>JARFJB010002227.1:0-145000 GCA_036346205.1 Vesta saturnalis | reverse complement strand
TGTTTGTGGTGCCATCTATCAGAGGAAATTTGAACTTGTATTATAATAAGGGGCCTAATGCTATGTTATAAGACAGACATAGGGCTTCGCAACTTGTTTTCGGGTCTTAGTTACTGGTCCCTTGGCGGGAAATTTGAATTTGTATTTAAGTGTTTACATTCTCATTGCTTATTCCGAGAAATTTGAACTTGTATTCCAATAAGGGGCCTAATGCTAACTTGTAAGGCAGGTGTAGGGCTGCGCAACTTGCTTTCGGGTCTTCACGCCCCTGCCTTGGCCCCCATGTCTGGCTGGAAATAGTATTCTAATAAGGGGCTCTAATTCTAACTTATAAGACAAATACAGGAACTTGTGCTAGGTCTGCGCCCTCCTGTCGTGGCCCCCTTGATGCGAAATTTGAATTTGTGTAGCCATCTAGTTGTGTATGTGCTAATGAATATTTTATGTAATAAAGGTGGCACCACCTAGCGTTATATTTCTAGAGCTAATTAGGGTTCTGTTTGTGGCACCATCTAGTGGTATATTTTTAAACTAGCGAATGTTTTTTTGTAGTAGAGACGGCGGCACCTAGAGGTATATTTCTAGGACTAATTAGGGTTGTTTGTGATGCCATCTAGTGGTGTAAAGACTAATGAATATTTTCTGCAATAGAGGTTGATCATGTTCGTCTCTCCTTCGTCTCTTTCTCAAACATACAAATCAATTAATCAAATCAAAGTAATCAAATCAATGAAGCAGATCAATCCCAAAAAAATCACGTTCGATCAAATCAAACAATCAGATCAATCTCAATCAATCAATCAACCAAATCAATCAATCAATAACCAAATCAATCTCATTCAATCAAATTATAACTTACAGCCTGCGAAAACTAATTTACAGCTCAAAAATACTGATTGGACAAACTTACACTTTGCTAAACCAACCAACCACAATTCAAAAATACCAAACTGATTTAACTTAATCATACAAAATCAGCTCTCAATTCAAAAAATAGCAGTATGATTTAACTTACAGAGTGCAAAAGAAAGAAATCCAATCTCACACTTATTGTAGTTGCCCATCTAACCGCCCTTTCGCATTAACTGCAGCATTGTTAGTGCAGGTTCAAACACCGTTAGGAAAAACAAGTTTATTAATAAACATTGAAGGAAAGCTTAGCGTTTGAAAATATATTATTATTGTAAACAACAATACATCATTTATTTAATCACATTCTTTATCGGTCTTCTTCTGTGAATCATCACCATCACCTTGGATGTGAGATACATTCAGCGCATCACGTCATCGTTTCCATCATTATGTTGAACGGTTATGTTTATTAACAAGTCAGTAAAATCTCTAATGTCCGCTGATCTTAGCTCATAAACAGGAGAATACATTATAATAATGCTCACTGAATGACGGTTACACATTAAAGAGCGAAACGCGCGAGAAACGAGAATGCTGCTGGCCTTGTATCTTGTGCGTGGGCTCACCTGTCAATGTTCGGGTAGATCGGTTATCTTCGGGGAAGTTTGGAGTAGGGGTCGCCGAAACAGCCTTCGCAGCCGTCTTAGGAGACAATACCTCATCCAAAAAAAGGAGTTTAGATTTATAAACATTAGAGTGTAGTTAGGTAACTGTAAGTTATGATTTGATTGATTGAGATTGATTTGGTTGATTGATTGATTGATTGAGATTGATCTGATTGTCTGATTTGATCGAACGTGATTTGTTTGGAATTGATCAGCTTAATTGATTTGATTAATTTGGTTTGATTAACGGATTTGTATGTTTGAGAAAGAGACGAACACGATCAACCCCTATTACAGAAAACGTCATTAGTCTTTACACCACTACATCGCACCACAAACATTCCTAATTGGTCCTAGAAATATACCGCTAGGCGCCGCCGTCTCTATTACAAAAAACATTCGCTAGTTTAAAAATATATCACTAGATGGTGCAACAAACAAAACCCTAATTAGCTCTAGAAATATAACACTAGGTGGTGCCACTTTTATTACAGAAGATATTCATTAGTTCATACACAACTAGATGGCTACACAAATTCAAATTTCCCAACAGGGGGGCCACGACAGGAGGGCGCAGACCTAACACGAGTTCCTGTATTTGTCTAATAAGTTAGCATTAGGGTCCCCTTATCAGAATACTATTTCCAGCCAGACATGGGGGCCAAGGCAGGGGTGTGAAGGCCCGAAAGCAAGTTGCGCAGCCCTACACCTATCTTACAAGTTAGCATTAGGCCCCTATTGAAATACAAGTTCAAATTTCTTGATATACCCAATCAGAATGTAAACACTTCAATACAAATTCAAATTTCCGCGAAGGGACCAGGGACTAAGACCCGAAAACAAGTTGCGAAGCCCTATGTCTCTCTTATTATGATACAAGTTCAACTTTCACCTCATAGATGGCACCACAAATAAATTTAAATTTTTGGTCGACGGGCGTGGGCCTGAGAGTAAGTTGCTAAGCCCTACATCTGTATTACAAGTTAGTATTGTGTCCCTTATTACAATACAAATTCATATTTCCAGCCATAACCTGCAGAGACTTGAATACAAATTCAAATTTTCCGCCAATGGGGCCTAGATAAGGGGCAAAGCCCCGAGAGCAAGTTTCCCAGCCCTATACCTGTCTTACAAGTTAACAATAGGCTCCTTATTATAATACAAACTCAAATTTTCCGCCAAGGATAATAAGTTCTGATCACAAGGGGCGAAGACTGAAGAACAAGTTGCGACGCCCTACACCTGCTTACAATCTCGGTTATGTTCGGGGAGGGTTGGAGTGGAGATCGCCGAAGCAGCCTTCGCCGAAAGCCTCGCGTCGCGAAATTTTACCTATATGTAGAAGTTTATCACTTTCTTAAAAACAACGGTGAATGCTTTTAGATGCTACTATCTTCGTTTTAAACTAGAGAATATTTTCTATAATAGACATTGATCTCTCTCTCTCTCTCGCCCCAGCCTCTCCTCGTCTCTATCGTCTCTCGCTCGTTGCTTGCGTTATTAGGTTAGGTCAATGAGCACGCGCGGGGTCATATTACAATTCTTAGAAATCTAAAATAGAATTTTTTACGGTTAGCGGTTTCAAGGATCCCTGTAAAAGGCCTGCCTGGGAGCGCGCGATTCAGTTTCGCAGAAATGACGAAAGTAGTACGCACGATACGAGGGGAAAGTAAAGAAAAGGTATTAAGCATAGACGAGAGAAAGAAGAGGCTAGGCGAGCTGCAAAGGAAAATAAACGAAATAATGAAACTAGATTTAGACTTTTATGAAATGCACAGGATAATGAAGAGACTTCAGTTCATCAATACATTAAGGATCGTAATGAAGCAACGTGTAATTAGCGTAGATAAGGAATTATAAGTATGAACGGTGAAAATAAAGTGGTAATATATTGTTAATTTTGATATGTATTTAGCAAATATTATATCTAGAACATAAATATTCAGCAAAAGTGCGATGTAAACACGCTTTTAATATGTTTTAAACATGTATATGTAATAATGAATAAAGTAATTTTGGAATGCATATACGTACAATATTAGACGGTGTGAGAAAATTTTCGGTGAAAACAACCTACAATCATAAGTATATCCTACCCTGTTTGATCGTGATTATATTTTAACATCAAGATAATCCTGTTTGTTGTTGTCTTTTAAATATTTACTAAAAGCTGGTACGCGCATGGCGCATTAACAAAAATCGTTTGATTTATAATGTCTAATTACCTGCTTACTTAATTCCTGCACATTTATTTATTACAAATTAAGTTTATTTAAAAGTAATTTGTGTGTATGTGTGTGTGTGTGTGTGTGGTGCGTGCTGCATGCGTGCGTGCGTGCGTGTGTGTGAGTGAGTAATTAAACATACAAATAAATCAGGTATAACTTTTCGGATGTAAAGGTGCTGACCGTTTAGATAGAGAATCTGCCTGTATACAAAACACTAGGGTAGAAATGATTATTATTTCACCTAATATTTAGACAATGTTTTTTTTTGCAGGAGCAAAATTTTAAAATATTTGTAAACACATTATTTAACACGATGTCGACGGCTAATTGCTACTTTCCATTCATAATGAAGTTGTTATAACTGTTTAATAATAATAAACACAGATTAAGAAGACCGCGAACAGATTCCATTCTTACAAGACTAGGACCCCTTATTAGAATGCAACCCCCAATGCATAAATAAATTAGGGCACAATCTGTAGATGGGATTAGACGAAATGTAGTAATAATTTTAATAACAATTATGCAAATCTCCTTTGATAAAAACAGATTAAATCTTTTATTCTCAAGTGAAAAAATACGATCCCCACGTGGGCATATAAAAAAAGTGAAAGTTAAAGTCCCCAGAGGTGACGTCACAAAAAGTAAAAGTTAAAGTGCCTCTGTACTACTTATATTTAGTATTATTTCTGTAAACTTTCGATAGGTGCAAATGAAATTTTAATGCTTATTATGTGAAAAACGAGGAAAACGCTCCATTAGAAATAACATATTAGTCATATTAATGACAGTGTCTTTTCTCCCACCCAAGACCTCCACTAATTATATATGTCGCAAGAGTACATGAAAGCCACGTGCTTTAACTGTTTATGTGTAGAGGTTAAGATATTGTAACCGCTTTTTTTATTGTGTTTGCATCGAAATTTGTTGTAAAAAACAGTTTTTAAGTCAATACTGCTTTCTCATATACGTACGTATAAAGATTGTAGTCGGTTTAAATTTTCAAATACTTTTTTTTCAATTACTCGACGGTTTGTGGCCTAAACAATACGAAAACACATTTTAGAAAAGAAAATCTCGTGCCTGATGGTGTGTCCGTGTGTGTGAGTGTGCGCGATATACTTTGAACCATTAAAGTTATCGATACAATCAAACACGAATTTTTTTTTTCTATAAATGTGTTATTTGTATTGGTTTGGCCGCAAAACTTCGAGAAATGTAAAAAAAAGTGTTTGAAAACTTACACCGATTACACAGCTTTCCCTTTATACGTACGTATATGAGAAAGCAATATTAATATATTATTTAGCGTAAATAAACACGTCTCAACGTTTGTACTGCTAGAAAATAAAATAGTTTGACTTTTGATATTTTTTTTCTAAAATAAGTCCTTACTACACACTTGCCTCATAGTTTTGGGGCGTGTGTCGTCGACAGGTAAATTTCATATTTTATACATATAAATGAGTATGGGATAAGAGAGTAATACATATTTGTAAGGTGCGTATTATGTCCTATACAGATTCCAAATAAAGTAGTTCGGTTTTTTGTAGCAAACTATCTATTAATGTAAAAATGAACAAAGTTGGAAAATAACTTATAGTTCTACTATGCAATAACTAAACATAACATTACTTAAGTATATTATTGAACGTTGTACGCAGAAAAATCAACATCAAATTTTAACAACCCTCTCCTTCCGACCGTAGATCGTTTTGGGAGTGAAAGATTTTTGCCAACAGAAGCACATTCTTCCGGATCTTTCCACGAAAAAGTTGAAGAAGATAAGGAATCTAACGTCGGTACCTTTTTGAGAAATTTTATGTCTAATAATTCGTTTTCATTATCCACAGACAAAATATGTCCCACATAGTATTTTTTACATTTTTTTCCTGACAAACATACTAATACCCAATCATTGATCACCATATCTTCTACAAGCTTGCTAATTTCTGACATACATAAATCTAGAGCTTCTGCTTCTCTGATTTCTTCCTCTATGTCGTCATCACTGTTATTGTAAATAATTTCTTCCTCGCGAATATTGTGATCGTCGGCGGGGACATCAATGGACTTCTTCCTTTGTTTTGAAATAGACGATTGAGTTTTGTCGTTCAATAAAGAGATGCGTATCATAACCTCATCGAATGTTAGAACTTCTGCACCTGACGCTATCTATACGACAATAAAGAATCTATCAATACAAACCCAGATTGACTAGATAATGAATTTATGTTTCGGTATACAAATAACTATTTTTAGGTATTTCATAGAAATCGATTTGTTTTTTATTAAGTAGGACATGTCTTTATTTTTTGTAAATTTATTTTGCAAATAAAAATCATGATGTTTGGACTGTATATCAGCGAAAAAACCAAACAGTCGCCTTTGAGTTTCATTATTATTTGTCTATACCACAATAATAAAATAATAATAAAACCTTTCAAAATCATCGTACGTTAATGTAGGCTATGTGCAATGCGGTCCGACTGTAATTGTTTGTAGTCAATCTGGCAACACTGATTAAATCCTTATTATTTTTGTAGGTTAGTTACATAAACAAAGAATATTAACGTAGAGAAAGAAGCGACATTCGCATCGGAACCTTTGATCTTTCTATACCCAATTTTCGTGGCCTTCAGCCATTTTGCTGGTAGGCCAATGGCGGGAATTTAAATTAATAACTACTCGGAAATGGAAAAAATCGTCTAGCGTTGAAATCAATTGTTGAAATATTTTGAGAACGACACAGTACGCACAAACCAATATTGCCGTCGCGTGCGCAATTCATAGCCATAGAAATTTTAACTTTTAAGTAGTTTATTTACATTTTGGTGCACGCTTGAGTTATAGGTTATATTTCTGATTTTTACATTTTCTTTTAATAAACAGTTCTTTTCAGAGCTCTTTTCCACCCTTTTGTGTATATTTTGGTAAGTTTGCAATATCTGTGCTTTAAGCGTAATTTACAAGTATGTTTTTGTCTTTTATAGTCACCAAACAAATCGAAATAGATCGGTGTTCGTGGAAAATTTTACACAGTCAAGCTCGAGAAATTGTTGCAAACATCATAGAATTCATGACAAATGAAGCCAGAGAGTGACAATCCCTTTGTCAAACTTTAAGGAGAGAATTTTAGCTACTGCAAAGATAGGTGGATTCAGTTATCGTAAAGTAACATCAGAAATGAAGGAAATTTCCCAAGGCAAAGCAACAAAGTTTTCTTCACCTAGAAAAAATAAAAACAGACCAAACCTAAAAGTAACGTGTATCAGGGGAAATTGGAGTAGATTAAATTATACATAATTTTTATATTATTGAAAAGAGAGTGCCTACACTAAAAGGTAATGATACAATTTTTACATGGTAAATATAATTACATTTAAATTAACAGGTATCCACAATAAAATTCTGCAAAGGGGTATTGATTTTAAGGGTGGACTTTCGACTTTGGGAAAGATGATTAAAAAATTGGGTTTTTGGTAAGTCATGTATATAACTATTTGTGATATTAACTTATTGCATAAATTTATAGATACTGTTAATAAAAGGAAGGTTCTGATGGAGTTATATGACATACGCTTAAAGTGTATCCAATATTTGTCAACTACAGCAACAGCAATGTATTCAAGATAACGAGACCAATTATTTTAGAAAATTTTAGAAATTAAAACACAGCTACTCATAAGTGTGTATATTCTTTGCTCAGAAGATGTCAAATCAAATCAAAATTCATTTATTGTAACAATAATCCATAGTTTGTTTAATAATTGTATTATTGTTAAGTTACAATAAATGTACAACAAGAATGCTACGATACACATGCAATTTTCATAGAGTTCAAAGTCAAATAAAACTTGTAAACCTCAAAACGTATTAGTAATACAAGGAACGTAAAAGGTGCTAAACAAAATCAATTTACATGCATTTCGGTGATTGGGCAATTATTAAAACAGTCATATATTAACAATTTTCAGTGGATTAGCACAAATATTGTGGTGTTAAAACTTCTTCAGTACAAAATTTGTGAACAGACCCAAGACTGCAGTTAATATAAAGGTTTTAAAATAGAATAACATGGCTATTATTACAAAGTATTATATATACTATCTTTGCCAGTAAAGAATTGACCTACGTCATCATCGAGTAAGAATGAAAAATATGAGTCAACTTATATTCATAATAATAAATGAATAAAGATCAAACTTAATAAATCTATTCTTAGATAAAATTACAAGCATTTTTATAGGTCGCTCTTTTCATTGTGTTTAAACAGTCGATAACATATGTCGGTTGCTCAAAATGCACTTGAAATTGTAACCATCCTTTTTTGATGTATACTTAAATATGCGATGGCAAAATAAACATTTTATTTAGCAAGGTACACATATAGACGTAGGTCAATTCTTTAGTGGCAAAGATAATAAGAACTAAATCTAAATCTATAAATGTAAAAGATTAACCATTTTTTGATGTTTTCGAGGTGTACTTTTAAATGTGAAATTAGCATGCTTCAAGGTGTGAAAAATTCTCATTCGACAGAAGAGCTTCATGACATATTCTCTTGGAAAGTTGTTACACTGAGGTTCATAATGAATTTGTGCAAACAAAATTAACAAATTATATCCAACATTGGGTAAAATACAAAGTTTTCTAAAATTAGTAGTAAATATATTTTCCATTTGTGCAACAAAGTTAATAAAATTAGTAGATGGCATAAGTAGGTTGCCAAATGTGTTCTTTTCTTTTGTTTCATACGCTTTAAAATGGCAAAATATATTTGTAGCTGTCAGTTCTTGAATGGTACGAGATTCATTTTTACACAAGTCACAATTTGGATGAATATTTAAACATTTTTTAAATAAATATCCGCACACATAAGAAAGAGCATTTTCAGTTAATAAGTCTAGTTTTCTAAATTCCACTGATTCACTTGGCAACATCAAAGGTGCACTTGGAAGATCTACTTTCTGAAGATGTGGATTTTCAGAAGAAACTGAGGAAAGTTCATTTAATAATGACCTACAAGAATCTTCTTCAGAGTTACATAAAGTTAATTGCAAAATTTTTTTTAAATCCATTTATAAATTGTTGCTGTGGGATTTCTACAGTTTCCACCTCGACTTCTAGCAGAACCAAAAAAATTCTCTAGACAATCTTGGTTTAAACGTCGACAACATACAAATTGAAATCCAATATCTTTCAGCTCCACCCATAACATCTTCAGTGCATTTATAGAAATAGACCAGCCTTTGAAACACTTTCCTCTATTTGTAGTCTTTACCTTATTTATTTGTCACTTTAATATTATTTAATAAATTCAAACATTCATTTAAAAAGTTAGTTTGATGTTCTGCTCAAATAAATGGGCGATTATACTGTTTAACTCCCTTTATTTTTGATGAATTAAACAACTCAATTTTTCAATAAATCTAGCAGTGCTAGTGCTACATATGTAGAAATACCGACAGCAACGGATTCGCTTAACACTTGAGTGGCATACTTTACACGCATTTTTTCAAAATTATTTGGATTCACATGACTGTCAATTTGGGAGCGATCCTCAAGAGTTTGGTTTTGTCAGATTCGTAGAAGTCATTAATAGGATCCCAAGATGCTTTAATGTTGTCATAACTAATTGTATGATTTATTAAATTATTTCTTACTGATTGTATTAAATGAGGTGGGTCAAACATGTAAAACACTTTTTGCTCATGACAAAAAATATGGTTTGTCTATTGTAATACTTAATTTGTTCGCCAGTTCTATGAAGTTACCTCCTTGATCAGTGATTAGTACTTTAGGAGAAGACACGACTCATATAATCTTATTATAGCTTCCTCCACAATTTCCTTCAAGATGTCCCTTTGCAAGTGTATGTAAAATAAAATGCCAAGGGCTGTTTCCAATTTGTATATATGCCTCTTGCCATGATCACCAATACATTCTGTGCAAGAGAATAGTTTTACCTTTGCCATCATCGTGAAAACCTATAATAGTATCTTGTGATAAATTATAAAAAGGTGCGTTTTAAAGACATTTCATCAATGCATATGGTACAAACTCTTTCTTTATCACTAAGACTTTGTAATTTTAATTTTAAGGCATAGAAAACAAAAGTATTAGAACCCGTTTTAAAATGTAGGCCGCAGGTCATCCTTTGCAAACTTCTAACTGATGGTAATGCAAACAAGTTCTTTAACACTCTATAAGCTTTATGACTTGTAAAATACAATTGAAGCGCCAACTCCTTAAATTGTTTATTGTATCGTCTTCCTTGCGGTGCCCGATTGTAGAGAGAAGCTTGGTTTTTAACAAATGTTGAAACCCTTTGAGGAAGATATTGATCACACAATTGCTTAAATGTATTAATGTTAACATCAGATTCAATTTTACGTTGTTTCATGGCAAATAGCTTGCATTGAGACTGTTTGTGCATTTTCTGCAATTTACGTTTTCTGGAAGTAAGTAGACTAAGGCTTTGAGTTTAAGTTGCAACGGGACTTGTCATGGGTAGTGGTGAACTGTAAGCAAAAGTATTTGTTAATATGTTTAAAAAACGTTTTTTTTTCAAACAATAACAGATTTATACAAATTTTTAAACATACTTTTCAACATTGACATCGATTTCTGATAAAGGATCTCCATGTAGAGTAACAGCAAAGGAGCAAGAAGGCTGGGGTTCATTTATCATGACGTTGCTTACAATATTTGCAATATAAAGTATCGGTTTTGCATGAGGTTGTAATCTATTCCTTAAATCGTTCAAGAACATACTATCTTCAAAATGGTTAGCACAAACTCGTAAGTTATTGTAACAATAATTCACATCATTAACCATTTTGATGTCCTCTCGACTACAAAGTTTTAACCATTCCTTGGACCTGCAACAAATTAAAATAATGAGTTAAAATTAAACCAAAAAGCATGCAATGATTTTGGTTATTAGGTACAATATTGTAACACGTACCTATTAAGATCTTTCGAAATCTAAAAACTCATTTGGCCATTATTTCTCGTCATGCATGATTTAACGGCACAGAAATCACCAGGTTTCCCATTTTTATGGTATTCTCCAACTACCAGATATTAATCTTCAGGTAGTAGACTACAAAAAAATAGCTATAAAGTGATGTAATTTACAACAAATTATATATTGTAACTCACTTTTAATACTGCAACAAGTTCTGAAAAGTTTATAGAACGTACAAAAAAAACACGAGAACGAAATGTAAAGTATCAAAGCAAAGAATATTACTTGATCAAATTAAAATGAACAAAGTGGAATAAGTGAGGTTACGTCAGAAACAAAACTTTTTAGTAATATTTGTTTTTATTCAAGGTTATTTAGTAGCTCGATTAAAAAGAGAGAGGACTTTTTATCTCTGTTTGTTTGAAAACTCCATTTTGTTGATGATTCGGCGCACTGGAAATTAAAACATCCCGCCAACGCGAGTGTCGCTTCTTTCTCTACGTTAATATTCTTTGACATAAAGAAATTCAGTTTTATATAATCTATGCTATAATCTACAAATTACTGAAACTTATAATTGATAACTAAAGATAATTAAATGTACAGGTTTTGCGATTACATCCAAATACAAAGCTGTATATGTATTTATAATCACATGCTTTGTATATTTAAAAGAAATATGAACTTGAAAAATCTGGAAGTGTAGTAGGGCCAAACAAAATACACCCACGTACCACACAAAATTAAAAAATACCGAACGCGTTTCAGTAACTCAGCTAGAGTTAAATCAACATCGGAAGACACCAAGCTGCGCAAAAAAAGTGACGTCAGAGTGTAAAGCTCAACAAAAAAATATACTTTTGAAAAAATAAAAGTTTAGGTTATGTTACTTTGTTCAAGAGTACAATTTTAGATGTAAAATTTTTGAAATAATCATAAAGTAAAATCATATTTTATTGTCATAGTTACAAAATCTAGTTTTTTTAAAATACATTTGCCAATAACAATTAATCTCCTGATTTTTGGCCAGATTTAAATATTAGCAGAGCATTATTTATAAAGCCCATTTCACCACCTAAAATAATGATAAATAGCAACATATTTACGTTATAAAATTAAATAAACATACCAGCATGTACGATTATAAGGCGATTTCCTTTTCCAATAGGAGATTTAAGACCTGCGTTTGTCCCATCTGTCCACGAATATGGTGTCGTATGAGACGAATGTATGTATGTTTCATCTAAAATTTACATAACAATATGCAGTAGAATGTATAGTTTATAATCTTCAAAACTAACCTGTGTATATAAATGGTCGTTCCTGCTTTCCGATAATTAGTGATCGCAACACAAAGAACGTATTTCATGTCGTTCTATTATAATCTTACGATGATCAGATGTTTTTTTTCCACCTACATAAAACCCAAGATAAGATATGATTAAAAATTAATCAGTAAACTTACCTGAAGCCCATTTTTAAAAGTAAACTTCTAAATGACGTTTTCTTTCCAACTGTTTCGTCATATTAATGAGGTTATAAATTCCTTGGAATATTACAAAATAAAACGTTGTTATCCAACTGCTTTTTACCTGAATTGATACTTTTAAAGTTTTTGTAATTGTTCCACACAATCTTGCGAGCATCTTCAGATAACACATGGCGTTTTCTTGCTTGAGCGTTATGAGATGTACATGCGTCGCACATTATATAAAGAACTATATTTGGTTACATTAATATAATATGAAATTAATAATTAAAGTAACTTACTTATAAATTCAATACAGGCAGCGGATAGTTTTAAAATAAACTGTTTTGTAGAATAAGTAATAAACAAATTTGATACGCCGGTAAAACAAAAAGGTTATAAACAAAAGTTGGTAAACGATCAGCTGGAAAGTAACGTTTTTAGAGCGCATAGTACTAATATCTATGTCATTTTCCAATCATTACTGCATCTTTATCTAGTTTAAAAATGCGTTTCTGCGCTGGTGTCTTCCGATTTTGATTTTACTCTACTTAAAATAAAAATTTCTATTAAAATAAAAAAAAAGTGTGATTATAAATTTGTTGCATTTACTTGAAAATTATGACGTGTGATTTCAGGTTGATTTACAATACATTATTTATACAAATAAATAATTAAAATGGAATTTAATTTCTTGATATATTTCATTGGAATCTGTTTCAAATTTTGTAAAAATTGGAAAAACCCCGACACAAAAAAATCTTTAAAGGATTCAAACGGCTGAACATATTTTCTTGAATCACCTGTTGAAATGTACATTTATATATTATGCTCTGTATAAGTTTTGCATATATGAGAATATAAGATAGGCTGTGACTATCCACACGCAAAATTAACCTAAATCTGTTTAAAAAAATGGAAATAAAAAGGGAATCTAAAATCTACAGTAACCTAGGATCCAAGCTACGTTACGCTACAGTCCATTGAGAGAATCCCAGGTTACCGTAGATTTTTTTTCCTTTTTATTTCCATCTTTAGACAGTTTAAGGTTATAATTTTTGCGTGTGGATAGCCACAGCGTATAAGATATGTATCTAAAAATTGGCAATACAGATGGTGAATAAATATGTAGGTTAGAAGTAAAACAAGGCGTATTATTCACAAAGCAACCTGTGGTATTATTTAACATGGTAGCACAATGTGGTTAGAAATAGTAACAAAAGTGTTAACAGAAGTTTATTTGTTAATGGTAAAAAGAAAAAATAAAAGGTGGTTGAAGGTTATGTAAAGAAAAAAAAAGGGTAGATAACATAATTCTGTTTTATTGGAAGAATGAAGAAAATGTCTGATGTAACTATCCCTATATTTGATGGAGAGGAGTATGGAAGTTTGGAAAAAAGGATGTTAATGTTCTTAAAGATGAAAAAATGTGACACTGTAATTGTGCGTGAAAAGTTAGAGACCGACAAAAATGAGGATTGGGATCAAATGCATTTAATGGATTAATTACATATATAGTGCTATTACAAACAAGCAGTTAGAATTTGTAAATGACAAAGAAACAGCAGTTGAAATCATTAATAAGTTTCACGAACTGTATTGAAAAGAATCAACAGCATTATAAATAGTTTGTAGAAATAAACTGGATAAAATAAGGTTAAAAGATTACAGTGAGACAGCGGAGTTTTTTAGTGACTTTGAAAAAGCAGTGAATGAACTAAAAGCAGCAAGTGCAAAGGTGACAGAAAAAGAGAAAATGAACTACATGTTAAGAATGCTGCTAGAAAGTTATAGTTATGTAGGAGATTTAGTTTCTGTGTTAAGAGAAGATGAACAATCAGTCGAATATGTAATAGTAGGTGATGGGAGAATTTTAAAAGCAACAAAAATAGTATCTGTGATTAGTTATTTTGATGTGTATGGTAGAAAAGAAAAAATTAGGATGCAAAATGTTTACTTTGTGAAAGAAATGGATAAGAATCTTATTAACTACTTAAAAATAACAGATTTAAATAAGATTGTATCAAAGGGTAGTACCGCTAAAATTTATGATAGGAATAGGTTAATTACAGTTGCTTGGAAGGAAAATAATTTATATACAATGTTAAGTGAGGTCATAAATAACCAAGCTAAAGTAAATTTGTCAAAGATTAGTAGTAACAATGAAATGATGTCAATAGAAAAATTGCATCGTATGTTAGGTCATGTGAATTTTAAGTATTAGAATAATATGTTTAAAAATCAAATGTTAAGTGGGTTGCCATAGAGTGGGTTGACATAGACTCTGAGTACATGAAGTGCAGGACTTGTATTGAGAACAAAATGCATAATTTACCTTTCAAGAACAGCAGAAGTAAAGCTAAAGAAATATTAGAAATTGTTCATACAGATTTAAATGGGCCACATGGAATGCTAGGTTATAGGGGTGAAAAATATTTTAAAATGCAGTTTGGAACCACTACCTATACTGCTTTATAGTTCTGTATATTATACATAAAACATAATTAGCATAACATTCTGATTACATTCCTGTAAGACTTCGGCCATGTAACAATACAGTCCCATCTTTACAGCACCCTTTTGCATGTGCCCATATTTCATTGTATTAAATGTGCAGTATGGTGGCAATTTAACCATCTCATAGTGTTTCTTTTACAGAACTTTAATTAGAAAATATGCTCAGTTTTTAAGAGTGTGGGCTAATCACATTGTAGATTTTATGCAAGCGATGTTGGTAGCTTCTCGACTACCATGAATTGCTTTACCTATACATAATGAATGCTCTTCTAAATTTTTAAACCTCCATTTTTATTTCACCACGCTAATCTTATTTTAATTCCTGACTCAAATAAGGTATGAAGTATTCTACGTGTACAGAGTGGACCAAAAGTCTGGAAACGCCCAATTATCTCGTAAACTGGTGGGTGTGTGTGTTAGCTTCCACGATAACTCCAGAACGAAAAATGCAAAACATGGTGCGAAGAATGCATACGGAAATTCATCGTACTGGTTAATAAGCAATTTCGGCTTTTAGTTATAAGTAATTAAATTATAATTTTGGACAATTGTCATTCACAGTTAGCACTAGAATGTGTTCTCAGTATTAGTGGTTTGTAAGTGCCTCTATTGGTTATCAATCGTTTGAATCATTTGGACATCGGTTGGATCAGAAATAAGAGGTACCTCCTTAGTCAGGGGATTGTTAATTTGATTTTTATTTAGCAGGCTTATTTTACTTAACACAGTATCGTCAAGATGGTACTTTTTCTTTAATTGTAAACAAGAGGTGATTAGAAACTATCAATGTTTTGCATAATGCCTGTCCCAAGGTACATACTTCCGTAAGGAACAAATTTGGTTTCGTCGTTAGGACTAATAATTTTACATCAGTTTGCTTTAGGTACATATTGTGGATGCATATGTGTTAGCAACAATTCCTTACAGGTGGTTACCATTTTCTCGTGTAATGATGTTATTACCACTTTATCGCTTTGGAAAAATTGATTTAAAAGTACAAACTTAGGCAGAACCCACTCTAGAAACATAAAATAGTTTTATAGATTCGTCATAAAAATTTTGATTAATTTCTTCGCTTAATAGCCGGTGTTCAACACAGTTTGCAGCAAATAAATGCAGGGAGTGGCAAATATATTTTTGCACCATTACTCCCGGAAAAATCTCCTTTAACCTGCTAGAAACTGAGTTTCTTTTTCCAATTATGGTATTGCATCCATCAGAAGCAAATTCAATAGGTAGTATTGCTCGCGGTAATATTATATATGACGCTAGGGCATTGGTTACTTCATTAAATAACATCTCACCTGGCGCACCTTCATTTTCTTGATATTCCATTTAAAAAATCGTACACACACAGTTTTAATAGGTGCTATGTCGGTGGTCTCATCAATCACGTTTTTATAAATTGTATTGCCTTTGTTCTATATAAAACAAATTTTTTTTTTGTTCTTTTGTAGTTGGGAAAACATTATTTCATCACAGACGTTAAATGGTCAACGCTGTTAAATGAAATATTGTGTTCGGCTAAATGTATGGTCACTTTAATTTCCACGCGTTTTATTTGATTTTCGTTTAAATTACCTCCTTTTTTTTGACAACTGATTATGTTGGCATTGCTTTTATTTTCAACAAGTGTTTTGCCAATTTCGAGCGATTTTTTATCACAGATATTTAAGCTTTAAAAGTAGCATTACGAGCACAAAACTTTCCAGAATCTAAAAAACGACGATACGATCTCAAGGTAAAAACATTGTGATGTGAGAACATTTGCGATTAGCGCCGCAATTAGCAAATCATTAAACGACAAAACACACTCGTAGAACCTAGTGACGCTACCTACACTAGAGGGATTCTTCTGTTTCTGTCTGTGTAGTGGTTAAAATGGATTCAGATAGCGAGGACAAAATTCTTCTTGATGGTGCATTCTTGCGTATTATATGTAATAAGCAAATAAGTTCTGAACCTTCATCGAAAGATTCGGTTTGCCTTGAGGCTCTCTCCAAATGATGTAACATTGCAAAAGCTTTGTTCCCACGCGGAAAAGATAATTTCAAATGATTGACAGAAACGTTTGGGAAATCTTTGATTGAAAATATTTCACCAGTCACTATAACAGTATGAGAATTTCGAAGAGAATTCGACTCGGATTCAGACAACTATCTGAGATCAAATGTTTCTTGTGATATAATGGAATTGGAATAAACCTCAATATTTGGCATCGAAATTGTTGCAAAAACATATTTAAATTTTTTTCTCGTCAGGTCTTGTCCGTGAATACAAAAGCATCAAACCTGTAGGCAACGCCCATTATATCCGGCTTAAATGGCTACATATTGATCTTATGGTTAATTATTATCATGTACCATTACTACTACTGCTACGAAAAGAAAGTTGCAAAATATTTTATTATTAAAGCAAGTTTTCACCGTTGGAGAGAACGTCCTTATTAGTTTTTACGCAGGCTCGGTAAAAAACATCTCATTATATTAGACAATACACATTGTTGCGATCAACCACTGTATCAAAGAAAAAACAAAAATGTACAATATATTATGTTACGTCGCTTCACATATCGTACATGGTACAGTAGGTCATATAATCGTACAAAAAACCATAGTTACCGTAAATTTGGCATCGCGGGATTGAATACTTGTGTGTTGGAACGCTATGTATTGCTCACCATAGTCAATAATATGACTAATAGGTTAATTCTAATGGGGCGTTTTCTTCGTTTTTCACATAATAAGCATTAACATTTCATTTGCACAGATCGAAAGTTTACCGAAATAATACTAAATATTGTCTATCGTCATCTCGGCGAAGAGTAACTAACTAAAGGCCTAATTTGACTCTGCTTTAAAATATTAAACCATACGATTGTAATTGATGACCGAGGCTTATTCCATGCCGGCAAGTAATAATAATAACGACTTTATTGGAATAAACATTGCAGCACACTATTGTTATATTTTATAAGTCTAAGGCGACCATTCGTCCCGTATTATACGAGACAGGCCCATTTTTAACACACCATTTGGAATATGTATTTATTTTAATAAATTACGTAAATGTTTCGTATTTATAAATATAATAATAATTAAATATACCGATGCGCGTAAATAAATATACTGTAAATAATTCGTTAGTTAAGTTTAAGTGAACGTTTAATAGAGATTTGGAAAGTGAAAATTCATTTATTAAAAATACAACCTCAGATAGTGATATAAAGTGCTTAAAATGTCGTGCAGTTTCACTAGCACATGGTCGAAAGCCGGATACGGATCAATACATATGATGGACACTTAAGCATAAAAAGGCAGGTATTACTCCTCTAGTAATAGCAATATGTCGTCTTTTTTTCGTAAGGACACATTTGATAATGATAACAAAAGCTAGCTGCGATTGAATGCCCTTGGTTGTACCACAACGTGATCCACAATCGGTCATTTCGTTCTATGGATTGCACTAGTAACCTAATAAAAAGTTTCTTCCAAGAAAAATTTGCACGTGCTAGAACCAAATCAGAAAGTATTGCGTGTAACAAAAAAAATCATCAAGCTCCATATAAAATGATCTTGGAACGGCCAATTTTGTAACAATCTATATCGATTGTTCAAATCACAGTAGCATAAAAGTTTTTCCTGTTCTATACCTGTAAGATATTTTATGAAAACAAGAGCATTCGAATAAAACTTTTGGACATTCAAGATCTTCCAGGTAAAACTTCAGACATTATATCCGGAGATATATACTAATTAACAACAAAAGTACGTTGACAAAAATAAATTGCAATTTTTGAGGAGCAGCAAGACATAGCCAAAATAACGTCTTTCGTAAAGTTCAGCAGTTAGCTCTAAAAGAGATTCAGTTGGGGTGAACTCTGTTGCTCATATGCTTCATAACTATATTAAAAAATCAGCAGACTGTTTGCCTATTGACATCGAATCCATTATTGTGAAAATCTATGGCTATCTCTACATTTATACTGTTCGAGTTGAACAATTAAAAGAATTTTGTGCGTTTGTTAATATTGAATACCAAAATCTGTTGGGATACAGTTAAACCGGATGGTTAGCGTTGTTACCTTCAATAGAAAGAATGTTAAAAGTGTTCAAACCGTTACAGATTTACGTTCTCTCGCCAGAAAAATGTCTCACATTAATTCTTAATAGTTTTAAAAACATTTTTTTGGGGGTTTGGCTATGATTTCTTCAGTCATAAGCGTCTACATTTCATAAATGTATGCTGCAAGTGAAATCTGTAAAATCTTCAATGGTAAAAGTATATATGGTTCTATCAAATTCAAAGCAACAATTAATAAAACGGAAAAATGAAGCCTTTTCGCCAAATCAAGTTAACGCTATGCTAGTAGCTTTGGTAAATGAAGGAGAAGACCTAGAGGTAACGCAAATTAAAACGTAGTGACCATGTTTTATACTACTTGTATAACCTATTTGGGTAAATGGATGCAACACTTTGATGATTCGCAAGCGTTTCGTTGGGCATTGCTCAAAAAAGAACCTCTGTTGTTAGATGTTGGACACTCATTCACTGTTTTTCAAACACAACACTCTGATCTTCATATAGATGATTCGGGATTTTTTGATGAATTGGTGTGCATTAAAAGATATACAGCCAATCAAAAAATAAAGGAGTAGAAAGAAGTTTCTGTTTCCATTGACAAACAATGAGTTTAACCACTTCAAGAGTGAAGATACACCACACAACGACATATTAAAATCTGCTGAAATGTGTATGTGTTTACCGGGATCCAACGCCGTCACGGAAAGGATTTCTTCTGATATGAATAAAATTTACACCAGGGAAAACACTAGCCTTACCTACTATAAGAACTTTAATAGGACTTTTAATGTGCAAACAAAATTTCGAAATGAATTGCCTTGAATTTTTTAAGTATCTCCAAGATCGGCCAGATATTTTATCATTCAATGGAAAAATATACAAATGAATAACGTTTCGCTCTTTTAAAAACCGAAATAAAATACAGAATTAAATGGATTTTTTTGACACTATTGCATTACCTATGACATGGGACGCATAAGAACTTACCATAAACAACCACTACATTTGTCATTTAGACTGGAGAGCATAAAAACTCATAATTTTTTTTTGTTCCTTATCTACTTTTATTCAGAGTGATAATGCAAGCAAAATCCAATAATCAATATGTCAGTAATTATTTGTTAAACTTATAAACCTAATTGCAGTTTATCGTTTGAATTGGTTTATTGATTTAATCTGTACCTACTGAATGTATTAATATTCCGGGGGTAGTGTATAAATTGTTTTATTTCACAAAATGTATTTGTTTAAAAATAAATAGATTCTTTTATTTTACAAAGTTTATGCAGCATCTATAGCACATGGTTTTTAATATATTGCTGGTGGTAATCTATGTTTCCAGCACAACACAAAAATAATTCGTCAGATAACCAAAATTGTATTTCTGCTTGCGAAGAGTATCAATCCCTCCAGATCCTCAGATATGGTTGCTTAGCCCATATCAAAAGAATGTGGAGAAACATCTTCAAAAATTATAAAATGAACCTTCCAGTCAGTTGTTAAAGACTGTTAAAAAGACTACTTGAAAAGATTAACCAAGAATTACGGAAAGCATCAAATCAGGCGTCAAGGCGTGTTGCTTTGTATTTATCTTTGAAATACTACTTTACTCGTGTTTTCCATAAATCTATAATTTAATAAACAAATATGAAACACCGTAAATCGTTAGTCAACAAACAACCTGACGTGGCCAGTTCATAACTTCCTTGTGCGTATAATAGCAAACAGGGTCAAGACTTAATCAGTTTATTCTATTAAATGTACAATACATACGAAATCGATTACTCATACACGCATATGTAACTTTTTGTATCGTGAAACAGTCCCACTTGCACATTCGCGCGCGCACACACACGCACGCACGCTCCCCCCCCCCCCACACATGCACGCAGGCCAGTACGCACGCACCGACACACCCATACTCACTCACACACACCCTCACTAACTCACTCACACTCGCAAATACGCACACCTACCACACCTTACGATACACACCATAACACAACACACACGCGCCCACGCACACATACACACATGCACTCTCACAAACATACACAATCACTCACACACCATCATATAACACACGCACATGCATGGAGACACCAACACACACATACACACGCACTCACGCACGCACACACACACGCACACATACACACACACTCACATACACACACATACACACGCACGCAGGCACCACGTACACACGCGCACACACATCCACACACACGCACACGCGCCCACGCACACGCACACATACACACATGCACTCTCACAAACATACACAATCACTCACACACCATCATATAACACACGCACATGCATGGAGACACCAACACACACATACACACGCACGCACGCCCGCACGCACACACACACACTCACATACACACACATACACACACACGCAGGCACCACGTACACACGCGCACACACATTCACACACGCACACGCGCGCTCGCACTCGCATGCGCACGCACACACACACACACACACATCCACACACGTACACGCGCACGCGCCCTCACACCCGTGCAATCACGCAGATACACATACGCACAGACATGCACACTCACGCACACACACGCGCACACACACACGCACAAAACGGTCTAGATGGTTTTTAAGACACGAAAATATGTAAAACCAAAATCCATGTAAACTCGAGATTTTTTTTCTCAAAGAGAGATGGGTAAAGCGAGCCACCCCATTTAACCAACCAACTTAACGCAATTATTTTGCTTTCCGGCTACATGCAACGTATGTATAAAGGAAAGTGTTAAAGTCCTATTATAAGAACTGAATATTGATTTTGACATACTGATGTATTTTCAGGCTTTGAGGTCCCATGAATGTTAAAATGGTTTTCTATTAATTTAGAATATGAATATTTCATAAATCATAATGGCATCCCACTAGCAAGATGGTCAGTAAGGTCTAGTTGGGTAACTGGGCGTATGGGGTAACTGGGATGTATGTTTATTTCCATTGCATTTATAAAGTTGAATCTCCCGCCATTTAATTGTCAGTTGCCCTCACCTAGTAGTACAAAAACCAAACGGTGTCGAGTAGCACGTGTCTGTTGTTATCCCAGAAAATATTATTTTATGAAAGTTCTTCAGATGGTCATAGTACAACATATTACACACGCTAAGTATTTTACTCTTTGTAAGTATTACATTTGAAAATTTTTGAATTTAAATGAATATGTGCTGTATTTGGAGATTATTCAACATAATGTCTGTGTTATTTTAAGTGTTGGAATATAAACAGTGTCACCAAAGTGTACCTTCCAGTTGCCCCTAATAAATTGCTCCCAGGGGTAACTGGGCGTAATATGCATGGGCAACTGGAAGTTAACCCCCCAGTTACCCTATATTTGTTTGACATCCATTTTTTGTATTTTAGCAATCCAGTATGGTAAGAAACTACCAAAGAAAGGCAACAAAGGGTGCAGATGGAGGGGTTTATACAAAAGATCCACTACATCAAGCTGTAGTTGATGTTAAAAATAGCAACCTAACAATTTACGCAGCTGCACGAAGATATGCTGTTCCAGAATCAACAATTCGTCATTATGTAAAAGGAACAAGGGGAGCAAAGGGTGTTGTAGCTAAGGAAGGAAAAGGTGGCGGAGGAGTATTCTGCATGAGTTCTGAAATTGAAACTGAACTTGCGAGGACCCTGAATCAAATGCAGAACTGGGGACTATCTCGAGAAGAAGTATTAGACATTGTGGAAATTTACGTTAAAAGGAATAAATTAAACACAAAGTTTAAGGAAGTAAGTAGACCAGGTGAGCAATGGTTTTTGAATTTTTGTACCAGGAATAAATTATCTTTGAAAAAACCGCAAGGAGTTGAGGCGGCTAGAAAAAAACAAGAAAATCCCTGGACAATATACGGGTTCATAGATTTAGTCGAAAAAACAGTAGAGAACTTAAATTTAACGGGCAAACCCCACCTAATATATAATTGCGATGAAACTTCTTTTTGCAATGACCCGTCAAAGACAAAAGTTTTGGGTAGTATAGGTTCTAAGTGTTCCAGAACCATTTCGTCTTGTGGTCGGGAAAACACAACTGGCAAAAACTGCCTTTACTTTCAATATTTAAAGGAAAGAATGTCATAGAGTCAATGATGCCTGAGAAATCCGATCCCTTAGATAAAACTGCTTTTGCAGCATCAGATAGAGGCTGGATGACTGCAGCCATTTTTGCAAAATGGTTTAATAAATGTTTTCCTTCTGAGCGCCCCGTGCTCCTTATTGTCGACGGTCACGTTTCCCATATCACTTGTGATGTCATCAAAGACGCAATGGATAACAATATTACAATTTTGAAATTACCACCGCACTCAACACATATACTTCAACCGCTAGATGTAGGGGTATTTAAAGGAATGAAAAGCAGTTGGGACAAAGCGCTCTGTAAATGGCAGAGGATGAATCCCAGACGGAGAATTTCGAAGAGTGAGTTTGTTCAGATTCTTAACAAAGAATATAAAAACATGCCAAATAGTAATATAATCAATGCTTTTCGAGCTACCGGAATCTACAACGCTGAAACTGATGGCCCTGATCGCAATCAACTACCGATAAATATTTTTTTGGAGTCTGACCTTAACAAGTATAGGAATCAAAAGAACAATTCTGTAGAAATTCCTACTACCACAGACAATCAGGCACAAGACGAGCCTACTGCTGATCCTATCGCTGGTCCATTTGAAGCATCCTCTACGTTAACTCTTGAACCTATCCCTGGTCCATCTAATGAATCGCAAACGTTAACTGTGGAACCCTTATGTCAAGACTTCGAAATTTCTGATAAAGAAAAAACTTCTTCACAAGCTAATGACCAAAATATATCATTTGAGAATATTTTAACCCAAATACTATTATCAGGAAATAATACAAAACGTGACACTCAACCAAAAAGAAAAAGAGTTTGCCTAGGTGCAGAAATTATAACTTCTGTCGAATATTTTAAAAAGAAGCAAGAAGATGAAGACAGGAAAGCATCAGAAACAAATAAGAAAATTAAACAACAAGCTTCGAAAAGATATATGGACAAGTTTAAACTGGCAAGGAAAACGCCAAATACAGATGTTAGAAAAAGGAATTTGTCAGATTCCTCAGAAGATAGTGACTCGCTTTAGAAAAAGAAATTGAAAAAAACTACATCGACGAAGAGGACGATTTAATAGATGAGAGCATACATGGCCTAGATGATATTAACATTAACGGTAATTACAAGCCAGATGTTTGCTACCAAGAGGTTAAGGACACAAATAAAGACACAGAGAAGGAGTCAAGTGATCAATTACAAGAACAAGATTTTGTTGAGTGTTGTTTCATTTACAATGAAGGTACCAAAAAGGAAACCAGAAAAACGTTTGTCTCTCAAATTACTAAGGTATTCCAAAACGACTATTATGAGGTGTCATGTATGAGACAAAAAAATAAGTGTTCTGTTTTCCCAAATGTAATCGACACCGCAATAGTTCCACGACATCGGATTTTACAAAAACTCCCGAAACCGATAGTGAAAAGGGGCAACTATCTATTTAAGATACTTACTTAGTAAGTAAATTCGATACAGGACAGTTCTTAAACGCGAGAGTATATTTATGTTTTGTTATTTAAGTAACACCTTAGGGTGATTTAATTTTAAGGATTTCTCTTTTGTATACAAATAGTTCTAGAAACATACTTTTTTTAATAGAATATGAAAGCATTTTATAACAGTGTTTTATTGCAACTGTGAACATTCCTATTGTCTTTTAGTTAAATAAAATAAAAATGTTCATGATTATTTATTACTTACTATAACACCTTCCTGTTACCCTACATATTTTACTATGCAAATTCCCTATGAAATACCCCAGTACATTCCAGTTTTCCCTTTATTTGGGGTATCTGGGCGCAACGATTAGTAAAAATAAAAAACAGCGTCATTTTGAAAAAGAATTAGCAATAAGCCTCTGCTTGTGGTCACTAAGATATATATGTTGCCCTATGTTCACCCAAGTTGACCAAAATTAATAAATTAGTTCCAATTTCTACAATGTTTTTGAAGATAGTTGTAAATTTACCTCCCAGTTAACCAATCTGACCTTATAATCTTTAAAGTAATGAAAACGTTTCTTTTCTGGTTTTATTTTCCCAATAATTAAAAGTTAGTTTGACACAGGCTGTGTAGTTTGTACATTCCACATGTTATACAGTGCGGTCATTGAATATGGAAACTTGGAAATATTATTTTCTGTGATTTTTATTTTTTAATGGGCACGTTTTGACTGATCGGAAACTTTTTTCTCGCCATATTTAAAAGAGCTATGACGGCATCGCAACTTTTTTTAAATAGCAATACGTTTTTTCATCATATTTTGATAGGCGATAGACGATGTGTTAACGACCCAGATATACCAAACAATATTTTATGGCATCAGCAAGATGGGGCACCTGCACATTATGATTTATTGGTCCGCAATTATTTAAACGAAATATTTCCAAACAGATGGGTTGGAAGAAGGGGTTTTATTTATTTATGGGGTTATCTTAAAAGCAAAGTGTTTGTGAATAGGCCTCTTACTCTCGAGGGCTTAAAACAACGAATACATTCCGAAATTCGAGCAATCACTGCAGAAACAATCGAGAACGTTCTACAGAATTTCCAATACAGGCTTACAAGAAGTCCATGGACTACAATTCGAACATCTCCTTTAAATGTTATTTTGTTCGTTTTGCTGAACTAAATGTTGTTTTGTTATTTCTCTTGAAGTAAATGTAGTTTTGTTATTTTTGTCGAATTAAATTAAATGTTCAGTTTTTAATATTTATCGATGTGTTTTGTTGTAATAATAGTAATCCTGTTGCAAGAATAGCGTAATTTTGAATCTTTGAAGTGTTAAAACAGTTTTTTGTGGAAATTATCAACTGCAGTGCAATACTTTTACACATCGTCATTTTTAGAATTTCACCGCCTATCCAAATATGATGAAAAAACATACGGTTGCTATTTAAAAAAAGTTGCGATAACGTCATAGCTCTTTTAAATATCGCGAGAAAAAAGTTTCCGATGAGTCAAAATGTGCGCATTAAAAAACAAAAATCGTCACAGAAAATAATATTTCCAAGTTTCCATATTAAATGACCACACTGTATATACATTATATGCAAAAAAAAACAGCATTATTGTAGTTGCCCTTGTTTGAACTCTTAAATCACACACATAGAAAATAAAAAAATTTGCTTAAAAAAAGATTCTACTTTAGAAAAATCATTCAGAGCATTTTGTAAATTTTGTTTTAAAATAGTAACAAAAACGTCTTCTTTACAAACCCTGAACAAGTTAAGAGGCACGTCAAAAAATATGCAATAAAACTGTCTTAACATACGTGTATATAATTTTCCTTAACGTCAGGCAACTTTACACACACTTTTGTGGTACAATAGCTGCTCTGTAACAAATTATGGGAGATGTGCTGAAAGATACCCTTTCTAACATAAAACATTATTGAAAATGAAAATGGTTAAATTCTGCTACTGTATCTACCCTATAAAAGACATGTTTAAAGCATAACTAAAGGTTTATGCTTACTTAGTCTGTTAATCTCTAATCTGTTGAATTCTATCAATACAAACTATTTGTTACCTTCACATCAATTTACTGTCACATTTATTGTATCTTAAGTGGCATAATTTACACCACCTCTTGTATTATGTTTAACAGGTAAATTAGGAGATTCAGAATTAATAGTCAATTTATATAAATTCCAACTTATATGTTTATATTTTTATAAAGACAAAATATTACAATAAACTATATATATAATAAAAGTACCATGGACTTATTCTAAATAAAACTATACAAATTACAAACTATTTAGGTATGAATTAAACATATTTATTAATATGGTGGTGATTTCTATAAAGGGGCGAAGGGATATAAACCTATATTTACAAATTGAGGCTATTGACAGAATATCACCAATATAATTCAACAACTTCTAATTTTAAAATATATCAGACAATAACCGTAATATACTGTTCTTTCAATTATATCTGCTTATTATTTTACTTCAATATATAATTTGTTAAATATAAAACTGATTTATACAAGAATGAAGTAGTAAAATTCACATCTTTTTTTATATGTTTAAAACAACAAACAAAATTTAACATGTACAACAATAATATTATTTACGTTTACCTATCTAATACACCCTCTTATAATTTTTGACAATTATCACAAGTGATTGGACGTAAAAATTTTGAAATAACTATTTTGTTTGTTGTGCATACCATTTACACTATGTAAAAGATACTTTTTATTTATTTTTTTTTTTTCACTGAGTTATATACCTGGATTTTGTTTTATTGAAGTACAAATTGGTTCCCTACAAATTTATCCTGAATATTTGCACTGAGTTGAATATATGTAACTTTCAAGACACAATTGACATTAGGTACAATGTTAATTACACTTAGCTACATTTAAAAACTAACATCAATTTAGAAAATTTTACAAAGGGAACTAAAAATTACAATCACAGAATGTTACAATAGTTGAATGAGAGAAAAAATTTACATGAATTTTAAAAAGGCAATTCAAAACAAAATAAATACTATACAGAATGTACACATGTAACACAATAAAAAAAATTACTGGGTTAATGTTTAATAAAATGTACTTAAGTACACTGACTACATGTCACTATTCATGTGTATGCTTTTGTATGTGTTGTCTGCGTGTACATCCGAGATCACTTCACAAAAAGGCAGCCATTATGTAACTACATCGAGCCTAAATAATAAATCAATTCCAAGTTTTCTATACAAAGAGAGCTTACATGTACAGACGTATTTAACGAATCATCTTAGCAAAATATCTTACAAGACATTTGCAGGCACCTCACAGTCTCCGACAATTTTAATAACAGCACCTTGATGTGTTTTTAGCCAAAATTTCATAAGTAAAAATCTTAAAAGTAGCACATCTCTTATCACAATTCCTTCAATATCTTAACTTATCGTACTCTAATCTAAGCTGAACATTTTTTTATTGATTCACTTTTTATCAGAAATAAAATTGTATACATATAAAAATTTCTTATTAATAAAATTTAGACTTTAATCGTTAAATATCATTTCACTATTAACAACCAAAGGCTCATATATCTTTCTTATATGTTCATATATCTTATAAGCACCATCACTTTGTTATAACACAATTAATAGTGGAAATGAGAAACATTAATAATACATGCAGCAAATTCACTCTTAGGTACATTTTTTTTTTGCTATTAAACAGGGCTTTGAATGAATTTTTTTTAATAGAATTTGACAAAAATAGCAGCACCTCAAAACAGTCTAAACATATCTTACTTCTATAGCTTTAATAGAAACCCTGTTGGAAACAACATATTTAACTATAATTTATTGGGCAGTTGATTTTATTCACAGATAACAACAATGTTTGGATATTCTTGCATATTAACCAAATATAGTTGTTACAATCCAAAAATGAATTATTAAATGAGAATTGATTATTATTGTTACCTCGATGAGCGAGAATCTTAAAAGTCCCTGAAGTTATGTGTACTAATTATATTCCTTTAGATATAAATTTCTTTAAACTTAATAAATTAAAACAAGAATTTGTTAAAAAAAGAATTTCTTTTTCGCAAATAAGAATTTTGTTGTACTATTAAAACAGTGTACGGTCACTAATCGAGACTTACACCAAATTAATTGTTATAACAGGAGGTCACGCTCCCGTACAATCAATTTCAACAATATCTTTTGGAACTTCAACAAATTGGTAAACTAATCTCTGACCATCTACCTTGGCAAGAATACCTCTTTGATAATAATATCTTAAAGCTCGACCCATCGTTTCATAATTCATATCTGGTTTATTTTTATGTAAACCCCATAATCGAGAAACAGCTTTTGAATCTACAAGTTTAAAAACTCCCTTTTCTCTATTAGTCCATTTAATATATCTTGGACAATATTCCCTATCTTGTAATAATTTGAGCAAAAATTCCCATAAGTATGTTGTAGATCCTTCTCGACTTTTCCTCTTAACAGAACCATGTTCTCCTGGTTTTGGTTTCTTTACTTTTTTTAGTTTTCGTGGTGGAAAACCGAGATCTAGCATATAAGAGAGCTCATCATTAACACTAGAGGTAGCTGCCTGTATTACAGATGTAGGAATTGCGTGTCCTCTTGGAGGTGAAGGTGCTGAAGGAGCGGTAAAAGGAGAATGGATACTACTATGGTGATATCCCTGTAAATGCGGATTTTGTTGAGCTTGGTGCTGCTGTTGAAGTGATGATATGTAGCTGCTGTAGCTGTCAGGCACTGTAACAAAAGAAAAAAAATTTTTTAAAATGTAACGTAAAATAAAATATAATTATGCGTTTTATACACCAAAATTTAGTTCAACGGTTTAAAATAGTTTTTGCAAGTTCAAGTGGATTGGTTCGTATTCGGCGTTTTTCCTCTTTCCGTAGAATTATTAATCTAACAAATACAAAATGTGCATAATTAGATATTCTAACGAAAACTCTTGGCTTTGGTCCTACGGTCCGGATCATCAAAATGACAAAATTAGAACCTAGGTTTTCACATAAATTTAACGGAAGTTAACATAATAAACGTTTTCAGTTGAAGAGAAAATGTTTCAAAGGTTGTCGAAAATACAAATTACGTAATAAGCGAGGTCTGTAATTACACGAAACAAAAACGTCATATACATATTTTTTACCATTTTCACGACCAAAACTTACAAGAATCACCTACAGAACATCATACCTACCACAATATAGGATAGGAAGGTAGAACGACGCGGCTCTCTGCAGCCTTTCTCAGCGGCAGCTTAACAACGAGACGGGCGTTAGACCAATATGGCATAATTGCGGCTGCCGACTGGTGATAGTTCACCTCGATCGTGTTGCAATTTGCAATTTACACTTGGAAATCTTAAGTTTTTACAATCGTTTCAATTTCGGCTGGTTAAAATGGAACGAAAATGTGGCATCCCCTTTTGCAACGCGGGTTATGAAAGTGGCAAAGAGAAACTATCCATGTTTAAAATACCAAAAGAAAATTTGGTATGTGAAAAGCATTTCAGAAGTGAGGACATTATTCGTTCAGTGAAAACAAATCTATATGAAGTAAGTGGATAAAATGATATTTCTAAATTTAAGCAAAGCAAATTAGGAATGGGTTAGGTAGATAATACCTAATAATAATTTATTGTATGGAACGTACAGAGAACGGCTCTGATCGGCCGCAATGCTCTCGTCTCTCTGACACACGATAGCCGCTCAGTTGCCGATTTCAAGCGAGTAGTCGTTCTACCTTCCTATCCTATATCGTGATTCCTACTGATTTCATACGTCTCATTTAACTTCTGCACAATTTGAAACTCGCATTGACAAAACCGTAGGTAATCATGAAAAGATAGTTTACAAGACTTTTCCAAATTGAATCGAATTAAAGAATTCGGGCAAACCGATGTCAACTCTTACCAAACGAACTGTCTTATAAAGTTAAATTGGTTTTGAAAATTTTAAAATGGCGCCACGGGGACCATCACCTCACTTCTCTAGTAATCAACGATTTTATGAATTGATCAATGATCAGACAACAATAACGCGACCTTACACCATTTAGTAAAACAAAAAAAAAACGTTCTTCTTGGCAATAAAACAATCTATTAGAAACCTTCTGGTGTACACTGTGAAATATTTCCTTTGTAATCTAGGTATATTCACCAATTATTCTTTGGCGCAAATCAAAAAAACTCTCTGGTTGTATTTAAACTATCCCTCAAAAAAGTCTAAGGTTGTCAAATCTGGCGGACGAGCAGACCATTCAAGTGGCACTCGATGCCCGGTCCCCTACTAGGATGCAGATTGTAAAGATGATTCCTGGCTTGTTTGAAATAATGTATAGGTGCACCATCTTGTTGGAAGGTTATTTCAATGCCTTGACATTCTTGGACATTACCATCTACAGTTTGCGCTATTGAAGGGTTAATAACGTTCTCTAAGATATCAAGATATAATGGTCCAGTTCAGTCACGTTTTGCTCAATGAAAAGCGAATGGTTTTCAAGTAATTAAAATGTCGAACTATTCTTTCAGACATTATCTTGCAAAACTCCTCCCTCCTGCCTCGATCGTCTTCTGTTAATTCATGCACTATTTTTATCTTGTATGGAAGTAATGTTTTTTTGTGAACGATAGTAATAAGGCAACCTGTGATATGGATTTTGAACGATTTCCATATTCATTTTTATGTTCTTCGGAAGTCTATCCGTTTGTTTTTCTTAAGGACAAGACCATTCCTTCAGAACATACTGGGAAAATGTAGATAATCTCTCGGATTCAGGTAGAACATAAAAAAATAAGATGACAAGTTCCTATAAAATTTGTCCTTACATGACCTCCCTACGAAGATATGACATGTAAACCTAAAAGACGCCGCGCCGCTGGAAATCGGTTTTACTTGAATAAATTTTAAAGTATTAATAATAATTTAATAAAAATTTAATATGATGAATGATGATCTTAAAAGATATTTAGCTTTTTTAGTTTACCAGGGGCGTACTAAGCTTTGCACTTTAATGCTTAAATTTTTAACACCCTGTATGATAAAGAGTAAAAAAAAATAAATGTGGGTAGCTTCAACCTTGAGCTAAAAAAGGGTACTCTTGTTTATTGTAGATAAAATTAACCGTTTTAGAGAAAAATAATAATAAACGGACTCATGTTTTATTGTTAATAAAAAGGACAATGATAATTGATTCAGTTGTTTAATCCACCTAGTTCCAAAAAAAATGTGCGTTTTATGTTCATCGACACCATAAAAACATTGTTGAAACTTTCCTGTTGTTTAAATGACTTTCGTATCGCACATTGTTGTTTAGAAATCATTGTTCTTTTTATTAAAAATAAAACATAAATTCGTTTATTATTATTTTTCTCAAAAACGGTTCATTTTTCGACAGTACATAAGAGTAGCTTTTTTTTAGTTTAAGGTTCAAGCTACCGATTTATCATACAGGGTGTTAAAAATTTAAGCATTACGTTGTAAAGCTTAGTCCGCCATTGGTAAACTAAAAAGGCTCAATATGTTTCAAGAGCAGCCCTTGCTAGTGTCCATCATATTCAATTTTTATTAATACTTTAAAAGTTGTGCAAGAAAAACCGATTTCCGGCAGCGTCCTTCAGATTCAGATATCTCTGTAGGGAGGGCCTATAGGCACAAATTTTATAGAAACTTGTCATCTTATTTTTTCATGTTCTGTCTGAATCCGAGAGATTTCCCACCATTTCCCGGACACCCTGTATATAACGTTCAAGATGCCTCTCGTTTCAAGATTGTTTCGGCCTGATTTCAAAAAATTGTATCTAAGGCACGAACTATTAAGCGACCCTCGCTAGTGTCTGTCATATTCAATTTTTATTAATACTTTAAAAGTTATTCAAGAAAAACCGGTTTCCGGCGGCGCCTTTCACATTCAGATTTCTCCGTAGGGAGGGTTTGTATGAACAAATTTTAGAGAAACTTGTCATCTTATTTTTTCATATTATATCTGAATCCGAGAGATTTCCCACATTTTTCCGGACACCCTGTACATAAGTTCATAAGTTACAGGGCGTTTTTGAAAATTCACACTTTTTGGACTCCCTCCATATCTACGAAGTTTCTCAGCGATAATGTCAAATTGAAAACTTATCCCATAGAGAATTTTATGTAGAATTCAGTAGCGCACTCAATTTTTTTTTCAGGGTATGGTTATGGAGATACGACTCAAACTTATGATTTTTTCAATGGAATACCCTGTATTTTACCACCTCATTAAATTACTTTTTTTTTACTTCAAAATGATATATAATATATAAACATAAATTCTTCAAAAATGCTCCAGAATCTCTAAAACATTGATTTTTAATAGTAGGCTATGGATTTTTCATACAAAAAAAGTTCAAATTGAGGAAATACTACTTGTGATTTTTCCATGAAAGGAACAAGAACAATACTAACACTAATTCTAAATTCTAAAACACTAATTCACTAAAAAAACACAAAACGTAGGTAACTAATAGCAACAAATAAATAGTAATAAAAAGTTCATAATGTAGAATAAGCAACTAATTAAATATTTACTCATACTATTTCATTTCGAAATTATTCGGTAACTTATTCATTGAATTGTTCAAATTGATGTCCATTTCCCCTAACACACAATTGACACAATTTCTTAATACGTCTTAATGCATTTAAAATTATGAAAGGCCGATTTTGTAAATTCTGAAAAACTGCCTCTGTTGTTGCACGAAGTTCTTCAATATTATTGTACCTCTTACCGTATATTTTATTTTTCAAAAAACCCCACAAAAAAAAGTCCAATACTGACAAATCATGTGACCTTGCAGGCCACCTAATGGATACATTTGTTCCAATCCAATGGTCCTGGAAAGTTTCTTCTAAAAACGGCACAATCAACCTAGAATTGTGGGCAGGAGCACCGACTTGTTGGAAGTAAATGGCATTAAGATAGGCGAGGGGAACATTCTCTAGGAATTCTGGTATTACTTCTTCTAAAATTGCCAAATACCTATTCGCGTTGAGAGCCCCTTCAAAAATGCGGTATTTTATTGATGTCCCCAATAAGAAACAGGCTACATTAAAACCAAATCGACCCTGTTGTTGTTGCTCAAAAATTAGGTGTTGGTTTTCATCATACCAGTGCCTTGTATTTTGCCTGTTAAATAAACCGGCACTGCTTATATGGGTTTCGTCTGAGCATATGACTTTACTCGCAAAATTGTTGTCCCTTCGAGTTTGGTTCAAAAACCAATTACAGAAATTCACACGCCTCGCTACATCACCAGGGTATAAATGCTGGACAATATTCACTTTGTAGGGTTTCAATTTGTGTTTTTTTAAAATCCTTTGTACCCGTGATCGGGAAACGCCAGTGTCATTTTCTAACTTCGTACAAGAAGTCTGAGGAGAGACACGGACGCTGCCTAAGACATTTATTTCATCCACTTCATTATTTTCCTTGTTATGTCTTGGGTCGGGGTTTAGAATATGCACCATAATTTAATAGATTATTCTTTAATTAAAATATCGTTGCTCGACTAGGTTGACGCCTCTCTGGATATCTAACGTTTTAAAAACAATATGTCATATGTCTTATTGTAAATTACTAGTTTACCTGTTTAAATATAATTTTAATGCTTCGTCAACATTTTCATGGCATTGATTGAAACATTGTATGATATCATGCTTTTCGTTGTTCTGACAAATCTTTCAGCCATTATAAAATTTCAAAAATTAACAAAATCGCCAAACACAAACAATAAAACGCATCAATATTTATCATCATGACAGCAGATGTGTGATTTCTCCACAGTCACTTGATAAAACAATGCTCTAAAAGTCAACAACAGTGTTTGTACATCCATGACCTACTATAAAAAAATCACAAATAATAATCCCTGTAGTAAAACTTTGAAATCCATGGCACTCTATTAAATTTCAATGTTTTAGTAATTTTGGAGCATTTTTTAAAACTTCATGTTTATATATTATATATCATTTCGAAGGAAAAAAAAAAGTAATTTAATGAGATAATAAAATACAGGGTGTTGCATTGAAAAAATCATAAGTTTGAGTCTTATCTCCATAACGATACCCCGAAAAAAAAATTGTGTGCGCCCCTGGATTCTACGTAAAATTCTCTATGGGACAAGTTTTCTATTTGACATTATCGCTGAGAAACTTCTTAGGTATGGAGGGGATCCAAAAAGTGTGGACTTTCAAAAACACCCTGTAATTTATAAACGAAAGAAGTTAGGCAAAATCCGTTCAGGCCATCTTCAGTTTCACAAAAAAAGTGGCACAGGACCGCGGAAACCGCAAGGTTCTATCTTCAACAACAACCGAGATATCTGGCTGTCTCAACCAAAATGGGATGCACTGTACATAACGTTCAAGATGCCTCTCGTTAAAGATTCGTTCGGCCTGATTTCAAAAAATTTCACTGTTCCAATTGTATCTAAAGCGCGAACTATTACGCGATCCTCGCTAGTGTACATCATATTCAATTTTTATTAATACTTGAAAAGTTATTCAAGAAAAACGGGTTTCCGGCGGCCCCCTTCAGTCAGATTCAGATGTCTCCGTAGGGAGGGTCTGTATGAACAAATTTTAGAGAAACTTGTCATCTTATTTTTTCGTGTTTTATCTGAATCCGAGAGATTTCCCACATTTTCCCGGACACCCTGTACATAACGTTCAAGATGCCTCTCGTTAAAGATTCGTTCGGCCTTTAGAGAAACTCGTCATCTTATTTTTTCATGTTCTATCTGAATCCGAGAGATTTCCCACATTTTCCCGGACACCCTGTATATAATGCTCAAGATGCCTCTCGTTAAAGATTCGTTCTGCTTGATCTAAAAAAATTTCACTGTGCCAATTGTATCTAAAGCGCGAACTATTAAGCGGCCCTTGCTAGTGTCCATCATATTCAATTTTTATTTATACTTTAATAGTTATTCAAGAAAAACCGGTTTCCGGCGGCGCCCTTCAGATTCAGATATGTCCGTAGGGAGGTCCCGTAGGAACGAATTTTAGAGAAACTTGTCATCATATTTTTTCATGTTCTATCTGAATCCGAGAGATTTCCCACATTTTCCCGGACACCCTGTATATAACGCTCAAGATGCCTCTCGTTAAAGATTCGTTCGGCCTGATTTAAAAAACTTGCACTGTGCCAATTGTATCTAAAGCGTGAACTATTTGGCATAAGGTGTAAACGAAGAACTAATAACAATAAAAACAACCAATTAAATTAATACCACTAAAGAATCTTACAACAAACTATTCAGGACAATTAACTGTGAATAGTGTTGTTTGACACTGATTGAGTCTTCAAATAATTTGTTTTTAAATAACAAAACAACGGTGGTATAAAAACTGCGTCAGGAATCTCATTTGATATATTATTCATGAGGAATATAAAGAGTATTAAAATGCGATTCAAATGAGGTGCAACATGACCACTCCTTGTAATTAAAAAGATTGAATTGATGTTCCTGGTGATACCATCTTTACATTTTCATAAACTAATTTTTCTTTAAAAAATAGTTCATGTGGTAATATTTGAGCTCGATTTTGTTCGTACTCAAACTCAATGCGTTCAAAAGTTAAGGGGCGAACAAGGGTAACCGCCATAAACTAAGTCATAATTGTTGGTCAACTCTGTATAGTATGCCCCATATGGATCTTAACTACTAGCTAAAAACGTATCCTATAATGAATGGTCAGTCACCAATGTGTTGTATACGCTTGCATTCTACCCTTTCCGAGACGGTTGATTCTTCATAGTAGTAAATAAGCACGCATTGGGGAGTCAAATTATAAAATTCATAGGCAAAACCAGAAATCTAATGCAACTTACGCAATTAAACTAAACATTGGAATGAAAAAAAGTATAAAAATCGGACTATTTGGCTTGTGAAATTTGAAATAAATCAACTACAAAGTTATGCAAATGTACGAAAATAAGTGTGCCCAAGCAATTTCTAAATTTTCCACTTTATATTTTTTCCTATAACTCATTATTAGAAAAACCCTAATACTTTATTGTTACTGAAACAAGAATATTTGAAATGGTTATAGAATCATTTAATTCCGGGTTAAAGCAAAATGGAAAACTTAGTTGTTACTCAAGTACAAAATTCGAAATTAAAATCCTGAAATAACGTCGCTCTATACGTGTGTAACTTTAACCTTGGCTTTATTATTAAAATTGTCTGAAACTGAAAATAGCCAAAAGGTAACCTTATCACGTGTATCACATATTTAAGCGTATTTTTGTATACATTTTTTACTCTTGAGATAAAGTTACTACTTACCTACTATAACCAATTAAAACATTCTATTGTACTTCAAGAATTAAAAAATTTCACGGTGTTACTACCTGATGCCCCATCACTAATCCCTTTTTAGCATAATTGGCTTCCGGTAACATGATTCTACGTGAGCCCTTTTCCTTACCTGCGCACCCTGTTTGAGAACCCCTTAAGCAATGCTGTGCACGACCCGCCCTCAACCTGACCTACATTTGAACAATAGACAATTGGAGCAGGTACCAAATATCTCATGTGAACGCTTTTTTTTTATTCCATCATAATTAACTCTTATTATTTAACCATGACGGTGAAAAAAAATCATTTTAATCCCTTAGGGCGTATTGAGACGGTTTGCTTTAAAAATGAACAATTTTTCATTATATGATATCATCTTTTTATAACTTAATGTGGTTAATGCTGGTATGCATGGCGTCTTAAATGCAGCAATGTAGAAGAGATTTTCAACATGGGAAAGAATTAACCACACAAACATAATAAATAAGTGTATTGGTCTAACTCAAGCTTAGCGGTGTAGTTCTGTCTGGAGCAGGAGGGTGAGGGCGGTGCGGCCCTGCAGAGAACATTGACCAGGAAATGACGTGTAACCTTCAACCGGCAATGTCCTTGCATCGCGAAAATAAATGCATAGTATTATTACATTCTACTTTAATTTATTTCTAATGGATATATTATACAAACAACAAATAATATTAAAATTTTGTCAAACTGCACTGCAAACAAGGCAGAAGGGGAGAGTTTTAATAGTATAACCCGGATCAAAACCGCGACAATGTCACGGGTGCATCGCCCCTTTGTTTTGACTTAGGCACTCCTACCTATACAGAGTTTAAAAAAAAGGCAAAGAAAAAAAATCGCCGTTATGACCGTCTGCTCCTCCTGTCTTGCTTTGTTAATCAACTAAAAAGACAAAATTAGTCATCTGCATAATGGTTTTCCACGAATTAATGAATTAAATTTAATTTCTAACGCCTTGTTTTCACTACTATATCCTTTCCAGGTGAAGAAAACTTTCATTATAAAGAGAGAGTAAATTGTAACCGGTAGTAGCGTCATTATGTCTGTGTTTTATAAGAGAGAAGATGAATCCGTCGATTTGTGTAATTGTGTTTATGGGTTAGCGAAATCAACCAACCATTTTTAAATCATTTTAAAACTATAAAATTATCTTCGTTTTTTTTTTATCATCGGACATTCCGGTTAGACTACAATTAAGGAAACATTAACATATCTGTCCTAAGAAAGGGAAATGTGTTTACAAGTTGATAAATAAGTGGTACAGTTTTAAGATAATTGACTACTTTAGTCACGATAAAAACGAGATTCTTGTATATGACAGTAGTTTATTATCATAATGTTCTGCTTTTTGTAACGTTTATTGAGAGAAGGTTACAGAAACTGAGATGCAAGACCTCATTTTCTCAAATCGTATTTAATTAATTGAAGAATATAATTAGCGCCACCTGACAAATATCGCTTTTACTTACGCTTTCATGCAAGTAAAATTTTCTAAACGTGCTTGGCTGCATTTTTAATAACCGTAACATTTCATTTCAAAGTAGCTCTTTAATAAAAAAAAATCTATTTCAAAGTAAACTTACACTTCGGTGGTTTTAAAAAAACCTCTTCCAATAAAAATTCATTGAAATACATTGTAAAAACGAATTTACAGAAAGAGTATAATGAGTAAACCATATATAAAAATAAAAATATGTACTCAATTTGGGAATAGGTATAATTTCAAAACAGAGCAACACAAAAAAAATTACCTCAATTTTCTCAATTTCAGATGTACATAAATGTTTACAGTTTGGGCAAAATTAAATGAGCGAAATTTGTACAGGGTGCAATAAGATTTTTGACGCAACAGGTTCGTATTTTTAAAAGAAACTTGCAATTCTGATTTTGTACTCTAGCAAAATGTATGTCGTAGGTTCAAATTCTACTCGAGGTAGAATTTTTATTTAGGTATGTATTTAATAAAATTAATAATAATGTATAATTTTGAAATTTGATCACTGCTTAAAAATATTTTTCCAAAGTTTAAGCACGCGTATATAATCATGCTTGTTCGACGACAAAGATATGCAATATACAAGGACGTCGATTAAAATACTTAACTTTTGGGTTTTTAATCGTCCTCAGTAAGTGGTAATATCTTTAAGAATTGTTTAAGGTGTTAAAACAAAGTGATGAGATATGAAAAAGATGAAACCGCAAACATAAGCCTGCTATTAATAACAGTTTGATAAACGTACAATGCCAACTATGGAATCTAATTTTAGTAAAGAATAACTAGATCCTTAATATTGAATAGATGTGATTAAACTGCCTCGAAGATGACAAATCAGAACACTCTCTAACGGTCGAAGACTAACAGTGAAAAATGTCATGATCAAATAGCACAATTAACAAAATTTAATCAAAATATCATGTAAGTATAAAGTTATAAAAAACTTTAATTTGAACTTGATAAAAGCATTCACAAATAGAAACTTGACATACCAATTAAAGATCTAGCCAAATCTAACAAAAATATTTTTTGTTAATAATTGTAATTGTTATTTTACAGTGAAAACACAATGTAGTACGTTTAATATGATTTTTAATTTTAACAGCATATGTTAAAATACTATAATGTGGTAATTTAACATATAATTGGTAAAACATTTACTTCAAGGTCTAGTAAAAAACCTAGACATACCAAAAGCTAAAGTTAAAATTAACACCTACTAGTGTACCTTTTTTTAATTATACGGTGCCAAAACCTATTTAAACGTCTGACCTATTAAAATTAGTAAGATGTATATTTCCATATTATCAGATTGAATGTCATTATTTATATTATTTAAACCATGCACAGCTACCGCAGATTTCTCTGGTTGACCCAATCTGCAAATCTCATATGTTCTTTACGTCTTGTATCAAAGCTACGTTTTGTCGTTCCAATGTATACTTTTCCATAAGAACAGGATAACTTATACACTCCGGGAGATGATCATAGGTTTGAAACATCTTTAGGTGACCCTAATAATGTTCTCCCAATGCAATGATTAATTAAGATGTTTTCAATTCTTCTGTAATATTAGTTCTAAAAGGAAGAAAAGCAGTAGCAACATTAAGCACTAGTTTTTCTTTATGGTTACGTCTAGCAGTTGTAATAACATTATTAATATCTTTAAATGAATATCCATTAGCTTGTAGTGACTTTGTTAAATATGCATATTCATCTTTCTGAACTTTCTAAACTGCTGAGTGCTTGGATGAATTCCATTTATAAAAATTAAAATTCATGTAGTGCTCCTTCTCCATGTCTCCAAATAACAAATGTTTCATCTACATATCTATACCAAACTAAAGGTTTTTTATGTGCATTTTGTAACGCTAATGATTCAATTTTTTCCAAAAAAATTAGCTATAACAGGACTATGAGGGCTACCCATTGACAGTGTTGAAAACGAATTACAATATCCTTTGGAAAAATATAATCTATACTTTCAATGGAGAGACTTTTGTAGAAAGTGAAACATCATGCAAGATTGTAAATGCTTTACCTATTATATGTTAAATTACCACAACACTATAATAATTTAACATATGTAGCTAAAATTAAAAATAATATTAAACGTACTACATTGTTTTCACTGTAAAATAACAATTACAGTTGTTAACAAAAAATCTTTTGTTAGATTTGACTAGATTTTTAGTTGGTATGTCAAGTTTCTATTTGTGAATGCTTTTATCAATTTTAAATTAAAGTTTTTCACAACTTTACACTTACATCACAGTTTAGGTTCCATAGTTGGCTTTGTATAATTCGATTTTTTTTAACAGTTGTCTTGGCAATTTTGATTAAATGGCGGAGCACCTTTGATACCCCTCAATCGATTGTGTATACTTTCAATCGTTACTTCTGCAGTATTTATATGTATGGTTAATCTAATGATCTCACATCCTTATTTCACCACATCAGAAATTATAACGCCAGTAGTTAACACTCACGATGAAGTTAATAACGTCAATTTCAAAGTTGAAACACAACACGACTTCAGCACCTGATATATACTGGGTAGAAAATTTATAGTGTTACAAGGGGATATCTCGAAAACCGTGTGACTATTAACAATGGAATTTTAGGATATCAACATGCTATACGGGTGACGTATTTTGACGCCTTAATTAAAATGTTATGGCACACAATTTCGTAAGGGGTAGAGATGACATTATCATTTCAAATGGAATGATATAATTTTTTTGGCCAAAATTGATACCGTGGAGTCAGTTACGTATTACTATAAAAATCATCAAATTTATTCCATTAGTTTTTAGAATAACAACGAATTAAGTTTAATAAAAAACAAATTAACAAATAATTCACTATTTAGCGTTTTTATTCTCTGTCTCAAAACATGTTGCAACTCGATTTTTAAATGAATTGTGTACTCGTTGCAACATTTCCGAAGTAATAATCATTCGGTAAACATCCTTAATTCTATCTTTCACATTTTTGGGGGTCGTAAGTTTAACAGCCATGACTTTTCTTTAACAAATCCCCTCTAGAAAAAATCAAGTGGGGTTAAATTGGGCGACCGCGCAGGCCAATTGATGAGATCTCATCGCCCAATCAATTGGTTTCCAAATGTTTCATTTCAGTATTTGCGTACTTGAATTGAAAAATGCGGAGGGGCTCCATTTTGTTGAAATAAAAGTTATGATTTAAATTTTTTGGCAAGTTATTTCTCAAAAAATTTTCATACATGTTCCCATTGAGATTCCCATTAAAAAATACGGCCAATAACGTGACCTCCAAGAATTTCACACCAGTTGTTAACACTACATGGATTTGAATTATTGTCATCCAAAGATCAATAATGCAAGTTGTGCTTATTTACCTTAAAAAAGTTTAATAAAAAATTAGGTAGGTAGGTGTACGATTTTGTACCTGGCCACATTTATGGAAAGTCGTTTTATCTATAAATATCAAGCTCGTTAAAAATTCGGCATTTTCCTCAATTTTTGCTGTAATCCACAAACAAAAATCTATCAGTTTTTGAAAATTATCTCCATACAATTCTTGGTGAATTGTAATAAGGTATGGATGGAACTTATAAGCAAGACTTTTAGTATTGATGCTTTGCTTGGGCTTCAAATTTACTGCAACTAAAACCTGAACAAGCTAAATTTGGCCTATCGTGCTAAAGCACTCGGGAACAGTAGTTAGGAGGATGGATAGAGGGATATTGAATTACCAATAGATGTCTATGAACCGCTACCTTAAATTTTTTCATATCATGGTATCAAAGAATGTAATTCAGGAGCGCCATAGTCATTGTAATACCGATAATACAAAGAAAGAACTAAAACGATTCTTCTATGCTCAAGGGACTGTATGTCAGAAGTTAAGGACGGGTCATTTAATCGCTCTCTTTTGAATACGATCAACGAAATCGAGAGCATATTGGGGAGCAATAACCCAGAGGTGAGAATTTATTCTAGATGAGGTCGATTTTGGGCCTTATACAACAGAAGAGATGTCGGGAGATAAAGTACTGCTTAGATTGGTACAAAAAAACCTATTTTACGAGGAGCTGTTTTGGTAGCTGACAGAAGATGGGCAACCCATGATAGATTTGCAAATAAAGTCATTCCTAACAAAGCAATAGAGTCTGAAAACTTAAGATCTGATCCATTCATACTTACAGGAAATGATCGATCTTTTTTGGCAAGCACAAGGCAACACAGTTTTGTTAGCATCAAATTTAACTAGATTACTGCTTCCCCATTCGAGAATACATTGAATGTCTTTGTTGATTGAATTTGCCATTTCAGCTCTAATGTCTTGAGACATGGAAGGTAGATTACCATTATGAGTAGACTGAGATGAACTACAATGAAGAGTACTGTCGTCAGCAAAACAATTGATCAGATTAGTTGTTGAAAAAATAAGGTCATTTGTATATAAAGTCTGTCCAGAAACGAAGCGAAGGAATAAATCAACATGTTTGGCAGATTCCAGTGGCGTTGGGTTGTTTTACGATAAAAAATATAAAACCGGAGTAATATTGATTAGATATCGACTACATTTTTAATAACTTTAAACTAATTAATTACTAATAATTGAACTAGAAAGTATGTACTGTATTTGGAATCACACTTTAATTAGGCATCTGTTTGTCTGCAAAACCCATGTACACGCCTATGATCTTTACTTTAGAACTCAACAACAGGTACGTTCCATTGTTAAAGGATTAGCAACTATTGAACATAACTGACGTTGTAACGCATACTATGGAAACGGTATATCCTAAAACTAGTTTAAGAAATCAGAAATCTATTAAGTACTTAATACAAAAGCGTGTACCGCTTATATGTAAAATAAATAAACTATTTGAATCTATTCCTTCGCTTCGTTTCTGGACAGACTTTAGCAGGAAATGTGTCGGCGCTATAAGTGATCCCTGTGGCACGCCCGGGTTGATGCTAATTTCTTTCGAAAAACAGCTATCAACTACGTAGTACCTACGTGCAAAAATGACATTTTTAAAAACAACGTTTCACTCATATTATTGTCGTATTTATTAATGCCTACTGTCAATATCTAATTTCATCACCTCGTAGTATATTGTTACCAAAGTACACAAAATTTTAGTTTGAACATAGCATTAAAGTAATTCACCTCAATCCGAGTAGTGTCGATTTTAATATTTGCATCGCATAGCTTCAGCGAAAAGTAAGAAATAATTTGCAGCATTTTAGTATAAATGATACTTTGTTTCCAATAACAAATTGCCAATAAAATATTCATGCACTAGGTTCGCGATCCTCACTCTCACACCCTTATGGGTGAGTGATATAACACTACTGGGGAGACACGAACACATGAACAATAAAATATCTAAATATTAATTACTGAAAGGAAACAAAACAAAGCACACGTTGAACACAATAAAAAATAAAATACAGATTTACACAGATATATAACACACTTACAAGTATGACTCGGGGTTGCCAAATATCAATAAATTCTCTTTTTGTCGGTAATTTGTAAGATTAGTAATTAAGATCGTAGTATAGCTTTAGCGTTCAAATACTCAAAATATATTATTATTGCATACATTATTATTATTATTATTATTATTATTATATAAAACAGCGGGAGGGGCAATAAAAATTATGGATAAGAATTAGGTCGTAAATATTGAAAGATTGAGAAACGCTGCACTAGGTAATTAAAATTCAAAAAATCGTTTTATTCAATAGTGAAGTGATGAGAAGGTAAATAATCAAAGAAATATTTGGCTTAAATGGTTGAAGTTTAGAAATCAATTCAGAAATTAATTCAACTGGAGTTCGAAATGTGAACCAGAAAAATATTGTAAATCTCATAATTTAATGTGAATTTATTATGAATAGATCAAGTATTATCACATTTTTATGATATATGTAGTTAATTAATAACGGAAAGAATCAATAACACAGTTGCATAGTTTCCGGATTTTTTATGAAAATTTAAAACACTTAAAACGTTATAGTTCATCCATAGTTGAGGAAATTTGGATATAACTAGATTAATTGCGATCTTGAATCTTGATGCAAGTAATTTGGCGACAAAGGTCTACGTAAGCGGAAATATATAGTAAAAAAAACAGCTTTGGCAAGTTACAAGTATCTTTATACATAAATGTAGAAATAAATGTACTCGTAATTATTAATAATTTCCGGTTAAGACATTATAAAATCGAAAACAAAAATTGTGTACGTAACAAGTGCAAGTTGCGGTGAAGGCCACAAGTGCATGTGCATTTGCTATAATTATATCACTGCTGTAACGTTAGTGCATCGAGCGGCTGTCTACTTACGAAGACGACGACTACGGGCGGGGGTTGAGGTTGGGGTGACCGGCCGATTCAAGGTCCTATTACAGGCGTTCACCAAGCACAAAAATCAAGGGATTAAATCAAGTTTCATGCTTAGTTTGCAAACTTTTAGCGCGAAATATTTTTACATTCATGTTTATAGCTGGCTAAAGTACACATTATTTCTGAATAATAATCATAAAATAACAATCAGTCCCCGACCGAATTAATTACTTTAGCAACCTCGGCAAGCAGCCTCCATTGTATTTTGTAAAAACAATGTATGAATATAAGATTTCCCTATTACATCACACAATTTTGACTAATATGAAAATTCACCCTCTTAATAAAAGAGAAAGAATCAAATGAGCGAGGAGCCATGAATCCGGCAGGAAACCGAAAGTGCAATAAAAATAACTGCAATTTCTGAGCTGTTGCCAAATGCAATATATTTTTTCTTGTTACATACAAAAATTCCGCTTTCCATAAGTAAACTTGGACTCGAGTTTTTCTTTGTTTAGCAAAAAGAGGTCATCAAAATCTTCATTTCCTACAAAGATGTCGAAATTTTATACTATGATTAAATAACATTGTTAAGTTACCCATAAACATACATTCATAAATATATAACTCATTTATAAGAAGAATTATTGTATTGTTTTTATCTATTGTATTGATAACGGAATAAACAGGGAAACTACTGTTTAAAAGTGCATCATTTTTATTTATGAATAAATACGTTCATATTTTTTTATGACAAGCACGCTTTCATAATTTTAAGCCAAGTGAGGTTATCTCGAAATGCTTTGTAATAAAACTATATTCTGTAATTTATTTTAACTATATTGGTAAGAGAAAAAATATTACTAATTTTATTAACAGTACCTATTTACTATTATAATACTTTCTCAAAGGGAAATGTTAAATCCGTTCAAACACAAAAGTCCAGATTATCTTTGTCCAAATCTCAAACTTAAAATTTTTTAAACACTGCTGCCCCATAACGTAAAATGCAAAACGTAATTCTAAGAAAATTAATTGATAAATTTGTCAAAATGTGCATGCCAGACAGATGTTATTAGAGATGACGTTATTAAACTAACCATTTCTTTTAATAAACACATAATGCTCTAATCAATTTAATGCAGTCAGTGTAGATAAAAATAATTGCAAACCTAAAGGCTTATAAAAAAATATCTACACAAATAAGTATGTCGAATTAATTACTACTTTTTTTTAATACGTACAAGTCTACATTTTTTATCTAACTAATGATTGGTGTACATTCATGAATATCGTTTTAAGCCCAACCGAAAACGCCAATTTCAGGTTAAAAAATATATAATTATAAGGGAACCAAGAATTTTAGAAAATTAACAAGAAAACTTATCTATTCTTAAAATCGCATAAAATTTGCAAATCTGTCGTATTTGGGATGCAAAGCAGAGGTCGGTGATAAAGTTACTACGCATTAAATTGTTTCTGTTAGTGAGTGTTATCAAAATGTTATTTTTCATTACAATTACTATGAGAATTTTAAACAAGTGTCATTAAAAATAGTGTTACAATGCTACAGTTTATAACATGCAAAATGGGCAACTTATAAGGTTGTATATTTATTAGTAATACTGTTTGTAGTATTTTCTATACTAATCAACGATTAAATACAAAAGGATGAAATATAACAGCAGATAGGGTCACACGTATACACGACGGAGACCGCCATTTTATACATCCCTTTGCGGTGGTACTAGTTCTGGTTTTACTGAAATGTATTTTTATGGATCTTCCAGTTAGTTGATAGTTGCTTCAATTATGTGTATTATGTCTACTGTCGAAATATACCTTGGTGTTGTACCATATTTTAAACCGGTGTTCGTCAAATATGCGTTAATTACTCGTGTACTTGCGGGTTAGTTTTTGTACTACTAACCTCTCCAGTTTTTATTTGTGAACTTCTTGGAGGTTGTCCTTAAGTTGTCCCTTGGTTAAAAAAGCTAAATTAGTATAGATATTTTGAAAAATCGATGTGCACCCCCACCGTAAGGCATATATTACAATAAAAAAAACGAGTACAACAATCTTAATGAAGACAGGTCCGCAAATCAACAGTTATAGATATAAAAGCGATTATTATTTTTGTAGTTTCAAGTTGTTTCGATTTCAACACAGAATCTCCACATTCTGGCATCAAGGAACTCTCTCGAAAAAGTCCGATTGCGCTCAAATTGTTTGACAACATCTTTCGCTGTTGCAACTTTTTTCTTTTATTTGTGTTCATTAAACTCTTCAAGTAACTGCAAATACAAATTTTGAAGAAGTTAGGTGAGTGGATCTAGTGGATCATGGAAGAGCACTGACATGCCCTATCCATCTATTATGTATTACCTAACATGAAGCGTAAAATGCGGCGTTGTGCGGCGTTGCTCCATTTTGCATAAACCAAACAACCAATATCTGATTTGGGAAACACCACCTTTCAATGTTTGGGCAATGTATTTCTTAGAAAGTTAAGATACGCAAAATACGTTAAACGTTGTGGAAGAACAATCGGTCCTAATAACTTGTCGCCTAAAATGCTTAACTAGACATTCAGGCTAAAACGCTGTTGATGCTGAAGTCACAGTATGTGAATTTTCGCCTGACCAAACTAGATTATTAGGGTAATTCTAAACAGTTCTCCAAACTAGAGAATTTTAACGTATACTTCAGCTGAAATTCTTCTCAAATTTTCATCTATTATTGCCAAAATTTGTTCTTTAACCTCTGGCGTACACACTAACCTTACACGTCCGCTATTGTAAGCGCATTTGGCAAAAGAATTGTTGGTAAACGTTGTCACTCATCATATCTGAAGACAGTTAACAATTAGGAAAACCTCGCTATAAATCGACGTGCTCCAACAGCATTCCAGGTTGGAATCACCATATATAAAAACCATATCTGCCAATTCAGCAGTCGTATGAAAACAACAAAAAATGTTTGCATGGTTCTTTGATTAAAGCAACTGAACGATTTTATCTCGAAACGGCTTGATTTTTCGGACTCATCTTCATTTAGACTTTTCTACTTGTGGTCGACATTTAAAGGTTAAAGGTTTTTTAACACTAGTGATGAAGGATAAATGTCTACCATTTATAATACCGTAGCTAATGATGATATTTTTTTAATATATAAGTAGTTAATGATAGCCATCGATACATTGAATAAGCTAGTCTGCACATCTAGATTTCACCATACAGTAGAAGTATATAAAAATAAATATCGTATTACATACTTCTTATAAAAGAGCAAATTTTGTAGCAGGAAAATTTACTTAGTACAGAGAACAGATGGCTTTGATGGCCTGTGGTATCTAGTGGAGGAATTATTTTTCCATACAAATTATCGATAGGTAGGTCCGCAACGTCTTCGTTTAAAAGATATAGGGTGTTGAAGAATAAAGCATAAAGTCCACTCTTGCAACAATGTCCAATGAAACATCTTCTAATAATGTGTTCAGGTTATTCCTTTTCAACAGTGCGACGAGTTCTGGAAACTCCCACTATTAACTTTTTTTTAAACAGACATCTTCACCACCCATCTTCATCCAAACGCCTATGCATGTCAATAAATGTTCGAACATTAGGAACCTGTCCTAAAGGATATCATTCTCGATAGATACGTTGAGCTTTGGAGAAATTTGACCGAGCTTCTCCGTAACACATAATCATGTCCCTGTATTCTTCAAAAGTATAGTGAACCATTTTAGGAACACAAAATAATATTTACTATTGGAGTGATGAAAATAACAGGAACATTTTAAAGATGCCGTCAATCTTTAGGAAGAAGAATTGAAAAATGTATTCAAGTACAAGGACAACAATTTGAACATCTAAAAATTTAATGTTTTTTTTTTAATCACTGCCCTTCATTCTTGCTATTAAAATTTAATTGTTGAAGTGGTATGTCATTGTTTTTGCAAATAAGTTACTTTGGCGCTTTTGGATAATTTGCATGCATCGGATGCATTTTTCGCGTAAACCGTTGGTCTTAGCGGCTTCAATAAGGTATACCTTTCTGAAGCAAAAAAGATGGGAAAACAAATTTTTCCAGTCGAAAATGACATACAGTGTAAGGCAAAAAAGTTAGGACCGATTCAAACAAGATGGAAATCTATGTGGCGCCCTCTATCAGTAATAAAAGAACTAAGGTCATATTTGAATTCTGCGTGATAAAAAGCCCCTGTATACAAAATTTCGTCCGCTTATTACACCACTATAAAAAGATATTAAAATAAAAAACAAAAAATCTTTTAAACGAAGGTCTTGCGGACCAAGTTCATAGGAACTTTTTTTCTTATTTTAGTATTCTCTATCGCGTGGCACTATGCATGGCACTTTTTTCTATGTCACCCTGTATATATATATATATATATATATATATATATATATACATATATAATATTGAGCAACATGCTCAATACCTATTCCATAAACCACTTTTACGCAGTTTTTATTAAAAAACTTGAAACAGTAGTCAGTGGTGCAATAATTACTGTGCCATTCCTATTGTCAGTGATATGAATTATGCCACCACAACCGGATCGTCGTTCTATTGGGAAAACATCAATCGTGGCGACGAGTCTCATAAGTTAAATCATTAACAATGCGAATAGGCCCCATCGTTAATGTGTTTTAAATAAAATAAGCAACCGGCATTACAAAACGATGGTCATGCTAAGAAATTCACACTGCACAATTTGACTGCCATATATTTGATTAAGTAATATTGCTTTCTCATAATATACGTATGTATGAAAAGAAAGCTATATAATCGGTTTAAATTTTCAAAAACATTTTTTTTAATTTTTCGTCGTTTTATGGTCTAACCAACAGGAAAAACACATTTTTAAAAAAATTTCATGTCTGTATCTGCGTGTGTGTGTGAACCATTAAAGCTATCAATATGAAATTTGGTACCAAAATTATTTGCCATAAAATGTAGGTCAAGTTCGTTAATGAGTAAAATTCAACCAGTGGCGGGGCATTTTTATGGGCTTAGAAGATTAAAAAAATTTATTGCTTCAAATTTTAAAAGTTACAAAATTAAAAATCAAACTAATACCTTTTTATATAATTTAAAAATAAAAAAAAAACAGTGGTGCACCGTTTTTAGGGTGCAAAATTGTGCATTTTCTAATTTACAAACCGATTTTTTTGAAAGTCGGGTATTGGGGGTTTTTAAGATCGCTCATTTGTCAAAATTAAAAAATTCAAAATAGCGGAACAAAAATGAGGGATTATCGTGTTTAAAAACAGATATGACTCAAAGTCAGGTATTGTGGGCTTTGAAGTTGTTTATTAGAAATTTTTGGTCAAAATTTGTTTACATATATGAGAAAGCATTATGGCAGATAATTTGGCAGTCGTTTTACTAATATAATTGGATACATTTTGTAAGTTACACAAATGTGATATAAATGCAACTAGAACGAAAAGTTTCAATAATATAGTCCTTTTCTTATAATTTCACATTCTTGTTTCTCAATTTAAAAGCGACATCGTTTTTACACAAGCCGTAAAAATATTGAATTTCTAGAAAAGTAATTTCTTAACACGGTTAGACTATAATATCTTTATTACAAATGATTTTTACGGAATCTATTTTTGTTGAGATCCAATTGCATTAATGCATTTATAATCACGTGTACAAAATAAACCTATTAGATTAACGCTGCACTGATAATATCACTTAATGTTTATTTATATTTAGCTTGCTATTGAAGTTCTAAACCTATCAAACATTTGACAGATCACAATTTACTGAAAGGACCGAATAGTTTTACTTCCCCCAGGACGTACCTTTTAGGTAAAACATTCCGCGTTCGACATCGGGATCAGGGAAATTTGTAGTACAATTATTTCGTATTTATCATTGTTACTGATAATAAATACCAAAATCATACTACCAAAATATATACGAATACAACACAGAGCCCTATTTTTTTGTTTTAATTAATTATTTTAAATTAAATTAAAAATACTTATAACAATAAGCTTACGAATATTAGTGTTGCGAAAAACGAAGAGCGGAAGGAGCCAGACTGGAGGAAATCGAGAGTGGCGTGGTAACCTTCAGCTTGCGGAAAGTCGCGAGAGTCGATGAACTAGTGACCGGGGCCCTGGGGAACCAGCTTCTGCATCTCAACTTCCACTTTAGCTAGACAAACACACGTACATACTGAATGGTCATTATTTTTCCGTTGTAAAAGATTGCAATCTGATATTTAACTTTTATACTGAAACACCTGACTATAGTTAGTCTCAGACAATTGTCTCTTTTTTTCTTTATTTTTTAAACGAAAACAATAAATTAGGATGAATCTTATCTTAAAGAATCGATAATTAGTCTTAAAATAGAAATTGTTGATTTTATTTTGAAATTAATTGCTAATCGAGTTGGGTAATAGTGTTAACATGCAGAATACGGAGTGCTTAATCGCGTCACAATTTGTTTATACTGCATGCACAATAATTGACGTGATGCTATAGGAATGGTTTCCTGAAGCCCTCAAAATGAGACAAATAATTAATGCATCGTACATTATTATACTCAAAAGGGTTAAGACAATGCAGAAATTCCAAACGCGAAAAAATGTTACATAACAGGGACTTCCATTCATAATCATCGAGTCGGTCGTGTTAGATTGAAACATTAAACTAGTGGCCTAGAAGCTAGAACAGCTAAGCTAGATGCAGCAACATCATGGAATGTCTAGGATAGGTCAGTTCTTTATTTACACATCCTAGTCCGGTTTAGTCTGATGTATATAAAACCTATACATTCATTCGACTAGACGTGTTTTGTTTTTCTATTAAACAAGTTTCCTAAACACCGACTTTTATTTTTTTATCACAAAAAAGGGACATTTGAACATAATGCAAAAAACACTACCAACTGCGCAACTATGCATAAACAAAATTTATTATAATACTTTTTATCTTATGTATATTCACTATGTACGTCAAAATATTTTTATCGAACTTAGTAATACGTAGATATCCGACCTATCTCAACTCTGAAACTGTTTTTTCGCTATTCTTTATATACATGTTTACAACAATAAAAACAGCACTAACAATAATGCAGAATGATAATTTCCAAACAACCATGTTAATAAATTAATTAAAAAAACGCAAAAACAATAGCACAACAATATCATTCGCCATGAGCTAATAAGATAAAAAAAGTTTATTCAAGTCTTAACAGTAATTATTTAATAAATGGATTTATTTGTTGAATAATTAACAAAACAAATATGAATTTCCTTGAACCTGACCTTATTTTTTTAAACGTATGCCGGCTGAGAATTGAATATATACGAAAATATCAATCTTTATAGACATAAGAAAAAATTCATAATATAATCTGAAAAAACTCTGTTTTCTCCTGATTTCCCCTGACAATAAGAACAAAAAAGTTTTTCTTGTTAATAAAATGGAGTATATTAAACGAAAAAAAAAAAAAATTCGCGTTATGAGACTAAATGCCATTTTTTTCATTTTTTTTTTTTTTGAAGAGATTTAGAAGTAATTTTTTAATAAGAAACGCAATCATATCGGAAATCTGTAGATCTTGGTAAGTAAAGTGTAATTTAGGAATTCGCGTTGAATTAACCGAACTGAATTTAAACAGGATCTTCTTTGTATAAACAACTTCCGTTGTATGAAAAATTTCGCTCAATTTTTTTTACTTGCTTTTGCTAACCTAAATACTCTTCTCTCCCTTATTTATATCGACAATTCATTTACCTTGTTTCTAAATGTTTCGATGTCGTTATATTTCGTTTGTGTGCCACAAAATCTTAAATATTTAGCTAGATTTTAATTGATTGCAATAGGAATTAATGATGACATGTCTACATTAAATTTGTTTTCTGATACTGATTGCAGGTTTGAGAAATTCTGAGCATTTGAAATTAGATGATGGTGTATATGATGTAAATAAAATTTGTATATCGCAGCAAATTTGTCATTAAATCAAATCAATGAGATTGTAATGAAGTGATTAGTGATAACGTGATTAATTTACAATACAGAAATTTCAAACCAGCATATGTATAAAGCACAAAAAATGTTATTTAAAATTATATAATTGAATTCGGTTAAAATCATTAATTGTATCACTTGACCAGAAATGATAAGTTTCAGAATTGCAACTGCGAATACTCGCAAAACTATCGTTTCTGAACTAGTGATACACAACAATGCTTCCGTCCGACAACACAATCTTTCCAATTCTCAAGATCCCACAGAAACTCATTATTTCTGTGTAGGCTGGAAAAACCAAACACGTTTTCAGATTGGCACCTCTGACTTCATTTGATGTCGATGTTCAATACTACCAACACAACTTAAAATATGATGGCATCACCAAACAAATTTTCTAAAATACGTTTAATCAATGTAAAACTTTGGTACAAAAATATAATTTATTGAAGCTGCATTTCAGCGCTGGATACACGTTGGCGAATTAAACTTAATTTAACCTAATACTTAAAAAACTAAATTAGACACTATTTACATCTATATAAATTTTATTTACATATCTGAAATGTCCACCCTTTACACGCACTGTATATTATTGGCGTGCCAGGTTTTTTGCTTACTTGGCGAATATTTTGATTAAAATTCAATGACTCACAAACATAATTGCTACATTTATCTCTCATAGAACTGTTATTTATAATATTTGATACAGGGACTGCACACTATTTTGAAAAGTCTTGAAAATATCGCAATTTATATTGCTCTTGTTAATAAATACTAATTAAAACAGGTCTTACATATATTGATTTAAGACATATTTAGTTATAATAGGTTTACAGCCATAGAAATTTGTTGACTCATGATATACATAAATGAAAGTAGACAAACGAATACCCTGCCATAAAATCTTAATAAAGAAAGTTATTTGAAGAAATAAAAATGTAATAGAAATTCAAGGGTGTAAATAACAAAGTCTGGAAAAATTCGTGATTTTTTCAAACTTTCTGGATTAATTCAAAATGTTTTTAATTAAAACAGAATATTATAACGTTTTATTTACGAAAACATCAAGCATTTATTTATTCTCATGGTACAAATGTAAAATATCAATTTTAGGTAGATAACGGTTTGAAAGACCCAAGTCTTGACCACAGCTTTATATGTGCGTAACAAACCAACATTGAAATGATGAACGAACAAATAACAGAGACAAGGATCAATGCTGAGTAAAAGTACGCCCATTTCTTGTCTGTTCCACAAAATTAAAGCATTTCCTTGACGCAAATGACAACTACGGAGAATGATAAATTTCTAACCTGATTTCGCAAACCATGCTAGATCTGGACGGCAAAGAAAGTTTATGAATTCAAAACATACCTGTTTCAAAACCATTTCAGTTATCTCATAGGGAGAATAACCCTTTATGAACCTGGTTTTTGTTATCAGAAGCAACCTATAGTTCACGAAACTTCAGCTCTATCCTTCTTTAATGACAAAGACGAAACCGTGAAACAACATGTTCTGCAGATCATTGACGAAGACTAAAAAATGTCAAACTAATGTTCAATGTTTATTCATTCACATAATTCTTATTGTAAATACATAAACGTGTTGCTTTTAAAGTTTTCTGGAGTTGCCTGAATGTAGAAGTAGAAAAAAGAACATGATCGAGATAGGGAAGAATTTATGGAATATAAGCGTAATTGACTGTTGAGTAACTACACTGTTTCAACACCAAGGCGTTTGAAGATCGCGTAGAACTTGCCTCTTGCAATTAGAAACTGGAAACTGAAGCATTCTAATTTTTGAAAAATTACCTAAGGGCTACTTGTTTATATATTTTCTACTTATTTATACGATTGTTTTACACTACTATTTCGAAGAAATTTTGACGTCTACCTTGTAGGTAGCGGACTGCGAAAATTTTATTATTGTAATAAACGTTTGCCAAATCGCCATTGTTACCACGATAGGAAAGATAATTAGTGGATTTTTAATATCTTGATAATACGTCGTAATTTGCTAATGTTTTCAAAATAGTTTTATCTAAGGAATGTAGGATTGTTTGTAACTAATATGTATGTAAACACATGTTAGGGGGTGAGTCGCAGGTGCAGGCTTAAAAATGCTTTACTGACAAATCATTGGAATTTTTCTTGTGCGCGCCCTTGGTGTAAAAATGTCATTGCTCTAATGATTGATTAGGGCTCGGCAGACCGCGATCAAAAGATATCTTTGTTACTGGGAAACTCGAGAGACGTAAATATATGGTTTGTTACGAACGAATGATTATTTTTAAAATTAAGATGTGCAAGAATTAATAGAAACTGTTCCAACATAAATTAATGTTTCTTGTTTTTCTATTACTTTTGAAAGACGAGGACTGAGTTTTGGGGAGTAGATATAGTTAGGTTTGGATCGGGGGAGAAAGCAGTTACAGTTAGCTTGTCAATCGAGCCAGATCGATTTTTGGGTTAATTAAATACCTTCATTGTAAACAGTTTATCTTTAAAATAATTCTTGCGTGTACATTTTTCTTTTGAATTCGTCAACACTAAGTTGTCTTTTCTTTCGGGGTTATACCGCGTACGTTAACGATTTGTGTCTGTGACCAATTAAGGGAATATTTATTCTAGTGTAAGTATGTATTTTTATATAAATGCAAGCCCGCAGCAAATCATTTTTACCAGCCTAGATAACATATTAAATACCAAGCATTGTATTGCAAAGGTATCTTATTGGTACCTCCTCTGGTATTTGTGAGAATTAGCATTGTTGGTTGTTGGTTATGTTTATAATTGTGGTGAGGTGGCTGGTGCATGGGTATAGGATGCCGCTCGTTATTAATTGTAAAAGGTAATTGCCAGTTGGTAACACTCCCAAGCCAGACCATTAAACACCTCGAATTTTATTCTTATTGCTTTATTTGTTGTATACGTGAATGTGTAACCAGAGAGAGAGAGAGGGCACGGTATTTTTCTAATGCACTCAAACTTATATATCGGTTATAAATAGATCACTAACATCGGTTAGTGATCTATTTATAACGAAGCCTTGTGAGGCTCTGTTTTAATGAGTTTATATTTCAGTTTGTTGAAGATGAATTATTTGCCTGCGAGCTAATTTCTCTTTTGTATGTACTTTATTACAATGTGACTTATGTATTTTGTGCTTTAGTTGTCACTAAACAATTGGGTACTTTTAAATTCCTTGTCTGTTTTCTTTTGTCCTCGGATTTACCTTATAACCTGTGCAATTTTACTGTTGTATTTTATATGTACCGTGATTTGCTTTATTATTTTATGTACTTATTTACTTAAAAACCGTCATGATTGGTTTTTTAAAACGGCCACATGTTTGGTGCTACGATTTTTATTATGATTTTTATTTTGATTATGTATGACTCAATTGTGAGTGTGACTACATGTGTTTTTTTATTATTGTGTTTCTATGTAACTAACTGCTTTTTATTTATTTTCTCTTAATGTTATAATTTTGTACTCACTTTAACCTGATTTAATGGTGTTTTGTTATATATTTAACCCTTTCATTGTTTTTTTTTTGTGTTATTTGATTTATTAATGTACTTGTGCAATCGCTTATTTATGAATAAAGTGGGTTTTATTGGTGGTTCTTTCCCACAATAGTAGATTAACGGGCTGAACCACCGCTGCGCAAAGTTCGTTGATTTTATTTCGAGTAGTTTTTTTACCTGTCCCTCATAATGCAACACGTACCTCATCCAAACTATCTCATTTAGATAGCATAACGTACCTAACACTAGACGGCCACTTCGTTTGATCATATGTGAGGTTTGCGAGTAATTAAAATAATAGTGACATTATTGTCAGTCAAGTCCAGATAAATCACTTAGCGATGGCTTTGTTCTTGAATTTGCATTATTGCAAATAAGGGTACCTGGGGGACGCTACAACCTATATCTCATTTTCAAAATAGAGTGAATTTAAACAATGCGCGCTGATTTCATGTAATCGATGCCAACTCAAAAAAACATAATGTCGCAAGAGGTAGAGTTTTATCAAATATTAGTGTATTAAACATTATAAGCGGACCTCACTCATATGAAACTGTAATTTAGTGAAACTCTGAAGTACATACAATAGCAGAAGTGCTCTACCGTATTGAAAGCATTACAGTATGGGCAGTCAATACTCAGAATTTGAAAATAATGTTCTACACTTGCTTTAATTTGTTACATTGTTTGTTATAAAAACATTAAATCTATTGATGATCTAATATTGTTACTAAAAATAAAATAACTTCTAATAATATTCTTCCAAATAATATAATAGGAAGCTTGCACATGTTTAATTGCATAAAAATGCTAGAAAACAAGATATAATGCCTTTAAAATCAATAGTTTTCTTTTAATTAATATTTAAAGTTATTGGCCCTCATAGAGCATTCAAAACTTGTCCACGTCACACCGTATTATTTACACGTTTTCAAGGTGCAGGTTCAGCTTAGTTTGTTTGAGTTTCATTTGTTTTATATTATATTATTTTCTCATAAGTAACTGAAATAATTGTACGGTCTGACGTCACGACCGTTCCAGGCCTGCGTAATAAAATTTGAATGTTGTAGGATTATTGTGTATTCATATTTTATAAAAGTGGTGACATTTATTAACAAAATATTTGATTTTGTACTAACGGGGATAGTGCAAATGCTGTTCTAACGCATAAAGTTTAAATCTACATTTAAAATCACGATTTATCCCCAAAACTTATAATCTGGAAACGCTTTGAATAATTCAAATTTGTTTTTAAATCTCTTAAATAGCTTTAACTCACGGAAAATTATGTGATTTTAAATCAGTGTACCGTGTTTCCCGATTTCGTTGGTTTATTTGTTTTTTAAAATATCGTTGTTATTATCACAAATAGAAGTTTGCAGTTTTTACATTCACGTACTACTTTGTTGACCTTGATTTCATTGCAAAACCGAAAATTTAGTATCGCTTTTGTTTTCGCCAAATGTCCATATTTCTACACTTTTTTCAAGGGCTTATTATACCTCGCTTAATACTATTATACTGATATCTTTCGTCAACGGTACTTATATAATGCGAAGTGCCGAATTCAGTGGCGTGCTTAGAATTTCTCTAGGACGGGCGGGCTTTTGAGTAATATTATAAACTTGCATTTTTTAAAATGGGAATCATAGTTGGCTTGGCAACCATCTCCTTCAGTCCCAGATTTCAACATTGAGAAGAAATTGCAGAATGAATGATTATCATTTCTAAACTAAAAAATTAATAAACAGATAAAAACATTTTCTACTCTTGATATAAATTTATTATTTTGCAATTCAAATTAATGATTATAATTATAGAATGTTAATTATTAAGAGTGTAGAATAGTGCCATTTAATTTCAGGGATCATCATTAATATTAACCATTTATATTATACTAAATCTAACAGAAAATACTTTGATCCACCAAGATTCGAAAATTAAATTGTCATTTCCTGTTTTCATAGTAAGTGTAGAGATTGTTAACAAGTCGAGGTTTTAATCCAGTGACTTTACACCTTTGACACTGCATTCCGTAGTACAGTTTAGATTTTTTTATATGGTTTGTATGATGATTTTATATCTTCACCAGGTACGACCATAATGTCATTTGTAAAAACCAAAAATGACCTCTACGTTTAGAGCAGCCGTCTATGCTCAGAAAAATTAGAAAATTTTGGAAAAGTTTGACATCTGTGCTCACATGCTGTTAGATTTGCAGATTTTTTTTTGTTTTTAAATTGTAGTCTACATTGAAAAGGTATAAAAGGTTAAAATTGAGAAAAAAACATTTAACATCACGTATATATACATCATGTAAAACATAAAAAAATCAAAACTACCCAATGTGATGCAAGATAAGCCCTATTTTAAGTGACGAAATTACTGTATTATTATGTTAACTTTTTTCCGAGGTTATGCATTACTAATATCAATTTATATTAACATCAAATCAGACGGAAGGTCATGGACAATATTTTGATATACCGGGATGTGAAATTAAATTTTCTCTTGCAATTCGATAACAATAAATTTTATGCACATAGTAACTATAGAAAGTCTTCAACAGACGCAGCTTTTGCTGTTCTCAAGGCGAAGTACAATACAAACTTATGCTTTCAAGATAATCACTTTAGTTATGAATTGAATAACGTTAATTAAATGATAAGAAATTAATAACATACGTCAAAAAAAAAAAACCTTATAGGTATGTAACATTGTGGCTGATTTTTTTAGCATAAACACTACAATACGTTTGTCATTTGGTATTTGGAGAATATAAAACTTAGTGGATATTATTGGTGTATGCATTGTAAGGTAAAAATAAGAACGTTTTGGCTTTTATCAAAGAATTTTAAGACATAGTTATTTTCGCAAACGATTAACCGTGTTGAGAGAAAAGAGATAATTAAATATTAGGAGCAAACAAAATGTTTTTAAAAATAATGTGATTTTTAGAAACATACTAATATGCAAAGATAACATTCACCTAAACGGATAGGTCATGGTTGTTCGTCTAAACGTTAATGATTGACCTCTAAAGGACGTTGCCGTATATCAAATCGGAATTAAAGTTTCATCATGTCGAATTTTAATCAATTTCAGAAACAAATATTAAAATAGCGCTTACTTATGCCAATATCTTACGAGCTGAAACTGTATATCTAAATAGACAACATGCGTATGAGCGTGTGTATGTATATTTTTAAACAAACCAGAGTATTTCTAATTTATAAAATCGTTATGTTAAATGAACTGGCTCATATTTTATGCAGGTCCGAAAATGTGACTATAATTTGTTGTATAATGCGCGAGACGTTGCATGTCATTAATTAATAAACAAAAATTCTGCGCAATTTAAGCGTTGCTAACCTAGCCTAACTTTGTGTGCCTCATCATAAACACAACAACGTCATTTGTCCCCGTTTAGATTTAGATTGTCACAAAAATAGTTTCACAATATGTATACGATAGCTCAAAAATTTATAAATATATACGTTAACGGATGTTTACCGAGATTTACCAATATTTGGCGATTTATTAATTTTTATATCATGCGGGCGATGAGAATATTATACGGAAGCATCCCGTATATAATGATCAAGTTTATGTACTTTTTAACGCGTACGATCCCCTTTAATACATAAATATGCACATAAAACATTCGTGATGTAAGCGGATTGAAGAAAATAAAAAATCTTTATAAGTTATTGAAATATTCTTTCTATTTAACATAGGTTATAACACAAATTTGTGTCTCCTAGGTCTTGGTAAATCGTTTTATTTTTGTATTGAATACAGTTAACATCTCTTAAATAAATTAAATAAAACATTTTTTTCCATTACACTTTGCTATAAATTGGGCTGGAAATTAATAAAAATAGCAATTGGCAAGTCATCAAAAATTGCGAGTAGATATAATCATATAGAAATTGAAAGTGGCGAACTATTTTCACAAAAAGACAGAAATCTGACATTGCGAAAGGTCAGGTTTTACATAATGTAATTATTTGCATTATTTTTTGTTCTTGCTTTAACACGCCAAAAACATATTCTCTCCAATCGCTTAATGAAATTTAATAATAAGGAAAAAATAAGTACGTTAACATAAATTATAAAAATTAAAAATAAAACAAAAAACATTCTTTGTTTTTCGTAATATCTAAAATTTAGGGCAGGTCAAACAAACACCGGAATTTTTTTTAATGTATAATTTAAAAGCTGGTTGCCATGCTATTAAATGATAATATTTTAGAAATGTATTGTAGAAAAAAATTGTTATCAAAGAAAATGCAACAAAATTGCAATTTATCGTCCAATTAAAAGTATTACGCAAATGTATTATTATCTAAAACTGGACAAAACTGCTTATAAAAATGTCGCTTAAAATTATTTTTCAAACCAATCAGACATTTTAGTAAATTAAATGGCGATCTAAGTCAACATCCATAAATAGGAAATAAATAATGAATAAACGATTAGTGTTGGGACATTACATTAACTGATTATTTTGCTGTTTTTTAAATTTTTATCTAAATAATTGAAATTGAAAATATTACATTTTAGAGGTCACTGTTTGTGGCCAATCTGTGCGTTTAATTGTTGAGCGAACAGATGGACCAGAAAAAGTCATTTCTAAGCCAGATAAAACATGCTCTTTTTTCTCCAGACGCTTATAACATCGTTAAAATCATGATTTTCCAATATATTTAAAACTTGTAGTTTGCTTTGAATTGTATAAAATATGTTTACGTTTACGTTATTTCACCGGACAAAACTGTTATTTGTATCACACGTCCAGAAACGATACTTACGAATACTCCCAAAACTATCGTTTCTGGATATGTGATACACATTTTTTTTGTTCTTAATTCATTAAAAATGTTTTTGAAAACTGATTGCTGACGCCATCGTATTTAAAGTTATGTTGGAATCAATGAACATCAACGTGTAAAACGACTCTAATGTTTTTTTGACAGTAGTCAAGCAAATGTTCATGTGTGAAAAATCAGTGGTTCCAAACTAAAAAGTCTTTTGTTTTGCCGAGAAACAATGAGTTTCTGGGCGATTTTGAGGATTGAAAAGTTAGTTTTACCGAATTCACAAAAAATATATTATTCATCTGTAATTATGAATAATAATTAATTAGAATAAAATATTGCTAATATAGGACAAATTTTCAACTTGATCGAGATTAATTTAAATTAATTTATGTAAATATACAATTGCACATTTTATACAGTTAGATTCTTCAATACGCATTTTCTATTGATATATTCACAATACGCTGTAATACGAATGTACGTACCCATGTGGTAGGTTGCCGTTCTTTAATACATAAAATTTGGATGTAATACCTTTAAAGTTACAAATCAATAAACTATAAACATTACTTCAAATAGCGTTTTTTTTGCATTTATACCAAACAAATAATTGAGCAGTAACAGAATAACATAAAAATTAATTCGTATAGTAAACTTTAAATAAAATGAAAATTAGTAATTTTAGATCACCAGTTTTTAAACACATAACTGTGATCGAAAATATTAAATTGTGAAATAATTTGCTCATATGATTTTCGATTTTTGATTATTTACGAACAAAATTTAATGAATATTCTTGTAAATATTTCGGGTAGATTGTATGAAGTTATTTATGCAAGTTAACAAAGACGGTTGCAAATAATTCAGTTAAAATGTAGCATCAGTTTCTAAAATAGCGAAAAGTATGAAATAGCAAAAATTAATATGAATGAAGTTTCGAATATACGAATTAACAAAAGATTTTACTTACATTGAGGTCGATGCGGGTAAGGTGGCTGATGCGACATGTGTCCCCTATGAGGATGTCCGTGTCCAGGCGGATGATAATGGTAAGGGGCGAGGAACTGTTGATTTGGTGGAAAACCTAAAGGTGAATGTGGTCCAAGACCCGGTGGTTGTAGACGTGATTTAAGCTCATCTGTAGACGCGTGACCGCTGGAAGAACTATCAACGTCCGAAACACCTGAATCTGCTGGGCTTGGTGGCAGTGAACCTGAAATTACATAAAAAACCATTTCTTACAAACATAAATTAACAACAAAGAAAAAGAATTCGGTCGTTATTCTAAAAGTAGGTAAGCCTTAAAAATACGAAGGCAAATAAATCAAAACTTTCAGTTGCAAATAAAAATGCAAATTGAGGACAGTAGTATATTTAAAAAAGTGACCATCAAAAACCCCCAAGTTCTCACGTACTATCCTTTCACGTCCTGTAAATCGCAATAATGCCGGCCATCAAACTATCCAACGGTCATCGTAGGTAACGACATAATCGGGAATCCTACAGCGACCCAAATCAAAAAATATAAAAAGTAAAGTTACATAAAGGGGTTTATAGTCTATAGGACTACTGTACATTGACCCTTTTGTGACCCCGTCTTGTATAATAGATATGATTAATGGGCAGTGAGGTCAGCAGGTCACGCCGGACATTAAGGGATGAACCGGACATCGGCTCGCGGAATTAAAGCGACTCGGAAACAGGTTCGCAAACACAAAAGAACGAGTTGCACATGCCAGGGGTGTGTTGTTTATTTACTGCCGGTTGAGGGGTGCATTACATGCGTGACTAATGGGTTGCACCCGGGAACTGGATGACCGACACCCAAATTTATATTAATCCTCGGATATTAATGATAAAACCAGGCGCATTAAAGAGAACTAAAAGATGATAGACCGACACAATAAAGTTTGAGGGAATCATGTGTGAAAAGTCGGCTTGTATCTGGTTTAACGTATTAAAAGATAGCGAATCCTTCAGGTAGAAAAGGCACTCTTATTTTGACCGTCCATATTATCATTACAAATACTAGCACAAAAGATCCATCACAAGATACAGGCCGATTACGTATTTGTACAATAATACGAACCACTTCAATCAAAATAATGTAATGAACACCTTTTATCTAGGGTGTTAAAAGTGAATCTGTTTAAAAATGAGCAACAGACCGTTGAATTTTACTTCCTTTCTCTACGACACTACAAAAATAATTGATATCTACCGGTAAAATGCCAGAAAACAAGTTTAATACAGGAATTAGTGACCACTTAAATACATATACGAAATGAAAAGGAAGGGCTAAACCTGTAGAAACTTCTCCTGGATATATAACAACTGGTCAGTATACCGAACTGACCATTATGTCCGGTCCCAAATTTAAAAAAGAAGTATTTTCTAAACTAGAACCCTTACCTATTAAATCAGCTAGATATATATAGTTAAATCGTTTAACATAATCCTCGTGTGGGAAAATATGAGGACGTTACTCGTTGGTCAAGCTTTACGTATGGTCAGTATCAAGAATGACCACTTATTTAGAAAAATTAAATGTATAAACCTTTGAAATAGGATATCCGTCGGAAAAAAAGGATTACGTTCGTTATGTATTTCTATCGTGAATAATTCGCTTTAAAAAGAATCTCACTAAAAATATACAACCCTTATTAACACAGCGTGGATTACGTAATGTAATTAAAATAGGACGAATTCATATTTTATAATATTTTTCACACATTCCTAAAACAGTATGTTTACATCTTTAAACAATTCGATTAACACGACACAAGTTAAAAGTTTTCTTTGGTTACAAGTGCAGCTTAAAGTTCGTAAAGGTTTATATGAACATGAAATGGCCAAATTCTACTAAAAGTCGTTAATTACTTGCCTAAAGATTAAGAATACAATACTTTAAATTACGAAACGTCTATTGTTCATTTTTTTAAACTTTATTACCAACCTTGCATAATTTTAGAATAATACTTTACAAACCCTATTTAAAGCTTTGAAGGAAAATTTTATATTTGCTGGTTTAACTAGTGTATTACAAAAAATATTACTAAATATCGACTTTCCCTAGCAGAAAGACAATGTGTAAAGAAGATTGATGGAACAACTTAATACTACGTTAGTCACAGTCAGTTTTTGACAAAATACTTTAAAAATATGCAATCGGGATCTGGGTGACAACGAGTTTCTTTTTTAGATTAAACATGGAAACATTGGAAAATAAGACATGACAAGATGCCAGTGTGAAAGGGTAAACCAGAATTACACAGATAAAATAAGTAATATTTGTGAAAAATAATAAAACTATTGCAGTCTCGATTGTTTAAGGTATGCGTTAGTATAAGCCGATAATACTGAAGTTTTAATTCCAGGGGAATCATTAACTTATGCTCAAAACCGCTGCGACCTACTATCCCTGTCAAATGAACAAAGAATTTTCTTTCACGGTTTAGGGGTCTCTTGCTGTCAAACTTAGGCATCACTTATTATTATGTATGTGGGATAATGCACGCTGCTTTAGCCGTTTAATGAATACAGTACCAAACTCGTTTTCGCCTAAACTAAAACTACGAGCTTGGCTACACCAACAGAAATTTGGAATCTCATGTATTTTAACCTGTTAGGTATTATTACAAGGTTAATTTTCATAAATTAGGCAAGTAGTTAAGGAATCATGATTAGAACAATTTTGTTTTTTTAACAGCATTTAAAATTTCCAAAATAAAATGTACCTTCCAGAAATAATCCTGCGCAAGTAATGATGCTGGTGGAATGGCTTTGCAAAATAAACATGCACCATACCAATCCACTGAAGGGAAAGTAACGTGTTTCATTCCTTCCCCAAGGGAAGAGTGGACTGCTCGAGCTTTCCACGCTCCTTCAGTCACAGAGATGGATTCCTAGCATAGATATATACATTACGTATACATGCATGGTGGAATTAAGAATGGGTGCGGTCAGCATAGGATCACAAGGAATGGAGTTAGGGTTCTGAGGGGGAAGATACTACCCCATAATCCTCCTAAATTGCCACACACGATGTGCGCACACACAGTGATCATGCCGCTATATGTGTATGAGGAAAACCCACTGCAAAAATCTCGGAAGATCGAACCCATTACCTTCCGAATGCTATGCAGACTGTATTACTACTGATCCAACTAGCTTGGTCCTGGTTTTTATGTTATCTACCCAGCCATGAAACAAAAAAAGTGACAATGTCAAACAAATTATTAAAAAATTGCTGTCACTGTTAGAAGTACACGTGCTAAGTTGTGTTTAGTTTGTGCCGTTTACAGAGATTTGAGACAGTCTATTTGTTGATAAAATGAGTGAAACTAAGATTGAACATCGCAGCATAATAAAGTTCCTGACAAAAGAAGGCAATGGTCCAAAAGCAATTCATAAAAGAATGGTTGCTGTGTATAGGGAAATGCACCATCTTATTTTCAAGTAAAATATTGGTCAAAACTCTTTAGATGGGGTCAATCAATGATGATCCAAAAGTCCGGACGACCTGTTGCAGCTCGAAGCTTTATTGCGCGAAATGTCGATATATCCGGAACAAGTGTCCACAAAATTTTGCATGGCAATTTATGTATGAAGAAGGTATCTGCACGGTGGATACCCAAATTGCTTACACCTGAACAAAAACCGTACAGAAAAGAAGCTTTTCAAGAAAATTTGGCCGAGTTGGAGAAGGACAAAAAGTTTTTTTCTCGAATTATCACTGGGGATGAGACTTGGGAAACTCCCTGGGGCCCTCCTACTAAACAAGAATCCATGCAGTGGGTTCATAAGGGCTCTCCACCACCAAAAAAGGCCAAGACAATTTTCTGGAAAAAAACTGATGGCAACTGTTTTCTAGGGATGCTGAAGGAGTCTTGCTTATTGAATATGCTGAAGGGGTCTACCATAAATGGAGAGGCCTACGGAAACGCAATTAAAAATTGCTCTGGAGGAAAAACGTCCGCATTCTTATCCACAAAAAACCTTGTTGCTGCACTATAATTGTCGGGGTCATAAGGCAATCAAAGTTTAGCAGATAATCAATGACTGTAGGTTTATAGAAATAAGGCATCCACCTTATAGTCCTTACCTACCTCCGTCAGACTTCTTATTCAAAAATTTAAAAAAGCATCTCAGGGGAAAGCGTTTTGCTTCTGATGAGGTACTCAAAGAAGCTGTTGAAGAAAATTTTGCAGGGTTACCGAATGAATTTTTTTCTGAGGGTTATGTAAAAAATAATTTTTTTTTGCTCACTTATGTGCTTTTTTTCATGGCTAGATAGAAAACATACAAATACGCCCTCGTACTTATGTGGATTAATGACACGGTTGGATTCGACACAGAAGTTAACCACTTTAATCATATATTTAGATTCAAAAGACAACACAGATTTTGAATGAGAGGATTCTGATTAGCTACAAACAATTTATTTGTTTTGTATGAAGTTTGGTTTATTATTAATAAACACCATACAATATCTAAAATACACAGTGGTATTAGAAATATCATAAATTTTCTATTGCGTTTGATTATAGTAAACTTTAATTTACTATACCATTTACATTCATAAATTATAATTAATTATATAAAAAAATAATTGTAGGTAATCCTGGATATTTATTTTGACACTTTTTTTTGACGATGATATGCCACCCGCAATGCAGTAGTTTTCGCACAGTTGCATACAATACCAACTTCACCCACGTTGAATAACAATTTAAAAGTACTAAAACAAATGACTATTAAACGTTGCTGATGTGTGTACGCCGATTCAAAAATTGAAGAATATCAACGCCTTTTGTACCTACAGGATAAAAAATATATTTACAGAGTATACCTACATAGGTTACTATTCCAAATGTAGAAATTTGAATTTTGTAAAACGTGTTTAGTATTTTAGCACTAATAAATTTTGCTAGGTAAATCAAAAACTAGGTATAAGGGTGGTCTAACCGACAGCACGACCAAGATAATTGTTTTTTCTACCCACGGAAAAGAATTAAAACACGTTTTTCAGATAGGAAGTAAAATTGACGGTCCCATGTAGATATGCTATTCGACACGTTAAACTTCCTTTATTAAAAGCAAAACTTTCTTAAGAAGAATGTAGTTTATGCGCATAAAGATGTTTAAACATCCGCTATTCTTAGACCTTGGCCAAGAGTATAATACATTAAGTCAAACTGTATTTATGACATTCGTAGCAAATTTTATAGTATACCACCAGTTACCTAAAGCGATGGGTCAAAAGATGCGTGCTTTGTAATTTGCATTATTCCGTAAAACCAGAAATTCTTTAATGCCCATTTGTACTCAATAAATAATACGGTTTGATTTACAAAAAAAAGATGTAAGATCCATAAAATTCCAAGGTTTTTCAACGCCATCTTCACGTTAAGAACTACTTTACATAGTGACTGTATTGTTTAATCCCTGATATCTAATCGTTTCCAAGACATTCAGTATTTCGGTATATTTAACCATTTATGAGATATTTTCACTGGTAATTTAATTCATGTATAAAAAGTCCCATAAGCCGCGATGAATTTGTCACTTTGACATCGGATAAAGTTAGTCCTAACTTTGCATCTGAATAAAATGTGTGTAAGCTTCCTAGGCAGACTTTCTCAAACCTGATTATTGTTTGTTGCTATGATAACGAATGAACGATTTTCCATTTTTGAATAAAAATATGTATTCTTGAATTACACTCCAGATTTTTTTCTCCAAGATAAAATTTCATTTTTTAAACTCTAATTTGGTTTCTTTTTGGTAAATTGACTTCACAAACCACCAGATAAAAAAACTCGTCCTTTGGACTCGTTTTTTAATCGTAAGTGGTTTGTGTCCTCAATTTACCAACCAACAAATAAACAATTTTATCCGGGAAAAAAAAAACCTCTCGTGTAATTCCAGCCGATAATTTAATTCATGTATAAAAAATCCCATAAGCCGCGATGAATTAGTACTTTGGCATCGGATAAAGTTAGCCCTATCTTTGCATCTGAATAAAATGTGTGTAAACTTCCATGGCAGACTTTCTCAAACCTGATTATTGTTTGTTGGTATGATAACGAATGAACAATTTTCCATTTTTAAATAAAAATATGTATTCTTGAATTTTTCATAATTAGCTAGCTATTATTTTTAATTACTTCATCGAATTACACTCCAGGTTTTTTTTCTGCAACATAAAATTTCATTTTTTAAACTCTAATTTGGTTTCTTTTTGGTAAATTGGCATACTATGTCTAAGTTTCTAAGTTAAAAGTTTAAAAATCAGATTCTCCCTAATGGCGAAAGTATAAAAAGTCATATATCATGAGACATGGCTTTGATTTCAAGAAGTAATTCTTTACCATATTTTTTGAAAAAACTTTTCGAGAAACAGAGTGCCAAGGTTTTAATAAACTTAAACGGCAATTCGCCGATTTTGATAAAAAACTATTTTTGTTATCAGTAATAAGAGGCTTATTTGATGTAATTAGATTTAAAGCGATAATTCCATTGGCGCCACTAGTCTTTTTTTAATGTTCATACCGGATTCAACAACTTTTTTGTTCCTCGATTTTTTTTGTATCCCGTTTAGTTTTCGATAATAAAAAAACTGATTTCTTGCACTTACCGTTAATAACAGTTATCAATCAAAAAACTATCAATGTTGCACAACAATTACTTAATTTGGTTGTCTCTAAATATGAAATACATGAGATATGATAAAATCAAAATTATAAATTCCTACGTAGTCTTTCAGAACAAAAATAAAAATGAAGAATTTTAAGCCACCAGTTTAATCTTGATATTTAAAAAAAGTTTTCTTTTTATTTTGAAGAAGAAACCTATTTTTTACGTCTACGTTTGTACAGTAAGAGTATTCCGCATTCGGCCTTTAAGTGAATTTACTTACTTCATTTGGTACGCATCGCATGTGTATGCCAAAAAATTGGCAGAGTGGACCAAAACAATTTTTACTTTCCAACCTACGTATACATACAGGGTGGCGCAATAGTGTGACAAAGTCCCATATCTCCTTTATTTAAAGAGATAAAAAAATTAAAGACAAAAGTTGTAAGATATGTTCTGGTGCATATTCCAAAAATATTTTTAATTATACTGAGTAGATCATAAAAGCTTAGAAGTAATTTTAAATTTTTTTTTTAAATAGAAAACCCTATATATTATTACATATTTAGATTCTACATACAATTTTAGACACATTTTATGTATAATGTCCTATACCTAAGTCTAACCGTTTTTGACAAATTTCAAATTTTTTGTCAAAAATGACGTTTGCAGGCCAAAACATAGGTGGAAATCTGTTCTAAACGAAGCCTTTATCAATTAGTTATGGTTGGTTTCCTTGGAAATGGGGACCTACTCTAATGAGCTGTATTGATATTTTTGTAATACATTCATACAGGGTGATCAAAAATGGACAATAAAATGTAGATTCAAAAAAACCTATTCAAAAAACCCATTTTTTTTAAATGGAAACCCCCTATTTTTTTATCTTATTTAGCATTAAAAATAAGGGTGACTTTGTATAAGAGTGTATATTCCAAAAAATTTTAGTTTTTGAAATAACGACAATTTAACATTTTTTTATTGTAAAAAGACTATACGGCTTTCAAGTTTTGTTGTTAGTTGGCCGTGACGGCGAGGCGTGGCATATAAAAATAATAGAGATCATCAGAAACGTCATTATTTATTGTCAGTTGATAATTTGTGTGATGCATTAGTGTATTTTATAGCAAATTGATTTAAAACTTGAATTGTAAATGATGAATTTTTCGCAAGACGTACGGTACAGCGGATATTGAAGTCTCAAAAAATGCACCCCTATCACATTTAACTACTTCAAGAGTTGGTTCCTGAAGATTATCAAAGACGACTGGAATTTTGTCAATGGGCTCAAAACAAAATAAACCAACAAAGAAATTTTGTTCATTTGATTTTATTTACAGATGAGGCCACATTTCACAGAAACAGAAGTGTAAACAGACACAATTTTCATTACTATTCTACCGAAAATTTTATAAGATATACCTACTTCTCAAACAAGATGGTCTTTAAATGTTTGGGGAGGTGTTGTCGATAATTATGTAATTGGACCATATTTTTTTCAACGAGTAAGAGGGGAAGTATACTTAGACTTTCTGCAAAACCATCTACTTAATTTGTTGTGTCAAGTGCCACAGCATACGCAACAAGAAATATGGTTTCTTCATGATGGGGCCCCAGTACATCATACAGGTCCGATAATAACTTTTTTAAATGCTAGATATCCAGAATGTTGGATTGGGAGGGGAGGGCCTGTTGCTTGGCCTGCTAGATCCCCAGATCTTACTAAAATGGACTTTAACATAGGGGGTACTTCAAAGAGCAGGTTTATAAAATACCGCCGACAACAAAGGAAGACATGAAGATTAGGATTAGAAACTGTTTTCAAAATATTAGTGTTGATATGTGTAGAAATTTAAGCAGCGAATTTGAGAGACGTATTGCATTGTGTATTCAAGAAAGAGGCGGGCATTTCGAACAACTTATTATGTAGTACGTATTTGACGTGTTTCTAGTACTTTTATCTGTATAATTAGTTACAGGTTTAGTTGCATTAGAGGTGTTAAGTTTATGATTAGTAGGACATAATTTGTTGAATCAAAAAAAAATTGTCTTTACTTTAAGTTCGTTTAATAAAATAATTATTTATATGGGGTTCAATAAATTGTAATATTTCGATCTGAAGTGCTCGATTTTTTTTGCTTCGCCGCGCCCCGCCGTCACGGCCAACTAATAACAAAACTTGAAAGCCGTATAGCCTTTTTACAATAAAAAAATGTTAAATTGTCATTATTTCAAACACTACAATTTTTTGGAATATACACTCTTATACAAAGTCACCCTTATTTTTAATGCTAAATAAGATAGAATTAAAAAAATAGGGGGTTTCCATTAAAAAAAAATGACTTTATAGGTTTTTTTGAATCTACTTTTTATTGTCCATTTTTGATCCACCCTGTATGAATGTATTACAAAAATATCAATACAGCTCATTAGAGTAGGTCCCCATTTCCAAGGAAACCAACCATAACTAATTGATAAAGGCTTCGTTTAGAAAAGATTTCCACCTATGTTTTGGCCTGCAAACGTCATTTTAGACAAAAAATTTGAAATTTGTCAAAAACGGTTAGACTTTGGTATAGGACATTATACATAAAATGTATCTAAAATTGTATGTAGAATCTAAATATGTAATAATATATAGGATTTTCTATTTAAAAAAATTTAAAATTACTTCTAAGCTTTTATGATCTACGCTGTATAATTAAAAATATTTTTGGAATATGCACCAGAACATATCTTACAACTTTTGTATTTAATTTTTTTTTTTTGTATCTCTTTAAATAAAGGAGATATGGGACTTTGTCACACTAATGCGCCACCCTGTATGTAGGTATAGAAGGTTATATTTATAATTATGATTAAAATTATTTCATTTCTTTTAATTTATTAAGTTAGCATCTAGATGTCTATTAACCTGTCTGACATGAAGTTTTAAACGTCTATTTGACATAGATAATTGTTTTTATTTTACAATGTTGCCTATTTTCCTATTATAAAAGAGGTTGCATAATTATCCTAAAAAAATGTTTTTAAAATTATTTCATTTCTTTTAATTCCTATTTTGTAAGTTGGAAGGTTGTGTGGTGTTACACGCCAGATATTTTTCCGTGTAAAGCAAGTGTCGGGATACTTTGTTTGGAAACTATGTCATAAAAAATCCCTAAAATTGTAATTCTTTGTCAAAAAATAATAAACACTTTTTTTAAATAAATCAAGATGGAAACTACGTTCTCGAGAAATAATTTTTCATTTCTATGGGGCCAGTGTATATTCACAATAGTAGGTTTATAAATAATGTCAAAATTGATTACGAATTCGAAATTCTAAATCGTCAGTTCCATTAACAATTTAAGAATATTTTAAGTTTGGTTGCACATCTAGGTACACGATCATACACCTCAAAGCAAAATCTTTAACAAAAACGTGGTTCATATTCTGGAAGGTTAATGGAGTTTACGTTAGTTATATTGTTATGTGCCTTACTGGCAGAGTTAAGCCGATAAAACGATTTAGCTGCCCACGCAAACGCGTTATTCGTCTGCACAACATCGGTTCACACATAGCACAAACGTCACACTGGCTGACTGTATTGGTGAGTACTGTGACACCCCTCAATATAGAATATAGTCTAAACCTGATCTGACAATTACAATCACTTTGGGTCTCTAAAACAGCTTTGGTAGGCATGAGATTGAACTCTAATTCGGAAGTGAAAGATACGTGCAGAAGTGGCTAGGTCATCAAGCGAAATCATTTTTTCAAAGGAAATGAAAAAAAAAGGCGGCGAGAAGCTTAAAGAGAAGTGAACTGTCCTAATAAATAACTATAAGACAAAAAAAAGTTTCTCGGTATGTCTAATATCGATTCTGCATTATTTTACAAATATTTGAACCCCAAGACGGTGAACCAAAGAAATCTTAGACTAGCAAAATGTGGGAGTATATGGGCATGAAAATATCAATTCTTAAATTGTCAATACTACACGAAATTTCCGTATACTTTAATTTTGGATAAAATAATATGAATCTGACATTTGGTCTTGAATATCCTATTCCACTAGTTTCCTGAATAAAGAAAAATCAAATCAAACGTTCTTTTGATTCCCTTTGCTGTAACAAATTTTTGTGGACATACTTGGGTGTTGTACTCTATATAGCATACATTTTAACGGCGTGTCACTTTAGCTATACGTCGTATAGAAATCCAGCTGTCGGTTTTAATTGCTATAATAATTTCCTCTAGATAGTGCGAGGCGTTTAGATTAATATTAAAATAATATTACAGTTTAATACAGTTAGACGTCTTTGCATATAGATACTTATACCAAGAATATTTTTCCCACTCTACATCGTCTAAAGTGTTTTGTAACATTCGTTTCGGTTCTGCATCATGTGGTTTCTTAAGAAAGAATAAAAACATTAAACAGAGAATCAAAAGGAAGCTAGTGATGATCGTTTTCCATAAAATTATTTGTTGAAGATGGTTGTTTTTCGACTTTGGTCTCATATCTAGGTGATTTAAAAGATTTTTTATTGAATACTATTAAAGCTGATAGATATAAATAAGATTACTATTGATTTACTTTCAAGTAATTTGTTAAGAGACATGTTTAATCTTATCTTGCACGAGAAACATTAAACTTGATTAAACTAATTATTTGATACGCATAAAGCAACATCAAGAGAAACAATGAACTGTTATAGGTTTTATAGTTTTAACTAATCGGCAAAACTGGAAAAATCAAAATTAAAAAAAATGGAACTTGATAGTATGTTTAGTTTTAGCGACCTTAAACCGCTGGATCTAGAAACAACTCAGTCCTTACTACAGTCTACACGGGAAAGAAAAAATTAACCAAAGCAACAATCTTTCAGCAAAAAAGTTAATCATTAGCTTGAAGAGTCAATATTTCATAATCAATATTGCTAGATCTATAACATAAAAAAAACTAATGCGTTATTCACTAACTTCTTCCATTGATTAATCAATAGCTCGTTTTACTCGAAGTATTTTTTAAATAATTTGCACTTAATGCATACATATTTAGACATTTAAAGAAAAGAAGTCTATATAGGAATAACAATATTATACTGTGGATTTAAACTGGTTGCGATAATCTAGTTATTCAAAGAATGTGGTGGCGCTAATAATTTAAAAATAAAAACAAGAAATGCGGATTTTTTAAAATTTTAAAGAATTTTTTTTTCAGCAATCAGTTTATGTTAATTATTCTTGGTCAGTAACACCATGTTGACACCTTATTATTTCCTTTAAATAGGAAAACGTGGTTAGGTACAAAAAAACGAATTTCAACCATCGAGATAAGGTTTTTTCTTATCACGTTCAAGATATCAGTCATTCACAGCAACCTTGAGAAAAAAAAAGGAATAAACATCTGAAATAATTTCGCTTATCAGTGTCATCCTTATAAAATGATTAAAACATATTTTCGTTTTAAAAAGCGTAGCTATTATTTAATAACAGTGATTCCTATCATTATTTTATTACACATTTGCAAAAATCTCGGCACCAATAACAATCAAGTCCGACACATTGTACACACTTACCCCTTATGTATGCGGGTGTTTATTGCGGCTACTTCAAAAATGTTTGGGGAGACTAAAGCCCTTATAGAAGAAAATATGCGCAACCCTTCTTAATGATTTAAGCAGCTGCAAATGTGTATTGTATTTGTAGTAAATAACCCTTCTTTGCACAATTGGCACAACTGCATGCATAATACCTTTCTAAAATCCATATAGAATTGCATGACAAATATTATTTAAGTTTACGCCATTTTCACAAATCTAACACATCTGTCACACTACATTACAAGCACGAGATCAATCGCTTAGAAAGTTTTCAGTTGATATATTATGTTAATAACAGTAATAACATAATTTCCCATTTTTTATTTCTTGGCCACTTACCGGTTGTTGTCGTTGTATATGCAGATGTGCGGTGAGCAGTAATAAGAGCATGTGCGTGGTGTAAACCGGGATGTTGCCCTGAGAGGATTCCGTGTAAAAGCGCCCTTGAGTTTTCAGATCTGTGGTGTTTTGCAGGAGGAGGAGATTCGGAAATTCTTAATGGTCCATAACCCATTTCACTGTTATCCACTATAACAAAAAAAGTGTTGTGTTAAAAAAATGCCTTGATGAATCGAATCATAAGCGCATGGCACCATAACAAAAATTTTTGAAATCCGTGCAGCGGAAATAAAAATAAACGCAACCCGGATATTAATTATCTCAATTAGACAAAAAAAAGATTATATTTCCGACAAATACTTATTTCAAACCGATGAAGGTAAGAAACACATTCAACCGGAAGGGAAAGTTCCCTTGACCTAAATGAGATTCATAGACCGACTAACACAAGCGATTGAATCAATTACAGGTTACGCAGTGCATGCACTTACAATTGCATAATATCATTTTTATTCAATATGAAGTAATTGACCAGATTTACTATTTCTGGTATCGTCGGTTTTTATATGGTACTACACAAATATATAAAAGTTATGACATTCATCAAGAAGATAAATGTCACTTTAAGAATTAAAAAGTTTCGTCAGTATTTGTATATTAACCTAAATAGGAAAGCGGTGAGAAAGTTAATTGTGTTAGAATCCATTTCTACAGAATTTTAAGTTTGTAACGAAATAAGTGAATTACTACATAAATAAATAATAAACAGATATCGCGAGACGTTTCTAAACACTTAATCAGGTTAAAAACAAAGCCCTTTGATTTGTAAAGACTTTTGCAATTTACCAAAACCTCCAGGATAGCTGTTATTATAATACTGTGTGTACGCAAAGTACTACGAAGGTGAACATTATTACAAAAATCTTGCCTGTATTTTTTTTTAACGTAAACTACATATACAGGGTGGTCTAGCACTAGTATTAAAAAAAAATTTTTTGGGTGATAGAACAACATAAATGTGATTCAAATACACGCATACCCACTTAAAGAAAAATTATTTTGATTTTTCCCAAAAAACTGTATATTTGCCCAAAAATTTAGAAATTCTGGGATATTTTGATACATTCCTCGAAGTTTAACACTACTATTGTATTCTACATTAAATTTGAAGTAAGGATGAATGCTCTTATGATGTGCCCGAGTCTACACAACCACTAATTATATTGATTAGAACTGTGAAGTTATCATTTTCTTAAAAAAAGGAAAAAGCTTATACACTTACAATTCTCTAAACAAAATGATAGACAGTAGCAAATGCTATAAAAACTTCTTCAAAATCTACGCTTACAGAGGATAGGATATAACATTTTATTCGTCACCATTTAAATACCAGTTTGAATGGTGAAAACTAAAAAGACACACTTGAACATTTTTATTATTGTAGCTATAACATAAGGTCACAATTAATTTGTATAGCCCACCTTATGATGAGATAAGGTATCACGCACAGATGTTATGTTTTGTTTGGATACAGTTTCTTTAGTGGGTTTGGATCATTTACTCATTGGCAGTGATCTCAAGATGTCGTTTTCAAATCGGGAATATGTCGAAATGCATAACATACGTGCGTACACCTTATCCCATCATAAGGTGGGCTATAAGAATTAACTGTAATCTTATGTTATAGCTATAATAATAAAAATGTTCATGTGTCTCTTTTTAGTTTGATAGAGTTGAATCATTATTTTTCTCAAACCACGTTTTACGCTATACAAACTGGCATAACGCCACTTAAATGATGACGAATAAAATCTTGTATCCTGTCTTTTGAAAGCTTAGATTTTGAAGCAGTTTTTATAGCATTTTCTACTGCCTAGCATTTTTTTTTTGTAAGAAATGTGTGTGTATAAGCTTGTTCTTTTTTTAAGAAAATGATAACTCATCATAAGCTATCCATCCTTACTTGAAATTTAATGTAGAATACAATAGTAATGTTAAAATTCGGGGAATGTATCAAAATATCCCAGAATTTCTGAATTTTTGGGTAAATGTACAATTTTTTTGGAAAAAATTGTAATAATTTTCTTTAAGTGGGTGTGTGAAATGGAATTTTTTAAATTGTATATTTGACTCACATTTATGTTGCTCTGTGTTCTATTACTACCTTTACACAACATGTTTTTCCTTTATTAGCCCGGTGCATGTTAAAAGCCTTCCATGTATGTCTATTAAGTGTTTATTTCGAAATCTATGGAATGACATGATGTTCAAAGTCTCACGATTATGCTTGCGTAATCGGTAATATATTTAGTGATATGGTAGTAATTAATATAATTAATAAGATTCTTTGATTTGATACACCAAATTGGAAATTGTATAATAACTGGAGAGCGAAAACTGATCAATGTACGGTTATTAGCAATTTTGATGCAGTGTTTTCAAAGAAAGTAGATTTGACAATTTTCCACTGCACCGATCACTCTGGAATATTTTAAGAAATGATTGAGGACGACAATGTAATCACTAAGCATTGATAGATAACAGAAACAGTTGTTTAATTTTTTGCAAAAAACATTGACCGAATTTAAATGATGCACGAAGGGAGACCATACCAGTCAAAGATAATTGAACGAATGCAAAAAGAAGAGATAATTTGTCACCTAACTAAGCATTATGAAATATTGAAAGCTCTAACCAATACAAGCAACCTGAAATGCAAGAATAACTAAGCAATATGTAGTATTATATTGAACACAACTTCCTGGCGATTTTGAAAAAATACGAAATAATAAACAGAGAAAAATTGAATTGTAAAGCTCAGTAATATTAAAATTGTCGCAGAAACAAAGCTCGAACGTATTTTCGAGAAAAAAAGTCAACACATACTAAGTTATGTAATACTCAAAAAAATGACTTGTTTCGTCCTACCCACTACCAACAGAACACCAGCATTACCTGCCATCTTGAATTGCTCTTAATTGCCAATAATGACCTTGGCGAATTCTCCATAATAACCAGATTTTTCCGAAGAAAAGTCATCAGTGATGACTGCCTGGAATTGTTCATAATGGTTGTTCTTGTCATTATCCAAATGACTTTAGAAATTTCCCTTAGTCACTCTAGTAATTATTAAAATTGGGATTTTTATGTTTAAATCGCGGATTAGGATTTAATTTAAAAATCGGCAAGCATAGATTTTCTCAGAATTGATCAGTGATTCGAGAGTTGCATCCGTATATAGTTTTTTTTGATTGGTTTCATTTAACATATGGGGGCTGCATCCATATCTAAGGTCCTGTAGATAACTAAAGCTGGTTGCAACCAATTAAGCTGATACCTTCTTGGTCAGGCGTGACCTTTTGCCGTGGGGTTGACATCTTGAAAATAAGCCTATGCTAAACTCATTGCCAACAATCAGGTGTTGTTCTTTTTTGTATTACCTCCACGCGTAATCTTGTTTCCATGTGTCTTTTTGGCTTTCCACCATCTTGTTTTCATGAGCCTTTTTGCTTTTCGCTATCTTGTGCGTCATTTTGTTTTCGTATTGTTTCGGTATTTTCGATATTTGGTTTTCAACCATGTTGTTTCAGTGTGCCTTTTTGACTTCCAGCCATCTTGTTTGACCCATGAAACTTGTTTCTATATCTGAGGTCCTTAATAAAATTAATGCGAAAAATTGGCGAGTGTAGATTTTCTCAGATTGATCTGTACTTCGAAGGTTGTACCCGTATCTTCATTTAGACAAACGCAGGTTTCGGTACGGGGATAAATCCGTATCTAAATCCTGTTGACAGGGGAAGCTTTCAACTTGAAACCTGCAACCCATGTCTGTATCTAAGATCCTTCTGGATCTCAGATGGTACATTGCATTTTGTTTCCGTATCTAAGGTCCTTTTGGCGGAAGCTGATTCCAAATCAACATCTTAGACTTGCATCTGTTTCTGTATGTAGCCATCCTCTGTCTAAAATTGGTTTCATGTCAGCATACTGATAAGTCGAATCAGGTTCTCGGGTTGAAGTGAACATCTTGAAGCCTGTTTGTACATCTAAGGTACTTTTGACAGAGGCTAGTTTCAAATTAACATCTAAGACGAAAATCTGTAATCTTGTTTCTATATCTAAGATGTTTTGATAGAAACAGGTTACAAATCAACATCTTGACCTTATTTCTAAGATTAGTTAACGCTTTAATAATTGGAACGTAATTAAAATCGGTTTAAACGTTTGCATGTGAACGTATTAATAACTTTTTGGCACGCTACATATTAGTTAAGATCTTGTTTCTACATCTAACATCCTTTTGGAAAAGATAAATGCAATTTAATAGTAATTAACGTTTATAATTATACCCGAAAAGACAATTTAGATCGAAAATAAATAAATGATAAATATGGTTTAAGAGTGATTAATGTTTATAAACAAGAAACAATAGTTATATTTAGGTTCAAGGCATACTGTTTCCGTATCTAAGGTAGTTTTGGCATTATTAAGTTTGAAATTGAAATTGAATTGTAGCTGGAATCTTATTTCTACATCTAATAAGGTCCTTTTGGCAGAAACTGAAATAAGGTCCTGGGTTGGTTCTCCCCGTTTCTAAAATGTGGTTTCACCAATAGAAAACAAATCGACATCTGGGATGTGCACCTTGAAGTCTGCTTCTACTTCTAAGATATTTTGCCAAAAGTTGAAATTAAACATCTTGAAATAAAGTTCTTTGGATGTGCGCTGTTAAAGTATTCTGAATTCAAGACCCTTTTGGCTAAATGCAAAATTTGATTTAGGTAAGACATTTGTCTGGATTGGTTCTCTACTCCTACAGCTTGTTTTAGCATCTTGAAAAAAGGGATACATCTTGAAACACGTTTCAACTTCTAAGGTTGTCCATCTCTCTCACTACCTCTTAAAACGATCAATTAGTTGTCTCTCCTGGATTATAAATAAATGTAAAACCCTCTTGTCGTATAACTAGAAGTTAACATACAGTTTGCAGTGCCCTCTTGTAGCATAATTAGAAACTAGATATAAGTTGCAACACCATATTGAGGCATAATTAGAAGTTCGAGTTTGACCCAGGCCAAACTTGTGTTATAATTAGAAGTCGGCATACAGTTTGCAGCACCAGCCTTCCGTATAATTAGAAAGTATGATATAATTTGCAATGTCATCTTGCGGAATAATGATGAATAATCGTAGCACTAGGCGAATCAAGAATATGATTTCATTGATAAAATATGTATTAGTACAAACACTGTAAAACTTATAAATAAACAATATTAGGGCATCTTCAAAATAAAAAAAAACTACTCAATAAGCCGTTGAGGATTCCGTCAGCCTCCATTACCAGCTGGGGCTCCGTCCAGCACCCCATTTTTAGCATCTAGGCCTTTTTTCGTGTACCTTTTTGTGGGCAATTTGGCCTTATCACTTCTGTATGAGGCAATATAGGATGTATGACTTATGGCTGAAATCAACATCTTAGACTTGAAATTTGAATTCAGCTTTATGATGAGCGTGTATTACTGGGCTCTCACTTGCTAGTTTCCTTGTTTGTGGAAATGTATGTTTGTGAGTGTAGGCGTTTGTGTGTTTGAGTTTGCATGTTAAACAGGTTTAGTGTCTTCCATTTTGGACAGTTGAATTGTTTCTCATTACGGGCTTTGCATGTTTGGATTTTCCCATTTGCTGCAAAAAGGAGCCCTGACGATTCCCTAACTGTCGGAAGTGGGGCGTCAGCGGAGACCGAGACTGAAAGTCAAAAAGGTACACGAAAAAAATGCCCAGATGCTAGAAATGGGGTCGAGGGCGAAGTACCAGCTGGTGGAAATGGGGACGGCTTGTTAACTAGTTTATTTTGTTCTGGAGATGTCTGACTATACTTTTTATTTCCAAGGTTTGAAATACTAATACATATTTTATTAATGAAATTCAAACTCGTTATTCCTCTAGTGTTACGATTATTTATCTTCGTTATACCGCAAGAAGGTCTTGCAAACTATACCATAACTTTCAATCAATACGCAGGATGGTGCTGCAAACTGTATGCCAACTCCTAATTATAACACAAGTTAGCTCTGAATGTCATAAGAGGTTCCTATCTGCTGGAAAGAGGGTATCTGTTAAAAATAAAAGGCCTCACGGAGCCCTAACCGCTGTAAAATGGAACCCAGGCCACGCCCAAACTATTAGAAATGGTGCTGGAAATGGAGTTCAGAACACTATGTAGTTTGAAACTTCTAGTTATACCGCAATACGATGTTGCAACTTTTGTGCTTTTAATTATGCTGCAAAAAACAAACTGTATGATAACTTCTAATTATACCACAAGACGGCCCTACACTTATAATTCAAGGGAGAAAACTACTTGATCCTTTAACAGATAGTGAGGGAAATGGACGACTTTAAATGTTAAAACTTATTTCAAAATGTATCCTTTTTTTTCAATATGCCGAAGCAAGTTGTACGAATAGAGAACCGATCCAGTCAAACATCTTACTTAAGTCAGATTATGCATACAGTTAAAATGACCTTAGATACAAAATGTAGCAGAGCAAACACTTCAAAGCACTTTATTTCAAGATGTTTAATTTCAGCGTGGAATCAACTCCGGTCAAAAAGATCTTAGATGCATAAATAAACTTCAAGATGCACATCCTAGATGTTGATTTGTTTTCTATCAATGAAACTATATGAACGGGGTGAACTAACGCAGGATGTTATTTCAACTTCTTCCAAAAGGTCCCTTATTAGATGTAGAAACAAGATTTCAGATGCAGTTTACTTTCAATTCCATTGTTCTACTGCCAAAAGCACCTTAGATGCAGAAACAAGATGCAATATACACTAACAGGATCTTACATACAGACCGTTAACAGGTAAATGTAATGCCCTGCAGCTAAATACAGCAATTACCTCTTGTTTATAAACATTGATTACTCTTAAATAACATTTATCCTTTATTTATTTTTGATCTAAATTATCTATTTGGTTATAAACATTAATTATCATTATATCACATTTATCTTTTAAATGTATAGATGTATCAGCAAGATGAAGGACCCAATTTACTTTTAATTCAAATTTTGATAATACATTTTATTTTTCATTTTAACCAATATTAAGCCTACAAAAATGTTATTAATACGTTTACATGCAAATACATAAACAGATTTTAATTACCTTCCAATTATTAAACCGTTAAGTAATTCTAGAAACGAATTTAAGATGTTGATTTGTAACCAGTTTCTATCAAACATCTTAGATACAGAAACAAGATTCAAATCTAAGATGTTGATTTGAAACTAGCCTCTGTCAAAAGAACCTTAGATTTATAAACAAGTTTCACGATATTCATTACAACCCTAAGTTGGAAGGTAAAAAAAGGGTCTCAAGTCCATATATGTTCGTCAAAAAAAGGTGGACTACCACAGTCCCATTATTTTAGCCTAAGTTGTTTTGTTCACCCTGCATAAGTTGATTTAAATTCTCAATCAGATACATATGTAGGTATAGAAGTTTATTCAATGGACTCTTTTTTTACTAACGCTAAATCGAATTAATAGCTCATTTTACACCGTTTGGCTAAGTTTCACCAAGATTGGCCATGATGTGCGTGGATGTGCGATAACTCCAGAATGACAACACGGGGTACTTCAAATTTTGTAATTAAGTCTGTTTTCATTTGGTGATTATATTTTGGGAGAAATTCAGCGACGGAGAGGGGGGTTATTAAGAGCAGGTTTTGGTTTTTATTAATTATTTCTGAAACAGATGTATATTTCAAAGACATAAAAATACCGAAATATAGACCATAAACGTACCAATTAATTATTTAATGATAAACATTCCTAAGGTAGAATTTAAGCGTTGCTTCAAATTTTCCCAATACTTGAATAACGATAAATTTTATAAGAAAATGTGTTCACATTTTGTGAAGAAAATTTAATTTTACATAACTTATTTTTATAAAGTGTCTTAATATAAAGCAAACTAAGTCTAAAAAATTAATTAAATAGGATTGAAAATGCTTAAATTGTATTATCGATATTTTATAGAAGCAGGCGACTTTGAAATTTTTATTAATTTAGCATGCATAAGTATGTCTATTGACGTCTATCTGACATGAGTTTTAAATGTCCATCTGACATAAATTATTGTTTTTGTACTTACAGTTATACTAACAAAATTATTAAATTATTTCATTTATTTTAATTTCCACTGTAGGATGGAAGGTTGTGTGTTATTCGACGCCAGATATTCGTAGTAAGCTGATGGTTTATCAAACTTTTTTCCCCTTAGTAATGTTGATTGGATACTTCTTTTATGAGATATATGTACTTGGTTGGGCCTACGCTGTTAATACTTCAATAATTTTATATATTTAAATTTCACCTAAACACTACTATTAATGTTTAATGAAACATTAATCAAATATCGTTATTATGGGCATTCCGCAGAAAAAAAGAAGTCTGTACTTTCTTTCTTTTAGTTCCTTGACTTTCTTGCTTTAAATTATACACAAGGTGCGCTTTGATAGGACTAAAATCTGCACTAAGTTTCATATATATATATATATATATATATATATATATATATATATATATATATATATATATATATATATATACACACACACAAGGTGTGCAAATATTATCGCACCAAATGGGATTCTGTAGAAACGGTTTGACATTTAGATTTGACCTTTGGTGGGGTTAAATAATACATAAATACCCATATTTTGATATGACTCTCATTTGTTTTGTGCGACTGGTGTTTGTCAGAGGCAGCCATCTTGAATTTTTTTAAATGGCAACCTAGGTTGAGTTTGATGTCATTTGGCAGGTAATTGATTTAGAAATACATCACCGTATACCATAAGCTTGTTTATTCTAAAATAACGAAGAAAATTAAAATATTAAACAAATCGTTCAAGTGAATAAAACAAAAGAATTGAATTGTTGTCCATTCACTTCTTGACAATATCTATCAACAAACCAAACCGTATTTTACATGCGACTCTACATGAGAAAAACAAGCTTATGATAATATCGTATTGTAGTATTTACTATCAGTTCGAATTAGAAAAGCGATAAAGAGTATTAGAAATTGCTAAAATTGATAATAATCAGTAGAGAACACAGAAATGCTACATTTGAATTAAATTTTTGTATAAGTTGTATTTATTTACAGCCCTTTGTCCAGAAAATGTTCTCTCTACAAAGTTAATTTGGTTTTTTAATTTTCTTCGTTATTTTAGAATAAATAAGCTTATGATATACCGTAGTGTATTTCTAAATCAACTACCTGTCAAACGACACCAAACTCAACCTAGATTGCAATTTAAAAAAATTGAAGATGGCTGCCTCTGACACACACCAGTCGCACAAAACAAACGAAACTCATATCAAAATATGGGTATTTATGTATGTTTTAACCCAAGCAAATGTCAAATCTAAATGGCAAACCGTTTCCAGATAATCCCATTTGGTGCAATACTATTTGCACCTGTATATATATATATATATATATATATATATATATATATATATATATCAAATGAAAAATGGCTTAAGGAAAGTACCACTATTTTAGCCCAAAGAATATATGGTTAACGGATTGTTGCAACATCATGTAGACCAATCTTGGAAAATCAACACCTGTGTATCCAGTTTTATACGCTACTATCCCACTTATTAGACACCATGTCACATAACTTCCGTATATTTGGGAGAATGTTCAAATATGTTACAGAATAAAAGATACATCGGCGTAGATAAAAAAAATTCAGGAAACGGAGTTGACTCTACTATACCCTGCCCGGTGTACAATAGTCCTACCACACGAGGATAAAGTTTTATGCAAGCAGCTTCGGGTTGCCACGAAATTTTTGGACTTTACGTCCGGTAGATCATACAACGTTTAGGCGCGGCCTTTCATTGTGCGATGATATAAAATGTTGTGTCTAGCTTTTAACGATATAATAGTCTGTTGTGACTCCAGAAATAAAACTCATCAACATTTTGATCAAGTGAATGTTGGGGAATTATTCGACAGTTTTCAGTACCCCAGAACCGACACTTTTGTTCATTTGCATTTCGTATACATTCGATTCGATGATGTTTCTGCCATATTTAATAAAAAATTGGTCGGTATTTTTTTCAATTCTATGTAATTATAATCAATTATGCCCGAAAATGGTGAATAAATTCAACAAAAATTACAATTGAAAAACAGATAAAATAAAGTTACGTATATATTCGTTAATCCGGACACAATTTTTATATTCTCCAGTTAATTTTCTTTTCTAATTTTGCAAAAAAAAACACAAAAAATATAATACATTACACAGTACGTAAGTTTTACTTGGGTTCGCCCCAAAAAATAAAAACTATTATTCAAAACAACGAAACGTAGTAACATTTTCACTATAAAGAAATATAAAATAAAAAAAAACTCTATGCCTATATAATTACAGAACCTCGGTCACGTCTTTACGAACAAATAATTACTTGTATCACTTAAACAGAAACTGTAGTTTCTAGTTTTACCACTATTGCCATCTATCGGTATTTTTAGGTGTTAGAAATAAAATGGCCCAGAAACAATGCATGTATAAGAAAATTTAGTTACGTCCTCGCATATTTTGGTCTTGCAAACATCATCAGATTTAAAATAATCAGTTTTCAATTAGGAATAAACATTTTATAAATATCATCTGCCCAGATCGTAAAAACCAAAGAAGTAATTTGTTTGGGTTTAAAAACTTGTGAGTACAACCATTAAGTAGAAAGGATAATAATACATGAGGTACGCTATAATTTTTATCGTGAATTTTCAATGTATGACAACTCATACGAATACACTAAATCAATAGAATAAAAATTTAAAAATACCTACAGGGCCAGCTCGAGCCCTCTTTGCGCCCCCGGGCAATAACTCGATTTGGAGCCCCGATCACCTTTTCTCAGCCGTTAGGTGAGGCATAGGCCAGCGCATGTTTCACTTTCATTGTCTGTGGCTTGTTGGGAATGTTTTTCATAAACACATAGTGAGTAAGTTTATGTCAATTGATTTTGCGCCCCCTAGTCCTTGCGCACTTGGGCGGCTGATAGAGCCGGCCGTGATTTCTATTTAAACTATAAATGAATCCGTTTTACGTGTACTAAAACTGCCTTTTAATACAGGGTGTTCTAGGAGTTCGTACCAAAAACTTGGTAGATAATAGAGGGACTATAAATAGCCCTTCGATAACGAACTATAGGGCTCTAAAGTTGGAAATTAAAAATTGTTTTTTGTTTATAATTATTAAATGGCTTATTGGAAATTAATAAAATTTTAACCGCTTATAAACACCATAAATGTACACTTGGCGTCATAAACAAGTCTGCACTACATTTGTGAACTCAAGTATGGACTAAGTTCAATGGTTGATACGGCATTTTTTTTAAATATAACTTTTTTAACTTATAACACACTTAACTTAAATTTCTTAAACATTTCTAAAGAAAAAACATCATCTTGTAAGATCAAGATAAAATTAACGGTTTAAGAGATACGGGCAATTTTATGTCGCACTGCACACCCATTGGCACATTCACCATTTTGTTAAAATACCATAACAGTAAGTATCCTGTATTATTAGTAAATTATTAATAAATTGGTACAGTCCACATTTATAAAAATAAACTTTACATTTTTTATACTACTTTTATTACTTACAATGGTAAAAACGAACATATCTTAATTTAACAAAAGTAAAAATACGAATATAATAATAAAAACAAAAAAAAAAGATATTCGATGTAATCAAATTTCACATTTTCAAATTTTCGAACAAATAGTTATCAATAATTTACAGCAAATCAGCATAAAAATAATCTGCTTTTAATGTGAATCGTTTTTGTACTATTTTAATAACAAAATGCATTATTCTAAGTAGGCGGCTGTCATCTCACTTTTAAATCATTTCTAAATATTTGTCATCTGTCTACACTTGCGAGGGTGAGAAATTGTCATATTATTTTAAACTCAAAAATGGAAGAATTTACCTTTAATGAGTGTGCGGATAGGCACATGGCGTTTGGAATGGCAGACGGTAACTCTAGCCTAGCTAGAGTTTCATGGGTTGAATTCTCTTCCAACATGGGTCGAATTCTCTCCCAAGCAAATATATATTAAAAGATGATTAAATGGAGTTATTTTTCAGGAATTGCAACGTTGTTGCCAAATTATATCACAAACTGGTTTCCATAAAAATGACAAAAAACTAGTTAAGGAATCCCTCTTAAATAATAGTTTGCATGTAAAATCCTTATAATAAATTTCATATTTTTTCTAAACATATGTATGTGCGTTTTTAAATTAAATATTGTAGTATTATAACACGTGAACAAATAAATGTATATTTTATGAAATTTTAATTCTCTTATTGTTTTCTGCGGCTCACTGATTTTTGGAATAAAGTTTATATTTATAATAAAATTTTATTTATAACTACTTACTGTTTTATTTTATTAAATAAAAGAACTTTGACGAAAAGCAATGTTGAATAAGTAATACCTACATTAAAAAATAAGAATAAGTAGGCAACAGTGTTTCGAGTGTCAGGCATCATAAACGCTTATTCTAATTGCGGTGTATAATCGCCAGGGAGTAAATTCGACCACGACCTTTTTGGCGTAATGTATTGTGGGAGTGAACTCGTCTCCGCCGCGGAACGTTATCCAAATCGAAGGTTACCAAATAGGGAAACGTTTGAACGCATAGATCAGAGTTTAAAGAAAGTGGGTATGTTTAGCTTAATGTAGCAATTTTAAAAACTGGTTTTTACAATGGATAATTACGTTTTGGATTGATTTCTACCGAAGCAGTACAAGAAACGCGCGTATTCCAATAATTGAAGGAAATATCTAGATGCTGTTGATAATGAACCTACAATCAGTGTCAGGAAAATTTTCGGCACAATTTAATCCGTTTCATTTCCAAAAAGTTCACGCTATGTCACTAGACGACTATCCTCCTAGGCTTAATTATGCGAACTGGTTTTTGGGTAAACAACGGGAAGACCAACATTTCATTGAAAAGGTACTATTTATAGACGAAACAAGTTTTACCAGGGATGGTATAATTAATTCTCATAACCTACATCTATGGGATGATGAACATCCCCACGGCATAATTGAGACTAAACACCAACAAAGGTTTACAGTCAACGTCTGGGTAGGTATTATAAACAACCACTTAATTGGTCCGTATATCCTCAATGACCGTTTAAACAGACCGCCTTATTTACAATTTCTGCAGGATATTCTGCCAATTTTACTAGAGGATGTACATTTACAAAAGCGTCAATGTATGTGGTTTATGAGGGTGCCCCACCCTCCACTTCTATCGTGAGGTACGTGTCCATCTAAACAATATTTTTTCCAGATCTGGGTGGATAGGAAGGGGCTGACCATTTCAATGGTCAGCTCGTTCGCCAAATATCAACCCATTAGATTTTCATTTTTGGGGCTATCTTAAAAGTTTAGTTTACAGTATACAAAAAATGAATTAATTGATGGGATACGTTTTCACTGCGAAAACATCCGAAATAATCCAGGAATGTTATTCCAAGTACAAAAATCTAATCTTAGAAGATTGAGGAAATGTGTGGAATTAAAGGGAACCCATATTTATTGAACATTTGTTGTAATTTTATTATACCGGTTTGACTTTTTTATTATCGTAAATTTTTTGGTAACTCGTTACTTGGACATGAATTTTGGTCAAAAATATAGTTTTTTACTTTTTTAATGTTTTAAATACTTTGACTCTTCAGATTTAATCTCACACCTCATTTATAAAATTTTCACGATTATTTCACATAAGCCAGAAGGGGGAAGAGAAAGTTGGTGCAAGTATCAAATTGCATTAGCCCAAAAGAAAAAATACAACTACAGTGAACACACACATACTTTTGGTGATAATGGAACAAACTAAGCCTATTTTCAAAGACTTGGGCAATCTGGAATTATTGAGATGTCTACACAAAGTGACACAAAAACCTAACGAGTCTGTACATAACATTATTTGGTCCCGAATGCCGAAGAATACTTTTGTTATGATACATACTCTGCAGCTTGGTGTTTATGATGCTTTGGCTACATTCAACCAGGGAAACATAGTGATAGCTGAGATTTTGGAAAAATTAGGGATGTTTCCTGCCAGCCAATGCACTCAAGTGATGAAGTCGCTGGATGAATTAAGAATAAGTAAAGCCGAGAAAGCAGCTCAAGAATTAGAAAAAAAGTGCCGAAATCAACTTTACGTAGCTAAAAACAGATTGGAAGACATGTATGAAGAGAGTGAAGACCCAGACAATCCAACATATGGAGGTGGAATGCACTGAAGGTAGGCCTTTCTAATTTATCATGTATTCGTGCCATTGAATTACGTTTTCCGAAAACTCATATTTTTTGTCTTTAAGAGCATTTATCTAAAAAAACTATAAGATATATCAGCTTAATTTTTCTATTATTTTGTTTATCTCTTTTAACAACATATTTTAATCAGAAGGTTTTTAATTATGAGCTTTAATCAAGTTTTGAAAATCTTTCTCACGTTAAATTTTGTTGACAAATAAAAAATCTTTAAAAAAATTTTAATTTTTAAAAACCCTTGCTTAAAATGTTCATGAAGACATGTACTTTAAAATTAAAAAAAAGTGCAGGGTTCTAGGTATAAATATGGATAAAATAACATGGTGCAGATAGGACCGTGCGGCCTCCCTTAATCTGTTTTAATGGAATATAATAGTTATTCATTTTTAAGGTTTTTGTTGTTATTCACGTATTTTTATTTTTGTTAAATTAAGATCTATTCGTTTTCATTAAAGTGTTTTTAATCAAACTAATAAAAAAAATTTGTAACTTTATTTTTATAAATGTACATTTTAAAAAATGGTCAATGCGCCGATGTGTGTGCAGTACGATAAAATTTCCGGTATCTCTTAATCTGTTACTTTTATCGAGATGTCACAAGATGATGTTTTTTCTTTAGAAATGTTTAAGAAATTTAATTGTGGCATTTATAAGTAAAAAGTTATATTTAAAACAAAATTGCTGCATTAAGCATTGAACTTAGTCCGTACCTGAGTTCACAAGTGTAGTGCAGACTTGTTTATGACGCCATAAAGTGTGCCTTTATGGTGTTTATAAACGGTTCAAATTTTATTAATTTTAATTAATTTCTTTAGAGCCCTATAGTTCATTAACGAAGGGCTTAAAGCAAACATTTATATATACTATAATTGTTTTTAGTCCCTCTATCAAATTTTTGGTATGACCTCCTGGGACACCCTGCATAATTTCCATAAAAAAAGCATGTCGTGGGAACCAAAGCTGAACTTACAATCAAGTAATTATAATTGACTGACTAAATGCAGGAGCCGATTTAAATTCTTTTTTTTATATAGTGTGGATTTGACTTTATTTTAATTTTAATTTAATGTATTTAAAACTATTCAAGAAAATTAGAAACCTATTTTATATGTGTAAAAGCAAATTGAGGCAATCGTATTACAATTAGTAAAAATTAAAATAAAATTAATTTCAAGCTTGGTATACTTTTTAGTACATTACATTTTAATCAACACTTTGATTTGAATAATTGTAAGAAGAAATAAAGGTAAACGCTCTAAACCGGAGCCTTGCAAATGTCTGGGAAGCTTTAAAAGGATACTTTGATAAATTAAAGCGATAACATATACAAGAAGGATTTTTATAATTAATTTTATTTATGTGTTGTCAAAAAAAGTGGTTTTGATCTGATATATGAGTAAACGTTTTTTTTTTTTGAAATACATAAGTTTCGCCTACGCTGGTATAGCGAGTGTTATGTTCATTTTTGTAAAAAAAAATTTTTCAAATGTAGTGAACATTTCAAGGTTTTTTATTTATATATCTATAACTTAATTTCATAATTTAAGTAAAACCTATAAAACAGCAAATGTCAAGTAAAAAGTATGTGCCAAGCGTTGCCTCAATTTTTTTTATTTATGAACTTTTTACCTCTGTGATCCTTGGTGTTATACGTGCAACATGAGACCTGCGAACTGTACGATGGTGATCTGTCCGGTAGAGTTTCACCTACAAGAATATGCAAATATAAAAAGAACTGCAATAAATAGTATTAATAAAATATAAAATTTCCCCACTTTTTTAAAGTTATTTTTAGGTCAAGGCAATTATGAATAACTGAATAAGTTAATTACTTCATATATTAAAAAGCTTTTAATAAATAAAACGCTTTTTAACATGTTGAGATAAAAAGATGCAATGCAAAAGGTATCGACATTATATAATTGTAAGAGTTAATATTTACTTTTTTTTATATGTACAGGCTGGCCTTAACCCAAATAACGTACAAGTTTTCTTATGTAATTGTCGGTATATAAAATCAACTTCCTTTAAAAGGACTTGCTTTTTCTTGTTACAAGTAAAGTAGGTTGCAATTTTGTGCGCTTATGGCGAATATTAACAAATCTGAAGGATTCGTGATGCAAAATAGATTTTTATTTACATAAATATTAATATTCATGGGAAAATACAGTGCAATTTACAATGTAATATTTTTTTGCATATAATTACACTCTTCAATAGACCGATTTTTTAATTTTATCAGTAGAAAAATACGGTCCAGTTGAGATCAAGACAGAAACTTAATCAGATTTGCGAAAGATGTCGCGCCTGGTCTTAGTTTTTGCACTACAGAGTAAAGGCAAAATAATAGGTGTCATAAAAATGTTACGGAAGTGTGGCGTAATTATATTGTTGGTGCTAAATTTCAAGGTGGCGTTTTATTATCCGTGCATTAGTAGTACCCCCCCGCCTATAACAGGAAATTTAATTTTCTTTTTGTGGGAAAATTAGTAAAAAAGTGAATTGATAGATAAATTATTTATTTAAACGTCACAAATTTAAACTAATGAGGTGAAGGATGTGTGCTTTGCTCTATGGCAAATGAGAACTAATGATCCTGTCTATTTAAACTAAATATCGTTAGACTTGTTTATTATAAACAAGTTGCTAATAAAAAATCCATTGATGTTATTGAATGTAAGTTAATAAGAATTGCAAAGGCCTTGGATTTTTTGCATATTTTTGACGATAATTACGAAAGTAAATTTAGAAGTCAATGACTTCGAAATTCTCAGAATTTTACCAAACATTGTACGCAATAGAGAGAAATACTTATTAAGGTTATCGATGTCTAATTTTTTATATTACATTCAGATTCAAAATGAAAAAACGTAAACTAACGAAACATATTTAACAAGATTTATAGCAAAAAAACTAAATTTAATGATAATGAATTCATTATCAAAGTATTAGACATTATCAGTGATTTAACGTGATTTACATGGACATTGACATTGGAAACGCACAGGAACATTTGAACCACGACAAACCCTAAACAAATTAATTATTTATATTTACAAATTGTTTTCATATTTCATTCTTAGTTATTAGCAAAATAATATTGTTGACGCTGCATGTGTAAAGCGTAAGATTTCGTAGCGCGTCGAAACTAATGGAACTTTTGAATTTTGAAGTATAAATAAATTGATAAACGTTCGACCTTTCCGTATATAAAATCAACTGAATCAGCAACATCTCTCCATAAGAGCGTTCATTTTTAGAAAACGCGAAATTTTTTTGTGATTGATTATCCAATCTATAAAGCAAACAAACTAAGATTAATCAACATGGCGTCATATCTAACTATTTGTATTCAAAAAACAATATAGATAATAAGCGTCGCAAATTAATATTAATACTTTTCACTATTTACTTCCTTGTTATTATCTTTATGAATTAAAATCACAATACGTACCTAATCCAAATTTAAAATACCTACTGGTTGGTGTACGTGTCCAAGAAATTGAATAAAAAAACTAGAACTACAAAAATGTCAACTGACCATTAGCGATTAAACCTTACTCCATTCGTAAATGTAAAACGTAAACCGATTTCCGCACAAACTCAATGTTTGACCTCTTTACTTAAGAGCTAAGTTTGTCTGTTAGTAAATAACAAAAGGTTTTCACTAATTAGATTTGGGAAATAATAGCATAATATGGATAAAGGAAAAAAACTGGGCAGTTATATATAAATATACAATTATTGATAACTTTATTTGAATAATATACATTATGAAATTTGTGATGTAACTTTTTCTGTCAATCCTCAATTCATTGATAAATATGTACACAAACAGCTTATGGAATACAGTACTTAAGTCAGTAAAAAGTGGGGAAAAATTAATCAGTATCATTTACAGAGATGACCGTTCATCAGTCGATCTATCGAATAGGAGGCGGTGATATATCGTTTCAACTTTCTTTTAAAAGTTCTGACAAAGCAAGTTAACAATGCTGTCTGTTGCTAGTGAAATAATTATGTATAAGTAACTAGGGTGTGAGTGGGTGAACTCGAGCGTCGCGGCGTTGAACCTTGTGGTAGGACGACGCTGCTGCTAGGCAAGCGTCTAGCCATATCGACCCACCCACACCACTGCGTTTCAAACAGTTAAAAGTGAAATTTGTACCTGTACTCTATATGATTATCCCTAATCAATCAAATCGACGCAAAATACCTCGATCCGTGATTAAATCTAAAATATTTACACAGTTTCAAAATTATTTTTGAATTAGGAATTAGGAATGATGGCCTAAATTCAGCTCGCGTAAACTAGGGCGCAATCTGGGTTTGAAAAACGATCAATATCATTTTTAGCTATATTTGTTAGTAACTTTATACTTAGTAATCCCGTACAAAGGCACTTGGAAAAAATGTCTTACCGCAATACGATAATTATAATTGGTCATTCCAAAAATAGAAGAGAAATTGTAGCGACAAAAAAATGTGATGAGAGAAAAATGACCTACTTTTTACAGTTTCTATTTCCTAAATTGTTACAATTTTAAATTGGTGCAATTTTCTTACAAGTTGCAATTTTTATTATCACTGTAATGAACAAGCATCTTAAAAATATCTATAATATATTAGTTTGACCGACATTTTAATATGAAACTGCAAGGAAATGTTTACAAAAATAAAATTATATTTACTCAATCGTTTTATTAGGCAATTTTAAGATTTCGTGAACGCACCTTTCGTAAGTTTTTTTTTAATGTGCTCCTCATTTTTTGGCACGATTGTAACTCGCGAAATTTACTTATAATTGCTTTTGTTCAACTCGAGGCTATTAATTGTTTAAAATAAAAAAAACACGTATTAAGAACGAAAAACATTAAAATTTCAAGCGCGTCGGTTACAATATTTAAAGACAGGAAGTGATCTCTAAACTACAAAATAAAAGTTTTTAGAGGAAGAGCTGACAATTAGAAATTATACGTGAACACATGGAAAGTTGACATAAATTTCCTGAGAATGTTACTTAGAAAACGACATAGAATTTAGAATCTTGCATATGTATAAAAAAATTCACTCTCTTCAATCTAATAAAGTTTTCGCTTTATCACCTTGAAGATATTTTTCCTTTTTTTTTTCTTTCGCGCATAAATCAGAAATTCGAAGAGCGTCACGTGTATTTAAGTAGGTCATGTATGCATGCATTTTTCTTGCATACTGTTAGTAATAAACATCAAAATGCAGACACGTGGCAGTAATAATTTATTTCGAGAAAATTTCAATTATTAATCAAAATCAAAATTAAAATACTGTTAACAAATTGCCAATTATAGAAACAAAATCATTTTAGTATGATTTTTGCAAAATGTCGAAAATACGAGATTATTGGATATGGTCGACCTAGATACCCCATTTCAACATCACTCGGAACCGGCTGTTGTATGACATCATATAGCGTATTCGGCAAGTATTATCACATACATGTTGTAATAGAGCAGGTATATATGATTTAAAATATAAGACAAGTAACTTCAAGAACCTTCAACACTATCTGTGTCGATTATAATTATCATTAAACAAGCAAAGAAAGTATTTGTGGGGAAATCGTTTTAAAAATACTTTTACTTCTTAATTATTATTATTTATAATTATTTTACTTGTCAAACCGGTTAAAATGTGTAATAACAGATAGACTGTTCCTAGGACGTTTAGGCAACAAAATTTTCTAAGATTGTCCACGTTGCTATTCGTATGCTCAAAAAGAAGCCACTGTTGGGTGGTCTTGGATTTACTTCCGCTGCGATAAAATTCTTAACGTGAGTGTAATAACAAGAGTTTTTGCCTACCAAATTAGACGTTCATTACTTGAGAAACAAACAAACATTTACCTATTATTAAGATCATACGCATCGACAGTAATTAAACTAAGTTTACAAGTCTTGTATGTATGAATTTTCATAACTTACCTTACTGGTTTATAATGTAACTATTCAATCATTTAGAATAGCGTGTTATAATTTTCGAGAACCGGTTTAAATTCTCTAAAATTTGTTGATCCTATTACTTATTACGTTAATTTAGTTTGTTCAGATTCACTTTTTTTCTCAAAATTCTTCCGAGGACTTAAAAGACGTTTTTAAATCTTTAAACCTCTCACTAAATAAAATAGATTTCGGTCGTCTTAGTATGTGTCAATGTTTATTATACATATCCAATGAACACCAAAACGCATAAGATTTAGATGAATAGGTATAAAACGTCCCGCATCAGGACATTTAGAATGATGATCTAATTTATTTACAATTACAGTGCCTAGATGAGTCAACATTGATTTCTCAAGGGTTCTTAAAAAAAACCTATACGTTTACGACGAGGTAAACTGACTAAAACACAGGAAGTATTGAGCAGTCATTCCTTCTAAAAGGGGTGTGAAAATCGCATTCCCAAATAACAGGAGTCAAGTCAATCGATTGTTTTCTTTAAAAATAGTTTCCCAATTCTGGTGGATGTAATTTCCACGTATTATCGGGCATAGCATAATAATACTCAGTTTTAGATTGGTCATATCCCATGTACATATATTAATGTGTAATTAAAATAATGACAACATGCCATTCAAATAAATTGTAGTTAATAACAAAATAACACTAAATTGTATTGTAATAAAATTATGGAAATAAAATATCAAGAAATTGGTTTGAATATTTTTATGGAAATAACAATGTCACCATAAAGTTTCGTAATACACTATATAATACCCCAAAGGCTCACATAACAATTTAGAAATGTAAATAGATTTTTAAAGCCTAATCTTATTCATAAAATTCGAAATACCTATTCATGTTAATTTACTGAGATAACTAATCATAATAATTATGACATTAAAACCTATACATTCTGGCGACGGAAAATAAAACCCCTTTAATTGCTACGACACATAATCAACTCAAAGTGTCTTAATCGCTTTTTAAACTACCATCACGAAAATGCGATTCTTCAAGTCCTCCTAAACAGTCGTCGATAGCTGCTTTTCTTCTTCCGTGGAAAATCTTCTTCCCCAAAGTAAATTTTTAGTCGCAGGAATCAGGCGAATAACGTGCATGTTGCAATAGATCGTATGCCATTTCAATAAAATTTCCTATTTCTACACACTTGTATGTAGACGCACAATGCCCTAATGGAAAATGATCTTATGCAAACTGTTTTTCTCGTGAATTTTTTTTATCCACTTGGTCCAATAATTTAACGTAATATTCACGGTTTGGGGAGATAGTCACTTAGTAATACTCCCTCATCATCTCGAAAGGTTGACGCCATAACTGTTCCAGCTAGTTTCACGGCTATTGCCTTCTTTGGTGGTAGATTACCCCTATGACTGTCGAATGGGACATCGTCTCATCAGGGGTGTAATGGTGGGCATACGCTTTATCTGTTGTAACAGATGATCAGAAGAAATCGGTTTTATTTTAGCTAACACGATCTAGATTCTCTTGACCATTTCTTGTTTTTTGAAGGTTTTGATCCATTGTCAACAGTCGCGGCACCCATATTGCCAAAATCTTTCTCATCCGTAATTCCACACTTAGAATATTAAATGGTCTTTCCTTTGAAATGCCTGTATTCTTAGTAATTACGCAGACCTTTCATCGACGGAACAATAACCATATAGTGGACTTTTTCGACGATTTCAAGCGTTGTGGCAGTTTTTGGTCATTTTCTAGTCTCCCACGCCCGGGTTTAAATTGAAATGAAGGACCAGTCTCCTAAAATATTCTGTATATCTGTATAGATTTCCGTTACCTGTTTTCACAAGATACTTCACAGAACAATATCACATTTAACATTTGTGCACAAAACAGTTCGGGTGTACTATAGCGTATATTTTATTCGGGCTGATACTGCCATTTGCACTTTATTTCGTGAACTTTTCAAAGCATACTCGTAAATCATTAAAAACAATAGTTTTTAATTGAACCCAAAATAAACAAGGGACAGATTTGACTATACACTAAAACGTAATTAATTTTAAAAATCATGTTAGAAATTAAATTATTTACAGTTAATTAAGTTTGAATTAATAACTTATGACATAATAAGATGAATTTACTTAAATATTGTAATCAGTTCACCACCCCTAATTTCCTGCATACACAACTCTTCACACACGCACGCACCTCCACACATACACACTCCCACGTATCCACCCGCACATAAACACATCGACGCAAGTACGCACTCATACACACGTTCATTCACGCACGCACGGACTGACACCTACCCACTCCGACCCGCCTATCCACACGCACCCCCACCTACGCACACACCCGCCCATCCATCCACACACAGACACAAATGCGCATACGCACATGTGAGATGCATTTCAAGAGGTGACAGGATGTCTCAAAAGAATTAAAAAAGTTCCATAAACTCCAAAACTCTTTTGTTTCCAAGCTACAAGGTGTTGAAAATATTTTAAAAACTTATTTTTCTATATCTTTCGACTACATTGAGATAATTAAACCAAATTTGATCCATAATACCTCCTTGTCATATTCTGTACAATTGTGAATTATCGTAAGTCAACATTGGCTGAGTTAGAGGACTTTAGAATCATTTAATTTAGTAAAGAATTAGTACAATAACACAAAAGTTGACTGTCGCTGTTTAATGCAGAAACCTGACAATTTTCTTTGTTCGTATACATTCTTTAAATATATATTTCAAACAGAAATCTAAAAATTTGTTTTGCCAGGATATAACAGGAAGAATAAGAGAAAATCAATTTTGTTTGTATTTTCAACATGCTGTACGTCGGAAACAAAAGAGTTTTGGACATATATTGATAGGTAATTTTTTCATTTTTGAGATGCCATATCACTTTTTAAAATGTCAAAGATATTATAGAACGCCCTGTAGCATGTTAAGTAGGATTTGTGTTTTTGCAGGAGTAAAGTTATCCTGATATTTACTGAACCTTATGCAAGTTGCCAGATCACCACACTGATCTGGTGAGGGTATCATTTTCACAATTCATCAACAATATGTTTAAAATAGTCACTTAAACTCGAGCAGGTAATTGAGGTTAATGAATATGTGAATCGAACGATTGGTATTATTGAATGTACAGTGCGCATAAAACAGACGCAACGTTCAAGGTTGTAATATACACGCAGACGATTACGAGGAAATATACTACTTAAGAGATGCGGCTTAAACTCAAAAATTATCATAACAGAAGTCCAGCTTTTTATTAATAAGTTTTAATTTTCAAAACATGATACTTTTTTATGAAGGGTCATCTTTTGCAAAATGCCTAACGTATTTTGCCTCATCGTAAATAACAATTTATATAAAGTGCATTCGATTGGACTATACAAGCAGGGGGGGGGGGGGCGCAGTGGGGGATTCACTCCTGACTTACCATTGATTACATATCCAAACAAAATTATACGTATAATTCGACACCAAGCGCATATAAAAAATTTTCTCCGTTTCTCCCCTGGAGGCAGTATGGATGGGAGGTGCTAAGAGATGCTACACATCCTGACATTGTATACTTTTATTTCGCATTAAAATTGGCGCTGGAGCTTAATTATTATTTTTTCTTCCACCACTTGCCCCATCATTGGAAGGGATAATGTAGGGGGGAGGTACTAAAGAGAGGTTTGCCCCTGACGTTATACGCTTTCATTTAAGACCAAAATCAACTCCGTAGCTTTACAAAAAGAGTCCATACGAAAACAGGCAGACGATGGACAAAGTGCGGATAATAGCGCATATCTTTTAATGTTTATTGCAATATGCTAAAGAACGGGTTGAACCCATATATGAATTAATTATCACCAAATGTATTTATATTTCATAAATTAACCTCAGTTATGCAACTATAAAGTGGTAAAGTAGTAAAATGCGAAACCCATTTCATTAACATATTAGCAGATACTATGCTTGCCCATAGATTTAATTTCAGATATGTTCTGCCTAAACTCATTTGTTTTCTTCCAATGAAAGTGAAAAAAAAAAGGGATAACTCCCCATATGTTCGGGAGAAGAGATCCTTATTCGTTCGTTTCATAGTTTCGTGATTAACCAGGAAAATAGGAAATGATTTTTCGATGTTTAAATAATAATGCCCAATCCCTTGTAACTTGTTTCTAATCAAGTACTGTATCAATAGAAATTTGCATGATTCATTTAAGGGTGGTCGATATCAAATTATTTTTTGTTGTTAATTTTTTTTGTAAAATATAAAAAGATGCCACAATTACCTGATATAAAACATATATGGAAATTATTTTATTACATTAGGGCATGAAATAGTTTTAATTCACTAAATGATTTTTGTCCAAGAAATTTATGAAAACATTACTTTAACTCAAAATATATAAATGTAATTTAGTTTATTTTGTAATTGTGTTTTTGTTAATCACAAACTGTTGTAAATTACAAAACTACTAAAGTAAACGCTGCACAATTATTATTTTCTATTTTTCGCCACTGATTTTTCCCCTATGTTTGGCGTCACACGCTTTACATGAAATTGTGTTGTCAGGTCACTAGTTTTCTGCTGTGTATGCGTATTATTTAGTATGCGTATATTTTTGAGAACAAATAATTTAATTTCATCTCAAAATAATTCAATCTTAGAAAACTGACATATTCATCAAATCATAATTATAAACCCAAATTACAGTTAAACATGTAATTATTGCTTATTCTTCTTCTTTACGTAGCAGAAGATATCAGAAATTGCATAATATTTTTCATTGCGTACTTTCTCGGTAAACATAGAATTTTTTTAATTATAAAACGTATTGCCAAAATGTCTTGAGTGAAAGTGACGTATGAAGGTTAAACACGTCGATCATCATTTCCGTCCGCCATTGTATTCAATTGTTTCATTCGTTATAACTTCCTGCGGTTTTCTAAATTATTTCAAATTAAAACTGAAGATTGTTTAAGAAAATTTTGCGGAAGTTTACATAGACGTAAAATGATTATTTTTAGTCCAATAATTATAAAGGTATTGGCAGATTTTCCGAGTAAACTGTGCTTCTGTTTTGCATAATTTAGTACGTATTAAAAATATTTAAACTTGTTATATAATCAATTTAACTACGTATCTAATTCAATAAAATTTGTATCATACTAAACTGTGTTTCCTGTTTTTTTACTTATTTTGTATTTTATATGTTACGGATTTGACATTGAGAAATGATGAAATATTTTGGCAAAGCTTAATAAAAATTGTTCTATATCTTAGTTAAAAAATTCTGACGCTGACCAAAATCTACTTTTCAAATATTAGAGCTTGTAAATTAAAAATGAAAAAAGGTGTGCCAACTGTCATCGCACAAAAAAGAAAAGTTGCGAATAATCTTGTACATATTGCACAAGAATCGCGGGCGGCCGTAAAACCCAGACGTGAATTTAGGTCACTGCGTATTTTTTAGCCAGACAGACATAAGTACGCTTATTGCAATTTAAAAATATTAAGGTCAGTTTATACTTTAAATCTACATGCACTTCATTTTTTAATTCTTTTTTATATTAGAAGCACGCATTTTTGTACACGCACGGTTAATAAGCAAAAATTTTGCTTAAATGCAATTAACGATTTTGAAACGTAGCACGTTACGATAATAAACAAAATGTAAATTGATAAGCACTGTAAGCTATAAAATTGTGGGAAAAATTGATAGTTTTGCATCGTGACCACTCTCACTCTTCCTCTGTATACGACGGCGCTACGCCTTTAATGACGTCACTGCGCAACATCGATTTTATGACGTCAGGTCCTTCACGCAAACACAAAACAAAGCAAAATGAAACTGAAACTGTTTTTATGTGAAAGTGAAAATATGCTGGAAAATTTCATCTTTAGAAATATTTTTCAATCGTTTAACAAATCATTTATTTCTGTCACATTTTTACATGACGTTCTTAAGTATCCCCTATTTATGAAAAGAAAGTGCCTACTACATTTATAGGGCAATAAAGGAGAAATTGCTCTTGTCCTTTACTGTTATAGAGGTAATGTCCTTGTGTATTGAAGGGGTGTATGTCCGTTATGGTTGTAGGAAAACGGTTTTAGAGGCTAAAGCCAAAAGCCTTGAGAAGACGCTTACACACAAAACAGTTAAGGGCCATAAAATCTTATAGTCATATAATATTTACAAGCATGTTTTAGTTAGAATTCCGGTAGAAAGTCAGAATCTAATCGAAGGATGAAACTGAATTAAAAGAAATCCCTTATTAGCATTATTGTTCGAACATTATTAAAAATGCGTCAAAGTGGTGCAAATAATGCAAATAAATTTTAACAATTCCGTTATTGTACACAGTCGAGGTAAACCAGTGTGATATAAGATTATCCTTCATGTTTCTACATTGTTTTAAAATGTGGCACTTATTCATTAATTAATCATTCTTTGAATTTACAACGAATAATATTCAATCACAAATTTCTATTTCTGTAATAAAATTTTTACTCAAACTTTCAATTCTATTGCTTCAACAATTTTTACTTTAACCTAGATAGAAGATTATTATAATTAGTGAATCACATTTTAATATTTTATAATTATTTATGTTACTAATCAAAAATATACATTCAGAATAATAATAGTTAGAGCTTCCATGTGATATTGCAAGTATAGACAAGAACCAAATTGCAAACGTCCTGTTTGTAGCGCCATTTCACACATTTAGAAAATGCGCATAGGTAATTTTATGGTTTTCAATGATGGATGATTTTGTTTATAGAGAAACAACTGCTCGAGAAAGGTACGTCAATATGTAGTAAGAACGCTTGATGAAATATAAAAAATTAGAAAAAAATTTACCGTGTAAAATAAAGGGAGCGAGGAGGGGTAAATCAATTCTTTAAAAAACCCTAATAACATCGTAAAAACGAGATGACACGTTACTACCACTTATAATCTACTGAAAACGGCATGTCGATATTTAAAATACCTACTTATCTTTTTGGGTTGTATTTGTTATACATCTCTAAACGTTTCTATAGCACTTCGTCAGTAGTAATAGTATCTTTGAAAATTGTTTTAAGAAACTGAAACAATTTTTTTCGTTGCTGAAATATAAGTAAAATATTATGTAACCATATTCATTTAAAAGTATTGCAATCGAAAAAAATTTTGAATTTTTTTTTCGCGGATTTGATCGATTTTTAATGAGATTTGACATGGGGGGCGAAATGAGGGAGTTTTTTTGGGGGTGCATTTCCAAAACCAGAGCCAGAAAGTCTATCTTTGGGGAAAAGTTAGTAACCCTAAACCTCGATCGAACAAAATTTTTTTTTAAATTTTAAATTCAAAATGACGGCCAATATGGCGATTGTAGTACATTTCGGCGCTTGCGCTGTCACTAAGAAACCATAAAAGCTACTTGCAATTTGAAAATCGCAACTTGTAAATAAAAGTACATGCTTTCGAACGGTTTGTAAATATTTTTGAAAAAAATAAAATGTTGCCCTTAATTACGGGGTTAAAATTGCCCTTTTTTACAAAATTGACATCTCAAAAACCACTCTCCTATTTTTTTTTAAATTTATGTATTTTATAGTCACATATAACGAAAATATAAAGAGCTTTATGAGATTTCTCTAACTTATTTAGGACCGGAGTTTTGAAAATTTCAATATCTCATAACTAGATGCTTCTGATAAAAATGAAATCTTGGAATTAAGGCATTATATAGTCGACGTATATAGCTGCGAAACTGCTATATTGAAATATTTTTAGAGCTCCGGTTTTGTCGAAAATAAAAAAAAAATTATTTTTTAAATTATTTTGATATTTTATATGAAAGTTTCAAAAACAAATCTAAAGTAGTTTAAAGCTAATTCCTCATGCAATCCAATTACGTAAAAATAGCATTCAAGACAAGCGTTCATAACTTAAATCTCAGATTCAAAGGCTTAATATCTCCTCCTATGCATTCAACAGTAATGTTTAAACGTAGTTTTTCTTTTAATATAGCAGAATTATATAATTCTATCTCAGAAGCCTGTAAACATGGAACTTTACTATATTTTCGTAAGACATTATTTGGCCCTGTTTATTGTGTGAAATCTGGATCTTTGTCAAGGGTTAAGTGGTAGAGCAGAGTGTTGGCAATAATTTGGTCGACGATTATGAACTTCCCCTTGGGTTTCAAATTTACAATATTGCAAAATATAAGGTGAATAAGAAAAAATTAATTTTTGTAGGTAAATATATCTTATTATATTGCAAGTTATAGTGACTGACCTATCAACGTATAGCTTTTAAATTTACATATTTTATAGTCACATATAACGAAAATATAATGGGCTTTATGAGATTTCTATCTTATCCAGGACCGGAGTTAGGAATTTTAAAATTTCAATCCCTTATAACTATGTTTCTAATAAAAATGAAATCTTGAAATGAAGGGATTACATAGTAGACATACATAGCTACTAAACTGCTATATTGGATTACTTTTAGCGCTTCCCCATTTGCCGAAAATAACAAAAAAAAAAAAATAATTTTGTTTACAAATATACAGTGATTTGCAAAATACAGGGTGAACAAGAAAAAAATAATTTTGTAGATAAGTATATCTTATTATATTGCAAGTTATACGGAGTTAGGAATTGCTACGGGGGAACAGTTAGTTTACTTATACGAGAAAGTGTTGTACCGAAGTCCATCGGCCAATTTTTTTATTTACTTAACCATTGCGGAAAATCAGGAAATACCGTCCGTATACTCTGGACTGACGAGCATCGCCCGTACTGTGAAACTGCTATACACGAATATGTCCTGCACGAAAGTTAGTGGTCTGTAAACGTATATAGTATAATTGAGTTCAAGAATCAAGAGTAATTGGCCCATTTATATTTTAACATTTAAATGCCGAAAGTTGCTTACAATTTTTAAGAGAGTACCTACTTCTTTTAGAGGATATCTTTACCGCCATTATTTCAATAATTAAAATTCCATAATATTTCAATATAATGGGTGTCCAACGCAGAATGATTTTTATGGTATAGTTCTGACAGTTGTTCCAACGTACACTATGAATAATAAACCCCTTGCAAAGCTTAAGAGAGTTAGTGCAGGTTATAGTAAAGCCCCGAGAAGACGTTCAAAATTATTCACATCGAGACACTCATCATACTAATCAAATGCAACAATCAGATATTGAAAAAATTGAGCCGTTTTGCAGTTATGCGACCGTCGGACGGCCAGACTATCAGTTCCTGCGTCGCCCTCTAAAACTGGATGTCCTCCGCCCACTCACCGTATTTTCTTGAGATCGGTCAAGTCGCGCCGGATTCATATATCGAACGCAAAAATCAGATTTTGAAAAAGTTGAGCTGTTCTTGTATTATACGACTTGGACGACCGTGGCGGACAGTATACAGGGTGTACAGGTTGACCGCTGAGTAAAATTTCCTGACCCGGAAGAGGAACGCTAACAAAGACTTGCAATCGATTAATACGTAATAAATGGAAATGATCTTGCTTTAAGCTAAGATAGATAACTGTAAAATCACTACAAAGTTATAATCAAATTTGAAAAAATAAATATATTTTTATACATAATACAGATAATAAATGTCCTAGTTTAATAAAACTTACAGTACCTTACATGTTTTAGAGTAAAACGGCCTTCGCACCAAAGCTAATGTGTGTTCCTATACGTGAAATAATTAATTCTTTAAAATTTACTCATCTTTAGGTTTATCTTATTTACCAGTGATTACGCCATAGTAGTATTATTTGTACACGAAATAATATTTTTTAATTATTAATGTTGCCTGGCACATACAAGTATAAGCCCACCCTCTATGCCTTTCATTTGCTTTTTAATGACATTCAGGAATTCCCTATATTGACCTGGTCTTCTAAGGTCATTATGCTAATGACTTTTGCAAGTCTTTTCCTAATGACATTATGGAATTTTCTAGGTCATTACCCAAATAACTATTGGAATTTTCCATAATGACTTTTTGGAATTTCGAACAATGGCTTATTGATTTTTACAGATTTCTCTCTCGCTCTCTCACCCTCTCTCTCCCTCCCCACACCCACCCACGCGAGCGCGCGCGCACACACGCACCACACACACACACACACACACACACACACATATCCACATGCACGCGCGCACCAACACACACACACACACACGCACACGCACACGCACACGCACACACACACACACACACACACACACACACACGCACACGCACACCCACACGCGTACGCACACACATCAGGGTTTAATTAAAAATAAAATTAATGCAAAAAATTGGGGAGTGTAGATTTTCTCAGTCCAGGTTTCTTATTGAAGGCATATTATAAAAATTGGAAATGAAAGTAAATTGCATCCAGAATATGGCTTCTCATCTAAGAATCTTTTGGTAGAAGCTGTATCAGCTACTTGAAATAAGATTCTTTCGTTAATTCGACCTATTTCTAACATGTTGTTTCATCTACAGAAAAGAAGTCTAGGATATGCACCTTAAATTTTGTTTCTACATCCGTTTGACATCAAGAAAGTCCTTCGACGAGTGCTGTCTTAAGATTCTTATAGGTGAATTCAACACCTTGATCCAACATCTTGAATCTTTTCATTGGATTAGTTCTCAATTCTACAGCTTGATTTAGCATCTAGAAAAAAAAGGATTCATTTTGAAACGGGTTTAAACGTCTAAGGTTGTTCATCTCTCACAGTAAGATGCTGATATGAAACCTGTCCGTGTGAAAAGGACCTTTACGGATTCAGCCCTCTATACGACGCCCAAATCCATCTACATCCGACAATTTTTAGCATTAATTTATATTTAATAAAACTAAGCCGAGAATTAAAAATTTGCAAACACCAATAAGGCATTAGGGAAAATTCCAATTGTCATTTGTATAATGAACTTGGCAAAACATATGCATTATGTGGAATTCCATCACGTCATTAAAAAACAATTAAATTGCACCGCTTTGGGGGGCTCTACTTTTTGTGTTTTAGTCTCTATTAACAAACTTTTTAAATTAAAAGTATTAGGGGCGCGATAATAAATAAAAAAATACTTAGTACCACACGTTGTATGCAAAAAAAATGCTCGGCGAAGTATTGCAAAATTCAAATGAATGTAAGCAAAATACGATTAGTCTCATCATATTTATAAAATTAACACATCAAATGAAATAAAAAGTTTCCGGAAACAGGTATATAATAATAATAACTAATTTTACTTTTAAATTTATATAAATATTTATTAATAGTATAATTACACATCTTTGGGATATATTTATATTTGATCCCAAAACCTACAGACGGCCCTGCGATTTTCGTCATTTCAAAGGAATCGAATTTTAATTGTAATGTAAAAGGTTTCAGGTTGTCATTATTTTTGCTTTTAAATCTATGTAAATTTTCATTGACAGCATAATAATATTTTCGAGAAATTTAATAAACACTATATTAGTATGAGTAGATTTTGTCATGTATAATTTGCGTATTTCCTTAATAAAATTCTATTTCCACATATGTGTTTCGGACAACCTGCAGCCGTCCGTGATGCTTTAAGAAATTGTTTGTTTCTTACCTGAAAAAACAGGAAAACGGCTTCATTCTCAGATTTTTGACCTTAATTCTCACCTTTTACCACGTATTCTACCTAATATGTCTTCCTTATTATTTTAAATAAATTCGTGCATGTGCTAAAAAAACATAAACACTTAGTAGGTATTAACATAAATAACAACGATGATAGCTAATCAACCTTGTTCGTTTTAGCTGACGTGCAATTATTTAATATAATAGTAAATCGTAAAAAACAAAAAAAATCCGTATTTTATCAAGGGTTTTTTTATATAGTCACGCGCCAAATAGCCTGAAATTCGAAACCTTCCTCTAGGCCTCTTGCTGCCACTTATATTGAATTATGTGGATACAAAGTATGTCAACAGTCTGTTACCGCATATTTTTGAAGATTATCTTACGTCAAAACGTAACAGGAAGTACATAAATTTTTAATTACCGCTCTTGATTTTTACAATTACAAAACTTCACAAACAAAAAAAGGATTACGAAAAAAAGGAAGTTAAAAACTTTTTCATCGTGGAAACGAACGAAAAGAATAAAGGCCTTCGTCATGGACGACGAATTTTTAACACATACATTCTACAGGTAGTGATTATAACACGTTAGTATTCAGGTGGGGGAGGGAGCTTGAATATCCGGAAATGTCTTTTAACCATTCTGTTTACTCTACTATTTTAAAAATATAAACACAATACAATTTAATATACAATACATTGCTGGTTAACTATAATTGTGACCTTGTCTAACAAATCTAACAAGAAAACGATGGGACAATGGCTTCATAACAGCATAATAATACTATTTGTGTCGTTATTTTCTCCGCATGTGTTGTTGACGACGATTCCATTTTTATTATCGCTACTCCCGCCTTCCACATTATTTATAACAATAAATCCGGGTAGCTTCGGTTATATTATAACCCTGACCTACTCTTTGATAAAATAAGGGTGGCTTCGCCGGTGAAGAAATAAAAACGGCCAAGGATAGAGAAAACCAAGGATGTATCCATTTTTTATCGAATTGAGAAATAATAATTAGATACGGAAATACAATGTAAACTTAGAGAAAAAAATTAAACTGGAATCAGTAAGAGATAAGAAATTGCTATTTTTGGTTGCATCAGATAAGAATAACCGCTTCATATAAATTCACTTTTATATTTAAGTACTAAAGTTGATAAATTTTATCGGGGCATTATATCATATTTATCGATTAAATTCTTGTTTTTAGGCCAATAAAAATTCATGTAATATTAAGAGTAGAAAAAAATCCGTGGAAGTGATTGATACTGAAACTCTGATTTACTTGAAGCCTTATAAATACTGATCTATTTCCGTGAGATAAGAAAAACGTTGTTAAGATGTTGTTTTCGACCAATCCCCTCTAATCTTGAATGAACAATGTTTTTCATTTAAATTCTTACTGACGTATAAATTAATTCGCAGATAAAGTGATCATAATATAAAACTGTGGATCTAAGGAATAGTAAGTACCTATGGGGGTTATGCAAAGTGGATGAAGAAACCTGTATAAGTGTATAAGCATACATTAGGCTAAAAGATAGTTTAAATAATTTTTTGCACAATTGATGCCTAGGGGCATTTTACGTTTTAAACTTAATTAGACTAGCATAACAAGCGTGATGTGAAAGGCATTCAAAACGCTCTATCTTGACAATGTCGTTATTCGAATAAAAATATAACCTACACAGAACAATGAATATTCATTTACTAATTAATGTGCCGGTATACAGAGATCCAAGTATCTAAATGAAAAAAGGTACAGTATCTAAATTTCATGCAGCTACTTTTTTATTAGAGATAAAATTATTTATGAATTTCATGTCAATTTTCTGAAATAAAATATTCAAAACTTTTAACAATGTCAAAATCACATTCTTTCTTTCATTTTAAATGAAAACCCTACAACCCATATTGAATGTAAAATAATTTTTGATTTCAAACATAAATGCAATACCACTACCTATAAATTGGCAACTTCATTTGTACAGATGCTAAACATTTTACCTTATTACGCTTTTGATGATAATGTTTTGAAGGTATAATTATTACATCATTACAGTTACATTTTAAGCAATTAAATTTTTCATTTCATTTAAAATTTTTACAAAAAAAATATATCACTATATTTTAGTTTTTTTTTTACCGGAAATCTGATACGAATAGCAAACATGTTTTTTAGCTACTCATTAAAAGATATTCTGGTTTGTCACTTTAAGTAAATGAAAAAATAATGTTATAGCGTAAAATCAGAAATATTATTGTAAATATATGAATGACAGTAACGAAGACTTTTTGACACTCCACCTAAAATCAGTGTAATGCCAACTGAAGTATCTTTAAATTTAATATCAAGCAAATCATGGTAATGATAATCTAACATAATTAAATATTATATTATAAAATATTTTTTATTTAACGACACAGCCACTTAGTAAAACCGTTTTTTGTTTGATAATGAACGTAGAAAAATATTGTATGCAACTCATGTAAAAGATATTCATTCCACTAGACAATTCGGTCTAAAGGTATCGTTGGACAAACGCCCGTTGCGTGCAATGTACACTTGCTTTTTGCACTTATTACATAAATAACTATTATTATATTAGGTCATATGTTACTAGAAAGCTAAAAATATCAAGACCCGATATAATTAAAAGAAAACCACTTAATAAATCAGACAATAACTAAGTTTTCTCTCATATATATATATATATATATATATATATATATATATATATAGGGTTGCTCTATAACCTAAAAATATTCTTCGTGGTATAAAAAATGTGGACCCTGTATAATATTAGGTATATTGACCAGAAAACGATCATAACAGTTGCCATACTTAAATAACTGGTAAATTGTATTGACTTTCGTATTACGTATGTAAGTGAGAATGTAATTTCATAAAACACTTTTAATAGATATAACAATAATACTACGAAAAAGAAACTTTTTTAAAAAGCACTCTTTTACTTACGCGTAGAAAGTGCACTAAAAACGAGAAAACCATTTTCTCATTGCACCACGCTTTTTAAAAAATTAAAATAAACATCTCAAAATTTGTAAATATTTCAAAACCGTTGCAGATAGACAAAATTTGCTTATTACAAAAAATGTAGGTCTTTAAATTTTCTTTAGAATAATTTAATAACATACAGGGTGTTGTATTTAAGATAAGATAGTAATTTACATTAAAAACAAAAAAAACTATAAATTCATATTTCTGGTACACACTGTATAAAAGTTAAATGTCATAATACTTCTTAAAAGATGAATGTCTGCACTAATTACATACGAGTCACAAAATGATCATTTTTTATCTAAAAGTACAAATATTTCAAAAACGGTTAAGTTTAGTTATAGGACATGTTTAACAGAAAGCAGTTGTTTTTCAGAGTACAAACGAAATCCGCAGTAAAAACTATACCATTCCATTTAAAATATGAAAGATAGGTTATGTAACGCTGATATGGAACACTGTATATGCGAAAATATTTTTAGGTTATAGCGTGCTCGAATTCAAGCAACAATTCTATAAAAAACATTTTTTTCTACTGTGCTCAGTTTAGCCGCAAATTCACTTTGACACACTAATAAGCAACCCTGTAATATATATATATATATATATATATACATACATACATACATACATACATACATTAATTGAAACTTGGGATATCTATATACATAATAAGCGGCACTTTTTGACATAATAAGCAATTTTTTTCATTTCCGGTTTCGCCGGAAGTGACACTAACTTTCGATTTTTAAATTGAACACCCTGTATATTATTGCATTTTTGAATTCTACATGATTTTCTGAATCCAACGATGCCAAATAAGTGACATTTCAAACGTCAATATTTTTGATAATATAATTTTTAGTTTTCCATTTAAGTGTGCCATGATGGTTCCGATTTATCCTAAGTGACCCGTGTAATGGTAGAAAAATCGAAATACCGTCAAAACTACTAAATTACGTGATTTATGAACAAATAATGTTCATCAAAATGGTTTTTGGGGCAAAACTCATTTTTTTCAAATGGAACCATATTGGTACCGTGGTACCATTTATTAGTACTATTGCTAAGGTCTTATTAAAATGAGCGATTAATACAAACAAAATTACAGCTAAAAGAACATAAGAAAATACAATTTATTTATAATTAAATATTACAACTCTCTGTAGGGAAGATAAGAAGTAACTAAGGCGGCTTTGGAACCATTGAAAATTTAGCTTGTCAAACATTTGTTGGTTTATCGGTGTTTTTATTGTGTCTTTTTAAAATTCTTGTTAATTGTGTTCAAAATACCGCCAATTTATACAAGAGATGAAAAAGTGGACATGTTAATTATTTACGGGGAATGTAGAAAAAATGCTAAAGATATTTATGGCGAACGAGAATGCCCAGCGAGAAATTATTTTAAACGTCTTGAACTTCAATTTCGAAGAGAGCCGAACAATGATCCCGAAGAAAATTTCATTGTTGACGAAGGAACGGAAATTAATGTTTTGGCTCGAGTAGAAGTTGATAAGACTGTTTCTTTAAGGCAAATTGGGTTTGAATTGGAAATCAGTCACCAAACGGTAAGCCGAATTTTGCACAAATACCACTATAAATCTTTTAAATACTAATTGCACCAGCACTTGTACGAAAATGATTACGAACGTACGATAGAATATTGCAATTGGATTTTGCAGAATAACGTGCAGCCAAACAATGATTTTTGAGAATGATTTTATTTTTGGACGAGTCTAGGTTTACAAATTTGGGATTATTTAACCGACAAAATACAAAATATTGGTCACAAGAAAATCTAAATTTATTACGGGAGCGTAACTTTCAAGTGCGGTTCGGTTTCAATGTTTGGCTTCGAATAATCGGTAGTTGATCATTGGTCCAATAATATTTGAAGGACCCCTGACTGGTGCCAGATACTTGAGATTCCTGCAAAATGAGATTGAGGACATTTTAGACTTGGACTAAAGATCCTGTGAGGTGGCCGCCAAGGTCACCTGATTTCTTTATTTGGGGTCATTTAAAAAATATTGTCTACGCAACCGCCGTTACAACCCGTGAAGACCTGAAGCTACGTGTAAGACGCGAAATTAATAGCATAACGGCCCAACAATTGACGAACGTTCTTCGAGAAACGGCGATATGAGTTCAGAAGTGCATTGACGATAATGGGCAGTGTTTTGAACAACTGTTCATTTTTTCTATTCCAAAACCACCTTATGTATAACAAGATCATTATAAATAAATTGTATTTTCTTACTTTCTTTTGTTTGTATTTATAAGTTCCTTAGTAATAGTACTAATAAATGGTACCACGGTACCAATATGGTTCCATTTGAAAAAAATGAGTTTTGCCCCAAAAATCATTTTGATGAACATTATTTGCTCATGAACACGTAATTTAGTATTTTTGACGGGATTTCGATTTTTCTACTATTACACGGGTCACTTGGAATAAATCGCAACCATCATGACACACTTGAACGGAAAACTAAAAATTATATTATAAAAAATATTGACGTTTGAAATGTCACTTATTTGGCAGCGTTGAATTCAGAAAATCATGCAGAATTCAAAAATGCATTTAAAAATCGAAACTTAGTGTCACTTCCGGCGAAACCGGAAATGAAAAAAAAATCGCTTATTATGTCAAAAAGTGCCGCTTATTATGTATATAGGATATCCCAAGTTTCAATCAATTATCTTCAAAACGAAAGGAGAAAAGTGGGGTGTACCATGATCTTGTTACATCCGGTATATATCTGCATCGATAAAACACAAAAATCTACCTATGTCTGTTATAGACTTTGAAACCATCCAACGGATGTGCTCAAAAAAGTTTTCATTAGAAAGGCAATAATGCGAAGATGGTTTTAGACCAATAAAATAGGCACATTCGATTCATTCATGACTTGATTTTCCCGAATTTTAAAATTTTTAAAATGTATATTTTTAAATAGGGTAACTGCTAGGTTTTATATTTTTATATAAGAAAAATGTTACCTTTAAATAAACATCGTAAACGGTTATTGAGGTGTGTTGTGACCACAGCGCCGAGCGAAAAGCTGCACGCTAAAAATATATATATATATATATATATATATACACATAATATATATATATATATATATATATATATATATATATATATATATATATATAAACGACTGTATGTGTGTTTGTGCTTTATGCATTACTACCCCGTTCATCCGATCGCCATGAAACTATGGAAAGTTGTTGAGTACACTCCCGCGAAGGTTTCTGGCATAAAAAATTGTAAATAACGGCGGTACGGGTGTGGGGTTTCCTGTTTTCTGATATCTCAGCAACGCGCGACGGGTAGGCTAGTTATCAATGAAAAATAGACTATTTCGGAATACTGCTGATTTCCCTTTTTAATTTTGTAATAGGAGAAACAGTTAGTGAGATAAATCGTGCTGTAAGTGTACTAATTATGAATTGTTTGTTAATTTTTGAAAAATGCAGTTTATGAATAAAGCAGTGTTTTTCAAAAAAGATAGCCCAGCATTTTTGAAGTTGTGTTGAATAATACGTAAACTGTATTTCTAACAATGATATCAGCTTATGAACAGTCTCCACGTTTAGGCATTTGATCGAAGCGACAGACCATTTTTTGTCTGTATATCTGTATGTACAGGATGATCTATTATAATGTCGCCCCCCTTTATCTTTTTTATTTTACGTGTGACAAAAAAAGTTAAAGTAGGGTTACTATGTATGGAAAATACTTTATTTCTGCGTATAAAATTATTTAGAAAAATGATCAGTATACAGAAAAATAATAAAAGAGTTTTTAATGAATCGCCCAATATATGAAATTATTTTTTGATTCCTCGTAAAATTCTAAGCATAATTCATTAAATATACCATATACCTAAATTCAACCGTTTCTGAAATATTCGCATTTGAAAGATTATTGTATATAAAATATCATAATTTAAAACACCGAATATTTTATTAAACAGCGGTAACAAATCAATAAATCTCCCAAAATAAAAACAAATTCAATGAGTAGTTAAATATAAAGATGCCCTACCGGGCCTCCATTTTCATAAATGCGTGTTCTCCGAAGTTTCTCTATAATGAATCCGTTAAAAACGCTGGGTTATTTTCATTTAAATTAATTATTTCATTCCGTATTAAATATTTAAGGTAATTAAGGTTTTCAATTTGACGGCTGTTTACACAATCTTTAAAATAAATAAACACATCCATAGGTGTCAAATCGAGACTGTTTGCTGGCCATTTAATTGTCGCATTTCTTCCGATCCATTCAGGAAACCTTCCATTTAAATAATTAAGCACACTACGAGTATTATCAGGGGGTGCCCCATCCTGTTGAAACATGATATATAAACATATGTAAAGGCACATCTTCTAAATACTTTTCTAACTCATTTTCCAGGAAATTTAAATAACGGGCTCCATTTAGAACGGTATCAAAAAATACCTTTACGAATAACTCGATCGCCCAGAATACCTCACCACACGTTGACGAATTGTCGCCCTTGAAACCTGAATTCCCTGTAAGAATGTGGATTCTCTCTTGTCCATTGTCGTCAGTCCATAAAACTGTGCCCAAAAAATTGTTGTTTATGTTTATTCTATCTAGAATTAATTGGCAAAATTCGACCCGATCAGCTTTTTGCGTTTGGGTAGTAGGTTTACTTTTATATGTAGTAGGTTTACTCTTATATGGCTTGAGAGTTCTTTTAAGCGTTCTTTGCACTTTCCCGTATGAAGTTTTTTTAATATCTCCTTCTGTTTTTCGTAATGATTTTGAAATGTTTCTTATGGCTAGGTGTTTGGATTCTTTTCTATGGCAACCAAAATATTTAAGTCAGAATTTGTATCTATCATATTTCTAATGGCATGCGACAATTTAAATTATTGTTAATATAATAAATTAAAATAATTTGTTTTTCTCTGCCTGAGTAAGGCATTTCTACTTACTTAACAAGACTAATTAAAATACAACAATATTGACATTGGTCCTTTTTTGTTTGATAGGTACCTACTGTTTTAAATGCTGGAGCCCACTATTTAAATTTGTTGGAAAACGAATTTAATACGGAATGAAATAATTTAAACCCAGCGTTTCTAAAAGATCCTCGAGCTGTTTAATAAAATAATGATGTTTTGAATAATTATGATATTTTATTAATAAGTAATCTTTAAAATGCGAATATTTCAGAAACGGTTGAAATTAGGTATATAGTACATTTAATGAATTTTTAGAATTGTACAAGGAATCGAAACATAATTTCATATATTGGGTGATTCGTGAAAAAAAAAACTTTTTGTTTTTCCCTGTATATTGATCCAAATATTTTGATAGGCAGAAAGAAAATATTTTTCAGTACATACACAACTCTATGTATGGATCATCCTGTATATTTGTCTATCGGTAATCATGTAAGAAACCTGCAATAAATTTTATTGATACTGTATATAATTTATAGTTTAGTAAGGTCGGTTCACACATAAACGTTCTTTGTAGAGGGCGCCAAAGTATATTTTGTTAATATCAACTTTAAATCAATTACAGAAACCTTGCTTTCAAATAATTAAATTATAGTGAACATTTATTTATTCTAAGATTAAGGTCTAAAAAAATAATTTATTAGTTTAAAAATTGTTAACTGACAACAATAGACTATTTTAAAACAGTCGTCGTTAAAAAGTCATGTGATGGCTACATCAAATTGCGCGAACAAAAAAAAATGGTATTCATAAAACGGTTTAAAAACAAATACGCGGCACAACGCAATGTCATTTTGTTAAACAAAAAAAAGGTCAAGCTATCTTTTTTGAAAAAAAAATTATCTTCATAAAATATATCCTTTTCAAGATTTCGATATTCATCATTTTTTGCTTTTTCTTTATTTGATACTTAAATATATAAATTTGCAACGCACAGCGTAAGACAAGCGCACCTCTTTTTTTATAACAAAAAATATCCGGACTAATTTTTCTTGAAAAGAATGGTTTTGAATTATACAAAGCATAAACTTGAAATAATTACGGCACAACGTAGCGATAACCCATTGACCACACAATTTTTCTTAAGTACCTATATTTGGATTTCAAAGGTATATTAATCAATAAAGAAAGCCTTAATTAAACCCAATTCTAAAGTTTTTGGATATATTCATAAATCAAATACTTAAATTATAGTTCAAAATTATAAATTATAATTAAAAATTAGGTACCAAGAAAAAACCTAAATTCTAAGAGGTTTGAACGATGATCACGACGAGGTGTTTGTTTTAAGAAAATCAAACATTTTTTAATTTATTAAATAAAAGAATAAATTTAATAAAGTATTTTTAGAAACGTATAATAGCAGACTTCGTTACGCTCGGCCTGCAAATTCTCTTTACGTTATTTTCTAGTAGCTATCTATCTATGTATGTTTGTTAAACAACTTATATTACTTTTTAAGACAGTTGCCCCTTTGAAATAGTTCGAACATTTCGTATAACAAATTATTATACTAATTACACCACAACCTATATTATTGGTTACTTTTTTTTTTGTAAACTCTATATATTATATTATTGCACATACAAAAATTCACAAAAGCTAAACTAAAAATTTACTCAGATTTGAATACTTCACGACCATTTGTTTTATTCAAACTATTTTAAACAACATAATTTTGAAAATTAATTTTAATTTATAGACCTCACATATCGATAAGCAACTTTTAAAGACGGATTTACTAAAAATAGCTTACAGGAATTATAAGCGTTGCCTAGCAACTATTTTTTTACAAATTGTATTGCTTCTAAAGCGGTTGTAAAACAAGAAAAACAATATTGCATGTCGTTAACCTTTTTGTCATACATTACGTGATTAATTAAGTAAACAAACCTGGAAAGCATCACAATTGACGAAAAATTAATTTTTAAGTTTTTAAATAACAAAATATTTTGCACGGTCAAAATTAATAAATGTATTTGAATTCAAACAATATGCTCTACTTTGTTTCTCTAATAAAAACAATTCCATTACAAGGTATGTAAGCAAAAGTACTGTTTAAAAATTAATCGACATTTAAACAATAGTCAATAACTTTATGTATTACTTATTACCCTATAAATAAATATTTTGTCTCAAGTGACTTATACACAACAGATGCCTAAAAAACCATTTTCGAAAGGAAAAATTGATTTTCGATATAAAAGGTGGATAAGATTCAATTCAATTACTTTATAAATAATTGCGCCTAAAAAACAATTAATGGATAAGATAAAGAGTACATAGTGCCCTAAAATAAGTGGGAGGGTTTCCTGTTTTTTACGTATTTACAAGGGTTCAGGCTTGAACTAACGATTATTATTGCTACATTAAATTTTATATCAACAGATGAACGGATGCAGGCAAAAATTTAGCAAGGAGCCAAAAAAAAAAAAGACATAAACCTGTAAAAATATCAGATAAACACTTATATTCTTCAAAGCAGTAATGCCGCAGGGTCGTTTATGGTATTTAAGTGGACAAAATTTTGCTACCTGTATCCATTATAAAACCCTTAAACTACAAGACCCGTAAAAAATAACGGTTACTTGAAAATAGGTCAACTTCACAAAACGCGTTTCTAGATTATAACATTTTAGGGAAAACTATAAAAAACCCCGTAATGAAATCAATAAGGAAATCGTCTGCTACAGATTACATTCATTTCTGTAATTGGCAATTGATAATCAGGTCACAACGGCTATCTTAATTTATCAATTATTACGGACATGTTAATTAAATTAGTTATTTAATAATTATGTAGTACTTTAGTAAAATAATGGAAAATTTCGTGTAGGAAATGTTAATATAGATTGCAAGTTTTAGATTTATAATTAGTACGCTAAAATTATATGGATTAGTTTCAGTGATATTAAGAAAATGTGTATTCAAATATATCGCATACTAAATTAAAGAATCGATACAAAAATGTACGTTATTAGACGTGATTTAATTTACGATTTTTTGAAATTTAAATATGTATATGCGAAATTTCACGGTTTTCGAAAAATTTTGCAAATTTACCTGCTTTAGCTGTTTTAAGGTTGACTACGGTTTCACAGTGCTAGATAAGTAAAATGGCCTACTTTACATTTGTTATCATTTAAGAGATTCCACAAATGACCTAATTATTTTTTCAGTCTACTATATGTACATTATTGATAAAGCATTTTATGTAATTATGAGCTCTTAAAATTGCACACGTGACACGTAACGTTTTTGGTTAATCAAGTTACTAAATTAGACAAAGAACTTGTTTTGTGAATTCTAATCATCTTTGATAGGTACAATAACCTATTATAAATATCAAGGTTTTTCCTGATATTTTAATATTTCTCTACTTAATCATTGGCAGCTACCAAAATATTTATGTTAGAAGAGTAAGGGGAAATCGAGTCTAATAAAAGAAATTTTACGTTAGTACCACACGATTTCTTTTCGGACTTTTTTTCTTTTAAATATTACTAAAAGTTTAAAGCATGTGAAAATAAATAAGCGAATAATGAAAGGAAGTACGAATAATAAAACGTCTACGGTATTGGTAACCTTTAGAGTAAGCGGATGCGAGTCAGGATTGTCGCGGGATGGTCGATCATAGGCGACCCTGAAGAGGTCACGCACCCGCGCTTCGCTCATAGAATTGAGCGCCGCGAAAAAATTAGAAACGTCGCGGTTAACAGAATTTAATGAAAGCCCAAGCTTCCTGATCATACCAGACTGACGTTATAATGTACCAAAAATAACGATTTTATTTTTGGGAAAAAAAAAGAGAGAGAAACTTACGATATCTTTTGATTAGACTTTTCTTATATGCTTTGCAATCTCCTCCTTCAGGTGAACATCGTCCACCAGAATCGTCGCTTTCTGTACCGGAATCCCGAAGTCCCGGACTCAAACGTCCGCTATTAACACTTAAATCTAATGGCACACAATCGTTGTCAGTGATATTGTCTTTTTCAGCATATTTAGGTAAATCAGGTGTTGGACTTCTCGATGGAGTCGTGGTGTATCCTGGCAGTAACATAGTGCGGTTATCGAAATGCTGAATGTGTTGAAGAATCATAACTCACACACTTAAACTAGTATACGTAATTTAACCATTGTTTTAGTCACTATTACATTGGGTAGAAAAGCAACGGCGGCGGTGTCGGTGTTACACACGATCAGATTAGGCAAGTAATTGAGATAGATTTAAAGGGACGTTTTACGTAAATCGTGTCCTAATGATATTGTTACGTCGTTACACCTTGAACAATTCTTATGGACTAACGCACTACAAAACCGACGCACGTTGTCTGTCCTACTGACTCAGATAGCAATGCTGGCGACGGTCTGAATCGGCGCCGCTCGCTGCTTCCACTTCACTTTCATTGCTCGTCAACTCCGGGGCTGCGCGATGCTACTTGGTTGGGTTAGGTTATGTATTCCCCGCTTATGTTGGATCTTAGCGTTGGCTAATATTCTACTGTAAAATTGTTGTAAACAAAGTGCTTCCGTGTGGGCGTTCATTTACTTATCTAAAATAGAAATTTTAACCTGCCGATGTCGTATCACATTTTTGTCACAATTAGATAATAGAAAATGAGGTCTCGTTTACTCCTAGTAACCTTCATATTAACTGTTATCAAATTATATAAACTAAACGAGACTAGTTAATGTTATTTACGGCTTATTTACACGGTAAACTATTAAAACACGTAACGATTTAGATAACAGCAAGAGAAAATAATATTTTCGGACGTTCAGAAAAGAAAAACAATTTTGTACGTATAGAAACCAATAATCACCTGTCAAAAACAAAAATACTTTCATCTAAAATTTTTGATTTACCGTCAAGTCGCTTTTTCCTTTTAAACCTTAATTCCATATTTCCATTTGTGATTCTGTAGGGAACGAAATTGTATTACATTTTCTAATTATTGCAAGAATTACAGTGTAACAAAAATATACAAAACGCGAGTATTTTGTTTTAACCACTTCAACTTTTCCATTGTGAAACAAGTTAAAAGTTCGAAGACTTTTACGAAACCATCTTTAGTTTGTTGAAAATTTTAATACAAAGGACGTACATGCTAATCAAAGATAGGTATGCCACAGACTGTACGCTGTTTGGTAGGACAAATTTCGATTTTAGTTTTCCCATTGTTCTTAATTTCACACCGAAAAGAAATTTTGTTTGGTGAGCCTTATAGTATGTCAGGCTTATATTGAGCAACACACCAGCATACGAATCCAAATTTTCTTCCCTCTTGTTAGAATAAGGCCATTAAAATTCTAATACTAAATTATTGCATTTACGACCGACCTGGCTCCGCAAAAACAAAATCGTGTTACTTTTTTTATTAAGTTTCATGATGTAGTTTGCACTTTCCGTGTGAGTGTAACCTCAAATAATCTTTAAAATACAAACATATTCATTTTCAATGCCTGTCATGTTTATGAATCTGTGTAATAAATCTATTAGTAATTACAAATATTGCTTACATGGCATTCCACCCACCCTTAGGAAAATTTTTAACTTAATTGTGAACTGATATGTCAAATTAACAACATAAAATAATGCAGACCCATTAAAAAAGTTACTGGTAACGTAACATAAAATAAAGTTCTTAATTTCAACGCTTACTTAGTTAATTTTTAACATTCCCTTCTCTTGGAAAAATCGCATCAAGTGTACTTTTAATTTCGAATTAAATTACATTTTTTCGAGTTAATAATTGTAATTGTAATGTCGCAGTTTGCACTAGTGCAGAAAGTAAAACTTTTGACACGCTTCTTTCTGCCCGATCGTAAAAAAATATGCCGTACAGCTTGAAAAAATAATTTCCTGAAAAATAGATTATGGCTTAAATATCAGTGCAAATCGAAATTAACACGTTCGCTGCCGAGCTAAAATTTCGAAAACTGACCTCACAGACCAAAATAAGTTTTACCAATGTGGTATATTTTGAACGTATTCCCCATATTTGGTTTTACTCAATACTTGATAATTTTTGATATTTTTTGGTTATTGATTATTTTTTCTTGGTGTATCATAAATGATACACTTGCCGAAAAGTAATAATTTTGCTTCTCTAGGCCGAGTGTATCATTTATGATACACTAGTATATTATGTGGTTTTTCTTTGTTTCAGATTGACGAGCTGCGATGTCTTCTAGTTTTGACTTACGATCACTTTTGCACTGGTTCAGAGCCTAATCTATCTTTTCTAGAATAAGAAATAAAAGGATAGCTTAGGCTCTATTTTCGCAGTCAATGCAAAAATATACGTAAATAAACTGTTGTTACAGAGGCAGAGGCTTTCAAGTGTTAGTGATCTATAAAAAGAATAAAAAATAAGGATAAAAGTGATAAAGTGCAAAATGTATAAAAGAACCTATAAAGACAGTGAATTGGAAAAATGCATGAAACAAGGAAATACCCTGACACGGATATGAGTGACGAATATTTGGAAGATTCCGATACGGATCCACACTACCAGGAAGAGTCAGAAACATATGATAGTGACAGTGATGATTCAATGGTACAAGTTAGTGCTTCGACTTCAAGGAAATAGGGTTATTAGCCGATCTCCATCACCCTTACCAAGTACAAGTAGAGCTATAAGCCGATCTCCATCGCACCAATCCAATAACCATATGGCCACCAGCCGTTCTCCATCACCCCAAACAAATACCAATATAGCCAGTCAGTCGCCCCAACCAGGAAATGTGTTTGACAATATTGTATGGACCGATCCCTTTGGAAACCAAAAGATATTTCAGTTCACTGGATCCAGTGGAATGGATCCGAACACTAGTAGGATTTTGGCGTTGGCAGACCCGATAGACTACTTTCTTCTGTTTTTGACTCCTCAAGTTTTAAATAAAATGGTTGATGAGACAAATCTTTATGCAACACAAGTTTTAGAAAAAAGTGACGCTGGTCCCAATTCACGTTTACACGACTGGACACCAATAGATTGTCTGGAAATGACCAAATTCATCGGCTTACTAGGATGGATGGGTCTAGTCAAAGTGCCCAAATTGGCTGATTATTGGCGTCGAACCGAGTTATATGCATTCCCACTTCCAAAAAATACTATGTCGCGAAATAGATTTGAATTGTTGCTCAGACTATGGCACTTCGCAAATAATGATGAGGCCCAACAACACAATCGTCTGAATAAAATAGAAAATATTCTTCAGATGTTTCTAATAGTTTCCAAAGCAGCTACACACCAGCGCAAAAAATATGTATTGACGAAACTATGATACCTTGGAGAGGGAGGTTAAGTTTCCGGCAGTATATACCCTCTAAATGGGATAAAAATGTACAAGTTATGTACCAATAAGGGCTACACCTGGAACTTGTCAGTTTATGTTGGCAACGATAAAGCAGAAGTCCCTGATGTGTCGGCTTCTCAGAACGTAGTGATAAAATTGATTCAGGATCTTCTTGATCATGGTAGAACACTGTACATCGACAACTTTTATACAAGTGTACCTTTGGCTCGTAAACTGCTCTCTCATAACACACACGGTAGGCACTCTCCGCCAAAACAGAAAGTATATTCCCCAAGAAATAAAATCTGTACGATTGCGAAAGGTGAAATTATCGCTAAAGAATCCAATGATGGAATCACCGTACTAAAATGGAAGGATAAAAGGGATGTGACGATGCTGACAATTACTCACCTTAGCACTGATACCATACTGTTAGATCAAATATTGGAAGAGAAACCGTGAAACCCATATGCGTAGTGATACAGGAAAATCGTCAGTTGATGTAAGCGACCAATTATAGTCTTATAACACTTCTATACGTAGATCGATTAAATGGTATTGAAAACTAATGATCGAAATTTTGTGGGGAACCAGTCTTGTAAATGCTCACTTTCTCTATTGCGAGAAATCGTTACATTCTACAACATTGACAATAACGCAGTTTAGGGAGAGTGTTATACAATCTCTTCTCAATGCTAATCAAAGAGTTGAAGTAGAAGCCAAGAGAAAAATTCATCATCAACGTGGTCAAAATAAAAGGGGTTGATGCAATGAATGCTATAAAAATTTGGGAAGCATGGTAAGGTGGTAGATGGCAAAAAAATCTGTCTGCACAGGTAAAAACCGTCTGCGATCAGTATGAGGGTAATCCATTTTTTTGCATTAATTTTTAATTTTAGTGTTTTGTAACTTTAGTTTTTATTTTTGCATTAATATAAGCACTTTTTTTATATTTATATAAATAAATACATTACTTCAAGGCTCTGTATATTTTATTCCATGCCCACACATTGGTCCTCACAACACCTTTCCAGGCCACAACTTTAAGTTGCTCTTTATAGTGCCAGGCCACAGAAACCCTAAGCTAATGTATTTCTTATGGGCGGTGTATTCTAATGAATACACCACTGTTTTGAACAAATAATAGTTGGTGCATCAATCAGGATACACCCGGCCTGTGGTAAGCACTACTCAGTGTATCCTAAACGATACACACGGCAGCGAACGTGTTATAAACCTTACCTATAAGGTGTTCTGAGTACAGTTCCTTAGTCATGGTTCAGTAGGATCATATTTCTCTTCTTTGCTGCATTCAATTTCTTCTAGGAATGTTAGCAGACGCTCTAATTATCTACATACTCATCCTCATGTGCCAATTTGAGGATACCATTGAGTCTATTCCCTTAGTAGTTTAGACACAAGAATCAACAATCTATTACATCTTCTCTATATTTTCTACTGCTGCAGTTTTTGATACACCTGTAGAAAATTGTGTTTGAAATTTGGTGTGCGCTTGGTGGTAAATCTTGAAAAAAACTGCTTTTACTGTCCCCTCACTTAGTGGGCGAGAAGCAACTGATTTTTGCTTTTATGCAGTCCTCCTGGATATGGACGGGTAGGGGGGTAGCACAAATAAAAATGTTCTAGTAGCGACTACGGAGATAGGAGTACTCCGGCCCCGTGTAATCTCCGTCCTAAAACTTCGAGAGTTATACAGTACATAGTGCCTGTATAACTATGAGGTTTAATGTTTTTACTGCATTGATACATATTTTCACACTAATAATATATGGAGTGTTTTGTGAATTTATTGTTTAATTATCATACTCCTAAACGAATATTAACTCGAACGTATGTTTGGGGGGGGGGGGGTGCTAATGTTAATAGCACCTTCTGGCGTTCCCCTAGTTGCTAATATACGTAGAAGATAACAGCATTCGAAAACGGAAAGTGTTACAATGTTGCTTTAATTAAAGAAAAGTGACATACTTTTTTCAAAGTGATTTGGAAAATATTGAAAAAAAATTGTTTTTTACGAAGATATTAAAAATGCGGTTACCGTATGACCATTGTACTTTCCGACTATATTTTTAGTATCTTGTTCCCCATTTAATTAAAGATTTCTTCCATGGAAATGCAAGCGATACACTCTATCGACATTGAGATTATTCTCAATATAAAACTGATTTTTGCATATTAACCCTTTGAGCGTCAAAAAAAGTGAAGCTTAATGAGCAACATTTAAGAGATTTGAAGGAATTTCAAAAACCAAGCCTCTGATACCGTCCATAAATTGGAACCTGATTATGCAGCATTTTGGACGGAGGCCAATGCGTACTCCAAAATTGCAGACCAGTGAACTTTGGATTTTCGTAATTACTGCAAAATAGGAGGAAATTCGTACATCAGGTGAAAAACCCAACTGATGTGTTCCCTTGGAGATACGTGTGGTACACCTCCTGCAGAATGCATAATGAGGATTGTGAAAGACCCCTGATAATGTAACAACGTCTTTGTATTTATGGTCCGTTATCATAGAGGTAGTGACTTTTAATTGTATGTGGATAGAGCATGGCGCTACTTGTTCCAAAAAAAAACAGATAAAACTAAGTACGTACCAAATGTTTATAAAGAAGGTAAACATACTTACACTAACGCTATTATTTTTACTTTTCGTTAATATTCTAAACTCAATTTGGTTTAGTCTCATTTCTTTTCCCTGAATAATTGTGTGTTCTTGCACAAGCTGGGGTAGTATTTTCTCCCTCAGAACCCTAAGTCCGTTCCTTCCGATCAGGGGCGGTCCTAGCTAAACTTTTCGGTGGTGCGAGATCTTATGGTGGCGCCCCAGTTTACATAGACACGAAAAAAATATCATACCTAATTAATTTTACATTTATGTTCTTTATTTCGTGCAATTTTTTTGGCGAGAAGAAGAGAATAAAGGAAAAAATATTAGTTTGACTATATTTATTTAATTAAAAACTCTTAGAAACTAGAAAATCACTTTTCTTGCCTTTGCGCTTGCGAATTTTTTTATTAAATCGGAATAATTTAATCCTTGGGCAATGTCATTTTCTATCGATAGAATTGCAAGATATGACAGTCTTTCTTGACACATTGTCGAACGTAAGTACGTTTTAATTAGTTTCAATTTACTAAAGCTTCGTTCACCTTTTGCGACAGTTATAGGGATGGTCAGCAAAATCCGAAGCACTGTCCACACATTCGGGAAAATATCCTGCCAATCATTTTTTTTAATAAGTTGAAGAACTTTTATTGGCTCTGCTGATTCAAGGTTTTTTAATAATGGATTCAGGCTCAAAAGTTTTTCAACCAATTCGCAACTAGACACATCACATTTTCCCCCATCGGTTAAAATCATTTGCAAATCTGCACAGGCTTTTTCTAATAAAGACTTATCAGGAATTATTTTGATGTTATACAAAAAAGACCATGTATCATTGAATTTGGATAATTGTCCAAACCGAGTTGCCAATGCATTTTCAATTGTATCTATCATAGGGTAAAAGACGTTAATTTTAAACAGTTCTTCGGGATCTGTTGGTGTTTCATCTGCAGCTTCATACTCAAATAATCGCTTATTTCTCCGGGATCGGACTGGCTTAAACGTGGGATCTATACCAGCCTCAGAAGCTATTTCCTTAGCTGCTATTTGAGCAGATGAATAAGTCCGGTACTGCTTCACTAGATTCCGAGCAGTTTTTCAGCAATTGCGATGCGTTGGATAAATCCATAGCTTCAGACTGCATAGCTTTACTTACAATGTTTACTTGAAACAGTATATCATACCAAGCCACCAATGTAACTAAGAATCCAAATTGCTGCATATTCTAAATCAGTGACAAAGCCTCTGATGCAGCAACTGAATCATTCGTTTCTTCGTTAAGATTCAAAAGAGCATCACGAACTGAACAGTAATTGTAGCGAACAGAAGCAAGGCTACAAACTCTACTCTCCCAGCGAGTTTCGCAAACTTTTTTCAGTGATAGTCCTTCTATGTGTTTGGATATGACTTTCCACCTCTTTGTTGATCCATAAAATAATACAAATAGTCTTTGGAGAAATCCAAATAAACAGACCGATTTAATGGATGATTTAGCTGCATCTGCTACCACCAAATTCAAGCTGGGACAGCCACATGGGTTAAAAAATGCTCGAGGATATTGGTTCAGAATTCTGGTTTGGACACCTTTGTTTATTCCTACCATGTTGGCGCCATTATCGTACCCTTGACCTCGACAATCGTTCATATCCAAGTCAACTTCATGCACAATTTCATCAAGAAAAAGGCCAGTGAGCCCTTCTCCTGAAGAGTCACTTACCGGCTTGTAAGCAACGAAACACTCTCGTGCTTTCACTTCTTCTCCATTAGTGTCAACAAAACGGAAAGTTATTGATAATTGTTCAACGTGGCTTACATCAGGAGTGCAGTCCAGTATGATAGAGAAGTATTTGGATGACTTAATCATAGTCAAAATTGTATTTCGAACTTCACTTCCAAGTAAGCCAATTAACTCGTTTTGAATTCTTTTGCTGAAATAGTGGACATTAGTCTCCTTACTAACGATACGGCGAAGGTGTTCCATCATCACAGGATCATATTTTCCTAGAAGTTGCATCAAACCCAGGAAGTTGCCATTATTATTAGTGTATAAAGTTTCAGATCCAGAGCTTCCTCTGAACGACAAATTATTTCCTGCTAAGAAGAATACTATGGCCATCATTCGTTCCAGTATAGCGGTCCACCTTGATTTTTGGTCTTCAATCTGTTTTTGCAAGTGTTTGTCTATTCCACTGAAATTTTTCAGTCTAATCGAAGTTTCTATCCAATTGTTCATAGCACGTCGATGATCTGTAGATGTTTCGTGAGTTTTGAGACGTGTCGACAAGTGTCTCCAGTCGTCTAATCCATCTTTTCTCAAATTAGAGTGGATATTTCGATTAAATATACCGCGGCAAAAACAATATACCTTGTCTGCTAATTTTGAGTATACAAGCCATCTTCTATTAAAAGTTTCCCCATTTGGCATTACTCTTTGAAAATGTATATTGGAAAAATGACGCCCATCATATTTTCTAGGGTACTCTTCGTTGCTTATTTCATTGCGTACAGGTCCACGAATAATTATTTCGTCTCGTGTGGACGAATGAATAAGCGGCGGCCATTTTGAAATATCATCACTTTCATCTTGAAGGCATGCTGCATCTGAAGTTATTATAGAAGATGTGGATGGTATATCTTCTATAATACCTTCAGATGAGGTCCCAGGAGTAGCATCACCTTCAGTGTTTTTCTCTTCATGTTCATCAGCTTCTTTGTCTTCTCCTGTGTGTTGAACGCTTGATGATGATTTAAAAAATGTTGCAAGTGCTTTTGCAGCTTTCTCAGTATCCTCTTGTTTTTGCTTTTTTATTTTTAGGTTCTGAGATCCTGATAGTTTTTTTTTAGCGGCATGTTTATTTTCTGTAAGAAATACATTTCTATTATGTAAATAAATAGGATCTACTCCATGGCAGTTGTCGTAATTTTTGATTTTTGATATTATTCGAACAGAATATCAGAATTAATAAATCTATCTCTGACACGCATAAATACTTACTTGAACCGAGTTGAACCGTGCTTGAAATGTGTCTGTACTGTAGTTTTATCGGTAGAAAAACAATAATTCTGGTAACATTTACGGTAATAAATAACAATTTAATAATTACACGTTACAGTAAGTAGGTATATCAAAATCCAAATACACCCGTGCGCGAACAGACGATGTTTGCGAGCGACTATGACTGATGAAACAAATGTTCATTCACCCGTTCCCCTCACCGCCGCCCCGTTCGTCGCTTGCGCGTAGAGCACTGGCAGGCCGTAGGAAAATATGAAACAGTCATGTAAATAAATTTAGTTGGTATGTCGTACGTTTCAATTACTGCAGTAACCTATTCTTATTAAAAACACTTCTTTCTTTTATAAATCAAAACTAGAAACAGTAAAATACCTAATACTAAAAGAAAGCAATCGCAAACTTCTTACAAAAAATGACTGCTTTGAAGCAGCCTTATTATAAATTACCCAATGACTACGTGTAAAACATTCACTGAATTCTGTCTTCTTATAAAGTAATAATTGACCAATCTTGAGCAGCACAATAATCAATGTATTAAAACCTATAAGTGCCTGATACACCTAACTGCTATTAAACCTTCTTACAGTGCGACAGGTGTCCTGAAGTTCACATATCCTGAGCTCTGTTTAAAATAATGTTGTTTTTTAGTTGTGAAAATATAAAACTAGGTGAGTGCTGTTTCGCTGTTTCACTGTTTCGGTATGGGGTTTCAGTACATTCTAGTGTTTCAGTATCATGTCTCATGAAACAGTATGCTGTTTCAGTTTGGTTACCTCTACTTGCGCGTAAGTCGATCGGTACCTAGTCGGGCGTTCAGCCGTTTTCGGCGCCCTCCATATGACGGCGCTCGGTGCGGTCGCACCGCCCTAGGGCCGCCGCTGCTTCCGATCCTATTCTGACCACACCCATCCTTAATTCCACCATGCATATATACGTAATGTATGTATGTATGTTGGGAATCTATGATTGTGGCTGAAGGAGCTCGGAAAGCTCGAGCAGCCCGCCCTCCCCCTTGGGGGGGAATGAAATACGTGGCCCTTTCCCTTCCTTCTTGCACAAATTGGAACACGATATGTGCTCTTCTAACGTGATGAACGCGTTATCCACGTAGTATGTAAAATCAAAGTCTTTACATCCACTTTGGATGAGCAAAGTGGTCATATTGCTGCGCATTTTACCATTTTACCTTTGCCACATTTTTTAATTGCCTTGGGAAAGGAGTTGTTATATTGTTGCATCGTGCAAATGGATAATTTAAATATTTTATCGTATTGAAATTTTTCAATTACGATCTTTTTTATCCTCTATACACATTTAAGTGTAATTAAAACTCAAAAAGAGAACAGTTTTATTTCAATCGATAAATATTAACATTTCTACACTTGCTGGTATTTTTTACTAGATGCTCTTTTATTATGGATTATATACAACGTTTGTTTTTAAATTGATTTCGTAAAAACAATATATTAATGAGGAAAGATAGATAAAAATTTGCTTAACTGAACCTTGGTCTTCTAATTTAAAACATTTACATCCATACGTCAAACAAGTGTACATTAGCAAGGGATTTTTTAATTCATTTGACTAATCCAGGTGACCTTATTATTATTGGTAACTTAGTTAATTGCAAACAGAGCTAAACACAATTTACTGGAAGCCGATGTCTACTTAAATGAACTTTTGTTATGCAAAATTCCTTACTTAACTTTAAAACAAGAGACTTGATGCTTCTAAGAATTTTAACAAAAACGTGCGGTAGTACTATTCGACATTTTTCACCAAGGCATACTTATTAACTTTATCAGTATTCATATTTTTTTAAAAATATATTTGAGAGAATGATTTACATTTTCATTTTATCTAAAAACGAATCCTTCCCGAATACGTCACAATTGTAACATGTTACCGGTCGTAACATCTTTCTAGCAGTGTTTAAAACCTTTCCTTCATTAAAGCGGCTCTCAGTATTTCATTTGCTTTTCAAAAAAATGTAGGGGCTTTGAACAATATAAAAAAAATAATACTGTCCTTTTAAAAGTAGGTAACTATAGAGGCTTGCCTAGTTTTGGATTATCCCTATCGTTTTTCTAATTATAAGGAAAGGACCATTGTTATTATAAAAACTGGTAAATAAATAACAGGTACTGCTAACGAAGCATAGTTTCCTGTTCGTTCAAGTACGTCTTATGTACATTTTAGATTAAAAAAATTAGCAATTTCAGCTTTAAAATAAGCCGCTCTCAGCAGGAGAAAATAAGAGACATTCTTAATTTACCTGTTTATTGTTCTTGTAACGTTTGGTATATGAGTTTTGCACTTCAAGGTATACATGTTTTCATACTTTAGAATGTTATTCTTAAAATAGTTACCAAATGATATTTAAAAAACCGTTTAATTAAGCATTCAATATCCATTCCATATCTCCAAAATGTTAAAACTTAATCCATCGTTCAAAATTAGTATTTTTGATTAGTGAGCAACGACTTATCCAACAATAAGTAAGAACAAACGATTGGTAAGAAATAATTGTCCGATTCTTAAATGACGGTTCATTTAATAATTATATTTATACCACATTATAAAATTTATACCACAATAATTGACAAACGATAAAGATTAACAAAATAAAAGAAATGAAAATTTTGTTGTAGTGGTTCTTTCCTTTCTATTATACTTTCTTTAGTTTCGTTGTTGTTTTCCCATATTTTTTCTGTGGATTTTTCCCGTTTTTAAGTATTATGAATTGCACAATTACAATAAATAGTTGTTTGTAGGGGGCGACAGTGCACCAATACGAAATTAAATTTTAATATTTAGCAAATTTCTGCATAAACATAAACCAAACGTACATACAATTTTCATATATCATAAATATATATATATATATATATATATATATATATATATATATATATATATGAATATATATGAATAACATTTTACAAAATATGAAAACGAATATGGACTTGATTGATAAGGATAAGATATCGCGTATCGGTGCATTGAAACTGAATTCGGTTCGACCTCGACCATTACGGGTTACATTAAATAATTCGCATCAAGTTTATACTGCTCTCGCAATAAGTTTCTGTTAAAATCTGTAATGGAGTTTAAAGTTACATCACTAAAATTGATGAAACCCTATACCAAAGAGAATTAATGCAGGAAATGTAGAGGTTTACTTAAAGAGGGAACAGATAGAGGTGAAACAAATCTTACAATAAAATATGTAAACGGATTGCCTAAAATTGTTGAAAAAAACTAAATAACTCCAACAGCAAAAGTTTAATTTGTTATTATCAGAACGTTTGTAGCATGCGTGGTAAGGTGTCCCAGTTCAATGTAAATTTAAGTGGTTGCGAATATGATATTATCGCACTTAGCGAAATGTGGTTATCTAATAATATATCATGTTCTGAATATTTTTCTAATGACTTCTATAGTGTCTTCAGAAAGGATCGTAATTTTGAAATAACTAAGACTAAGCGTGGTGGTGGAGTTCTAGTCGCGGTTAAAAAAATATTATGACTGAAAAGTTAGATCTAACGAGTTTAGAAAATTTGTTACCGGACTTTGATGTTATTGCATGCAGATGTACTTTGAGCGCATGTAGTTTGTATGTATTCGTGGTATATATTCCCCGTACACCGTATATTTTTGAACTTGAAGTGTTATTTGATTACTTTTGCAAAACTACCCAAATGTTAAGAATATTTTATTAATAGGTGATTTTAACATTCCTACATTTTGTGAAAATAAATTGTCAGATTGTTTATATGCTACTGTCACTAATTTTGCGGATGTTATGAATTTAAAACAGTTCAATAATGTTTTAAATAACCAGGATAAACTGCTCGATCTGGTTTTTGCTAGTATTAGTGTTACTGTTGATAAGGAAAATAATCCATTATTAAAGGAAGACATGTATCATCCAGCGTTAGTGTTTTCCTTTAATTTATCTGTAAGATCGTCAGTCAATTTTTCTCCATCTCATTTTTGGAGCAAAAGATATAACTTTAATAAAGCAAATTTTCCAGATCTTTATAACGCTTTAGCAACAATTAACTGGTCCAAGGTAACTGAATGTATTAATGTAAACGATGCGTGTGATAAGTTTTATTACATTTTATATGAAACGTTTAATGCACATGTACCCTGTTACGGGAATTTTAGAACTAACCAAAAGTATCCTGCATGGTTTGATAAAAAAATTATATCGAACATTAGAACGAAAAGCAGATTCTACCATAAATACAAGAATCTCGGATGCGGGTATAGTTTCATCAAATTTAAGGAATTGCGATCGTTAATTAAACAACAAATCAACACTGCCTACAATGGGTATGTTAGAACAGTCGAAGTTTCTATCACTTGCAACAGTAAGACCTTTTGGTCGTTTGTTAGAGCTCGAAAAGGTTCTTCTAGAATACCAGGGAAGTTATATAAAGACAACAATGTATTGGATAACCCACAAAATATAGTAAATGCTTTTGCCCATGAATTCCAAGCGGTGTATCAGGATTTGACGATGCAGGACGTTAACGTCATGCATCCTCAAATCTTGACTTTTTTAAATATTAATATTTCAAATATATCAGAGAATGATATTAGGTTGGCTATCTCTAAACTAAAAAATAAACCAACAGCTGGTTTTGATCAAGTTCCGAGTTATCTTATCAAGGATTGCTCAGACATACTTACGCAACCACTATTAGCAATCTTTAATCTATGCTTAAAAACGGCAACGTTTCCTGATAATTGGAAAATCACGAAAATCTGTCCTGTACTAAAATCTAAGGATCCCGCTGATATACGCAATTATCGACCGGTTGCAATTCTTTTCAATTTTTCTAAATTATTTGAACTGATTCTGTATAGTCACATTTACAGATCTGTAGAACCATACATATCACCATATCAGCATGGTTTTGTTAGAAAACGTTCCACCTGCACAAACCTTTGTTCTATCTCTCAATTTATCGCAGCAAATCTAGACATTCAAAAGCAGGTATATGTGATTTATACTGACTTATCTAAAGCTTTCGATTGTATTGATCACGATCTATTATTGGCTAAGTTAGAAAGTTACGGTTTCAGTAGATTATTGGTTGGCTTTTTTAAATCTTACCTAGGTAATCGGAATCAAATAGTAGTATACAATGGTTATACATCACCTCCATATGTAGCAATGTCCGGCGTACGCAAGGTTCACATTTAGGTCCTTTGCTTTTCGTATTATTTATAAATGACCTTGCTGAAAAACTTGATTGTAAAACTTTAATGTTTGCCGATGACGTCAAAATTTTTGCATCTGTCACTAATCTGAAGGACTGCGTTGCGTTGCAGCGTAATCTTTCAGCTCTTTCTAATTGGTGCAGTTATAATAGGCTTAAACTTAATATTAGTAAATGTAGAGTTTTATCGTTTTCTAGAAAGCGCAATCCTATACATTTTGTATATGAAATTAATTCTATGACAGTCGACCGTTGTGCAGGTATGAAAGACCTGGGTGTACATTTTGATATCGAATTATCTTTTAATCAGCACATGATGGACATCGTTTCATCAGCCAACAAATTATTAGGGTTCGTAATACGCCAATCTAAACAATTTACGAGTATCCGTACGATTAAGATATTGTTTTATGCCTTTGTGAGGTCTAGGCTTGAATATTGTGCATTAGTGTGGTCACCTCGTTATGGCTGCTACAAAGTTTTAATTGAGAATATTCAACGCAAATTCCTGAAGTATTTGTGCTTTAAGATGTTTAATGCTTATCCTGAGAAAGGTTGTTCAAATACAATGTTGCTTAACACCTTTGATATGCAGTCTTTAGAGACTAGAAGGAATATCATAACTTTGTCATTTTTATACAAAATGATACATAATTATATTGATTGTGCTTCTATTCTTGCCAACATTTGTTTTCATATTCCTAGGTTAGAAACAAGACAAAGATGTACATTTCATGTCCCTTTTGCCAAATCTAATTTACTTTTAAAGTCACCAGTGGTTAAAATGTGTCAATTGTACAATGAGATATGTTCTAATTGTGACATATCACCATATCAGCATGGTTTTGTTAGAAAACGTTCCACCTGCACAAACCTTTGTTCTATCTCTCAATTTATCGCAGCAAATCTAGACATTCAAAAGCAGGTATATGTGATTTATACTGACTTATCTAAAGCTTTCGATTGTATTGATCACGATCTATTATTGGCTAAGTTAGAAAGTTACGGTTTCAGTAGATTATTGGTTGGCTTTTTAAATCTTACCTAGGTAATCGGAATCAAATAGTAGTATACAATGGTTATACATCACCTCCATATGTAGCAATGTCCGGCGTACGCAAGGTTCACATTTAGGTCCTTTGCTTTTCGTATTATTTATAAATGACCTTGCTGAAAAACTTGATTGTAAAACTTTAATGTTTGCCGATGACGTCAAAATTTTGCATCTGTCACTAATCTGAAGGACTGCGTTGCGTTGCAGCGTAATCTTTCAGCTCTTTCTAATTGGTGCAGTTATAAAGGCTTAAACTTAATATTAGTAAATGTAGAGTTTTATCGTTTTCTAGAAAGCGCAATCCTATACATTTTGTATATGAAATTAATTCTATGACAGTCGACCGTTGTGCAGGTATGAAAGACCTGGGTGTACATTTGATATCGAATTATCTTTTAATCAGCACATGATGGACATCGTTTCATCAGCCAACAAATTATTAGGGTTCGTAATACGCCAATCTAAACAATTTACGAGTATCCGTACGATTAAGATATTGTTTTATGCCTTTGTGAGGTCTAGGCTTGAATATTGTGCATTAGTGTGGTCACCTCGTTATGGCTGCTACAAAGTTTTAATTGAGAATATTCAACGCAAATTCCTGAAGTATTTGTGCTTTAAGATGTTTAATGCTTATCCTGAGAAAGGTTGTTCAAATACAATGTTGCTTAACACCTTTGATATGCAGTCTTTAGAGACTAGAAGGAATATCATAACTTTGTCATTTTTATACAAAATGATACATAATTATATTGATTGTGCTTCTATTCTTGCCAACATTTGTTTTCATATTCCTAGGTTAGAAACAAGACAAAGATGTACATTTCATGTCCCTTTGCCAAATCTAATTTACTTTTAAAGTCACCAGTGGTTAAAATGTGTCAATTGTACAATGAGATATGTTCTAATTGTGACATATATTGCTCTCCATTAACTTCTATAATTGACTGTTATGTTAACTACAGTAATAGGGCTTAAAGGTGTTCAAGGGACTGTCCTATTGTCAACTATGTGTCCTTCTTGTAAATCATTTTGTTTTTAGTGTTTACAGTCACTTAACTCTGTGGGCATTATTGTTATTATTGTTATCATTATAATTATTATATATTATTATTATTATCATTGGTAGTACACATAATTAGTTACTACTCACGTTGATGGGTTGATTATATATTTATATAAACCTTTGTATATGTGTAATATTATATAGTTTGCTCTGTAATTGGCTTTTGCTGTTGGGCAATAAAGGTTGTATTATTATTATTATTATTATTATTATTATATATATATATATATATATATATATATATATATATACGTCAAAATGGGCTAAGGGACAAAGGTAAAAAGTATGTTTGCAAACGTTAATCAAAATGTTTTGTGATTATAGCACACAGAGCTTTATTCTGACAATGTCTAGATCCAGTTGGTAATGTTTCTGTGTTAAGCGGTAGTGTTCAGTTAACGACATTTGTATGGAAACAGTGTGTGTATTATTTCAGATTACTCAGTTTATTCGTATTGAATTAAGAAACAGGCTGGGTTTTATAGTGTCTTACAATCAATAAAGATGGAAAGAGTGCATCTTAGTCGTGATGTTCAGTTAAAAGCTGTAGACATGATACAGCGAGGTATGACTATTCGACATGTGGCGACTGCTGTAAAAGTACCATTGGGCGCTTGTGGCAGCGTTATCAAGAAACTGGTGATGTAAAAGAAAGACATCCTGGCCCCAGCAGGAAAACGAATGCTATACAGGATAAATTTTTTCGAATCCAATGTCTTCGTAACCGAAATCTTACGACCAACCAGCTAAAGACTGAGCTCAAAAATGTCTATCAAGTGGTCCTCAGTGGTGAAATTGTAAGAAATACGTTGCATGAGGTTGATATCCACTCTCGACGTACTGTTAAAGTTCCTGTGATTTCATGTGGCAATCGCGCACGGCGATTAGAATGGGGCGAGGATCACATCAACTGGCAAGGACAAGACTGGGCTCACGTGCTCTTCACAGGTGATTAGGGGGCTGGTTCTGAACCAATTCAAGGTCACTCGCCCTCTGGTGGTGAGAAATGTAAGCTTTTGGTTCTCGTCAAGGTCAAACTTTTGGCGGGAAATTTAAATTTTTGGAGATCGCTAAAAATAGAAATTGCAATGTCATCATCATCATATTACAAGGTCACTCTGGGGTGAAACGTTTTGGCGGGAAATTTGTATGTCAAGGTCAAAATCTAAAAATAGAAATTGCAATGTCATCATATTACAATTCTTAGAAGTCTAAAAATAGGGTGGTCAAGGTCAAAGATTATTGACTTGTAGGGGTATCGTATGACATTTCTTAGAAGTATAAAAATAGAATAAGGTCATGGAAAGAAGAAGATATTTTTGTGTAGGTTAGCGGTTTTGAAGGATGTGGATTTATAATAAAGGCTTCCTTGAATGTGCACGATTAAGTATTAGCAGAAATGACGAAAATGGTAGTATGCAAGATAAGAAGCGCAAGAAAAGAACAAGTATTAACTATTGTTGAGCGAAAGAAAAGGTTGGAGTGTTGATACGAAAAATTAAAGATTTAAAAGTAGATTTCGGGGTGTATGAAACAAACAGAAGAATGAGGCAGCTTCAAGTTTGAAAATAAACAACATTTAAACATATTTGGTATTAATATGTTGTAGTGTTTAAATGAGTTAATGTATTTATATGTAATAAATAATCTAAATTGTGACGTTAGGAAACGATTTTAGTTTTAAAATGCACAAGCTACCCCTAGTAGGTGATATAAATATTTTTTAAGCAGATTTTTCCAACTCCAGCCTTTCACACAAAAAAATCAATTTTTCTCAAAAACGGGCCAGAATTTGCCAAAAATAAATTTGAAAAACCCCCAACACTCCGCGTCGACTTTTAAACGTATCTAACACATATATCAAATTGGGGCAGCTACCCCTAATGTAAAAGCTACCTCTAATAGGTGATAGAAATATTTCTTAAGCAGATAAGAAGAGCATAATAATAACCCTGAAATGTTATGCAACTAACAATACTTTCGTGATATTTTGGATAAATTTGTATTCACATTTTAATAATGTACAAAATCAATAAATTAAGAAGATAAATACCAATGTAAAATAAAATCCTTTATTTATTTCGGAAATATTTGTAATATGTTGTTCATCTAAAAAATTCTAACGTTTTTTTTATTAAAGAAAGCCTTCCTTAACTGTGAAATATTATAGATCACAATTCCATATAAAACGTACATTTTTAATATTTTCCAAATTAATTGAGTATCAATAGGAAATGTGATGTAATATAATAGATGCTTAACATATTTGTAAAGTATGTGTAATATGCGTTTTTTCTAAAAAAGATTCTGACAATTTTTTTATGAAATAAAGTAATACTAACTCTCACAATGTATCTTTAGACATTTTACATTTATATATGCAATTACAACCCATTTTAAATGGATTGTACTCGCAATGAGTCAAAAGCTTGCAATTCCAAAATGCATTGTCCATATAGTATTATCAGTAAGATTTGTAATATATTTAACTTGAAATACAAGTATTGTTCTAGAATGGATTGTATAATTGCAATTATTGTTGTGTAAACGATAGACGTGTACTTGAACTATAAAAGTGATGTATGTTTGAAGGTGTGTGATATAAGTAAAGACATATGTGCATATCTATGGAAAGAGATAAAAGACGACTCGATGTGGACGTCCATTTTCTCAGGGTGTAGTAGGAAATGAGGGGGAGGGTAAATAAAGTCCTACAAAAGATGCGCTCCTGAAAATTTAAAATTTGCACCTAATTCTCAGAAAAAAAAATTGTTTTCAATGCAGTTGTGTTTTATAAGTGGCAATTTATCAATTTCATATATAAATTAACCAATTCCATTTTGAAACAACAAAGAGCACTTAAAACACAACGTTTTGTACTTACGTAAGCTCAGAAGAAACACATGCATGCACTTTATCCATTTCATGTATAAATGTATCAAAATGATCCTTAAATTAACCAATTCAATTTTGAAACAACAAACAGCACTTGTTCTTTAATTTAGTTTGATTAGGACTCCAAATTTACAATTTTCAATGGAGCGTGGATATTATTGCTTCAAAAATTTGTAGGATAATGAACGCAGTTATTTTGCTTTGAAAGCATTTTATGCAGGTGTGAATGCGAACATTCTATTTTTATCTCAGTCACCAATTCACATTACAATTTTAAAACAGGATTTGCAAATGTATGAATGCAATTGTGTCATTTGTATTGCATAAATACATGGCGTAAAGTTTTCAGATTTACGTGCTTTTGGGAACTGTTTTGACTTTTATTTAACGCAAGCTTTTTTTCACTTTTAACTGTACTATATTTTCACACTTTCTTTATATGCATGATATTTTACAATAAATAAATTTGTAACGCAACATGCACTTAAAATTTGCAAAAAGGACTGCTTTACTTACATGAGTGAGTCAGCCTCCCAGATGTTTTCAACTTTTTCCTTAACGTAGACCATTTCACTTTTCTAGCGCAAATTGAACTATTACTCACATTTTTTTAGCTGTAGTAAAATTTCAATGTACTTATGCACTATTTTCATGAAAACTCTAAATATGAATTTTATATATATATATATATATATATATATATATATATATATATATATATATATATATATGATATATAGAAATTGGTTTAGTGAACGACAAAGTTCATTTTAATAATCATTAGTTAATTAATTAATCTTTTACTGTATGTACTTTAAAAGTTAATTTTAAATACAATATAATTGATTATTAAATTGAACTGTTCGTTCACTAAACATTTTATAGTTATCTATTACTGTTGCATACAGCAAATAAAATTAACAATCAGTCACGTGTTGTCATGTGAGAAACCTAGAATGCTCACATGACATTCACAAAAAGTTGACTGTGATCCTTCATTCTGTATAATAATTATAATACATCGTAACTAGAAGTAGATACAGTTCAAGTTTGAATCGATTGTGACTTGCCTCTGATAGCTCAGATGGAAGAGCCCCACTCTAGCAAAGTGGAGGTCGTGAGTTCAAGTCCCACTGAGTTAATCTTTTTACTATGTACTTTAAAAGTTAATTTTAAATACAATACAATTAATGAATATATATATATATATATATATATATATATATATATATATACATTTCAATAATAATAATACAAGGATGTTTTTTAGCTGTAGTAAAATTTTTAGAGTAAATAATAAAAAATTTTAACATTTATTTATTAAAACATAAAAAAATACTTGTAACTACAATAAATTCTATAAAAAAAATACTATACTAAACAAATTATGCAAAAACTTCTTACTAACATATACTAATTAAAAACTATCACACATCTAAAACAAATTGACTAAACTACACTATACACACTAATTTAAATATTTACATCTAAGTACGCAGCACGTTTTCTGTTTTTGCTATACTTATTCTAATTTTTTCTAACTGTTGGTTAGCGTCAGCTAACTTCACAGTTAGTTGCTCAACACGAGCGACTCCCGACACCTCACTGTTTGTGTATTCTGCCAAAATTTTATGTAACCATATCACGCTCTTCGCCCTTAATGCTTGCAATGTCGAAGGGCCTTGCGTAAGATGTGTTGGTGGAGATGTTGCAAGGCCCTCCTGGTCATCATCCCGTTGTATGAGGGATAGATTCTTCCCTCCATATTGGATATGGCGAAGTGACGGTGGTAATAGGGGTTGTTGCAGTGTGGCAAAGAACTGTTGTTGCCGGTGTAATACTAGAAAAATAATAAATTACATTAGTAATATGTTATGTGTTATAATACATAAATCAGTAAATGAAAACTCATTTAAGTAACGTATACTTACTTTTCAAAATATCGTGAAAGTCCACCTCCACATCACTGTCTCTGATAGATACGACAGGAATACTTTCATTGGAAGGTTTCGGGAGTGGTTCTGCAGGTTGGTAACTAAAACATGGTTGCACCAAGATATCTTGCAGAATATTTGTGTTTTTTTTCATTGACAGTTTAGTTTTCTTGCTTGTTGAAGCCATCGTGACTACTAGGTAATGAATAAGTATTCACATGAAACTTTAACACTATATACATGTAAATCTGTTAACATTATCAAAATCGCTAACAAGTGGAAGTGGTTAGTAGAATGAACTGACCTATGCAAGCGAAGGGTGATGATCTGTAATGAATGCAACATAATCTAGGCATGAGAAAGTATTTCATATGATGTCAGCAAGGTTAAGTTAATAGATATTCCCAGTAAACACCCACTGAAGATAATAAAAAAAGTGCAATGTCTGAACTGATACTCTTACGAATACAATTACAACGTAATCTAAAGGCAATGAACTAAAGCGTGTGAAAGTATTTCATGCAATATCAGCAAAATTAATGATAGGTGTTAATAGATATTCTCAGTAAAGACCAGTAGTAATAATGAACAAAGTGCAATGTGTGCGTCTGTCTGAACTAAAGTTCTTGCGAATACTATTGCAATGCAATCTAAAGGTAATGAACTAAAGAGTGTGAAAGTATCAAATTTAGTTTTCATGTAAGGCAAGTTTCTGTATGCTGCATAGGCAATGAACTAAAGCGTGTAAAAGTATTTCATGCAATATCAGCAAGATTAATGATAGGTGTTAATAGATATTCTCGGTAAAGACCAGTAATAATAATAACAAGTTTGTGATATTTGACCTTGAATGTGGGTTTATATGACTATATAAGCCAATAAAGAGCATTTTTATACCAGTCAGTATATTGTACTCGTGACTAGAATTGTAATTGTAACTGTAAACCTAAAGTACTTCTATAGTTACTTAAAGTATTAATTTTTAATTATCGGTTATAATAAATAAAATATTTGCTACAAGTACATTACTGCATAATCGACAGTGTGCTTTATATTTTTGCATTGTTGGATACAGTTTTGAAGGTAACTATGAGTAAGGTTATACCAAGTAGTAGTGATATTGTTATTTGAACAAGACGTATTCCATTCTTGAAAACCAAAAATGAATTTGTAAAGCACATCCGTATAATTAACACTAATAGTAAGCTATTGCATGATATAATACAAAATAAAATTTATCTAGAGGCAAGTGAAAATTTGCTTAAACTCGAAAGTAATTTATTATTGTTAAAGAGCTATCTTGTTAGACTTAAACAGTTAAAGAACGCTTCAGAGAAAACAGGTAGTGGAATAATCAATGGTGTTAAAGAGCGTACACGCAAATTATGTTGGTACTCTCTAGATTCATGTTTTAATGTTAGATTACTTACAGGAATTATAGTTAATATAGCAAACATCAAGAACCCTCTTATTTTTTTAAAAAATGCATACAATAGTTTTGCACGAAAAGTTAAAGTAATGCTAAGGCAAACGATGCTAAAGGTGAATGTCATTCTAGTCTGCAATTTTATGCACCCTCAAATTAAAGTTATCGAGTTGAAGACTATGAAACTGATGGAAAATGTATGTAAACATAAGGATATACGTTTAGTAACGAAATGGGAAGGTCGCTATGGTGCTCGTGCTTACATAGTAAAACCAAATTTTCATAGTTGTGCAATATTTGATAATGATATGCTTATCATTCAAATGAATAAGCTAGAAGTATATTTCAATAAACCTATATATGCAGGATTCAGTGTTTTAGACGTTTCAAAAACTTTTTGATACAATTTTCAATACGGTTACACGCTACCCAAGTTTCATAATAATGCTAAGCTCTTGTAGATGGATACGGATAGCCTCATATACGCCTTTTCAGTTCCCGATATCTATGAATACATTAAAGAGGACATTGATAAATTAAATACATCTGATTATAGCCCCAACAATATCTTTGGAATTCCATTAGTAAATAAAGTCCCTGGCTTAATGAAAGATGAAAATCATGGCGCACTTATGTTGGAATTTGTAGGCTTCGTGCAAAAATGTATGCTTACATGGTTGATGAAAAACTTGTAAAAAAATCAAACCGTTCTACCCGCGCAAGCGTCAAACAAAGCACGATAAATGAATATAAACATGTTTTATTTGATGGTGACGTAATAAGGCGTTATCAGCATCTGATAAGGTCAAAGAAACATGATGTGTTTACAATCAAACAGAATAAAGTAGTACTTAATCCTTATGATGATAAACGATTGGTAAATTTTAATTTCACTGATACTAAACCTTGGGGATTTAACTTTACATAGCATTTTATTCGTCTTCTGTTTCAGAGCACAATTTTATCATTATGAACAGTCTTGAAAACAAATTGCAGGAAGAACTATGGTACAATAGTACAGAAAATTAAGTGTACCGATAAAGGCTACAATTCATTACTTTTGATGAAGTAAATAGGATCTTAGACGATATGAATGTACTTGGTGACACCGCTTAAAATGTATCTATACAATTATTATGGTTGATCATTCAACAAATGTTAAATTTAGAAAATATTGCTACAGACACTTTATTTATTATAACTAAATGTATTGAAAGCGGCATATTATACTAACTGCAAGTGCCTCGATATTTTGATTGAAATATTATTAGAACAAAATATCAACTATAAGTTTAACCGTGGAAAACGATGAGCACCACAAAATTTATTACTGGATACTAGACAACATCAATAAAATACTATTATTTTTTTGTGCGTTTTATTTCATCTAAGAGCTAAATCCTTTTATACAAACTATATAACTAATATAAGTAATTTATTTCACAAATTACAAGTTAAATGTTATAAAACAATATCATCCTTATTGATCCATGATATTTCATCCAATCCCACCACTTTACGAATAACTTATTATTCTTGGAGCGAAGCACTTTTTTTACTAGATACACATCAGGATACTTTGTTTTGTGTAATTCATGTTCATAAAACCCTCCCTTCATGTCTTCCAGCATGTACGTAGTAGGGTTAGTAATGCGAACTTTCACAATCTTAAATAGTTCACTAGACGAATTGGTGTGTATCCTTTGGTGAAAATACTTTTAAATTTACTGATTCGTACTATGTCACCCACAGAATATCGATTCTTATCGAATATTTTTGTGGTAAGCTATTTATGATTAACATCTTTGGCTTCATTCCGATAGTTCTATGCTTACGATTGTTATAATCCATGGTTAGATCAATTGTATCAATCCATTTGTATTTACCTTGTAGGTGAATGACTATAGAGCCCCTTAATGGTTCTGATAACACGTTCCGCAGCCTTTTTGTGCTATAGGTGGAGTAATGATTGACTATAAATTAGTTTAGTAAAATGCTCATTGTAAATTATTTTGCATCTGTCTGCAAATTGGTAGGTTTTTTTTGAAGATTGTTTATGGTTGGTAACTTTTGACCTGTTTTCGTTTTAATCCTTTAGTCCATAAGTATTTCGAAAAACAGTCGATAACCACTAAATATACTTATAGCCCTTATTTTGTTTATATTGTTAATTCAAAATCCAAAGGTCATCAAAACCTCTAATTATTGTGGCCTTCGTTTAAAATTTTTTCGTGCAGGTTATACGTGGTTTTGGACATGGTACTAATTTATCCCTTTCTTTGTTGATATAGTTTTGCTCCAACACTAGATAAGCGGGTTTCCAAAAGCTTTCTGAACCTTTGTAGACAAAAAATCAAGTATCCTTTATTATAGCATCACCATCTTCTTCGGGTCCCCAACTGTGTAAACGGTTTCCAACAAATTGAATCTTTTGGTTGATTGCAGTGATGGCATCTTGAGGATCTATGGGGTGGCAAATTGCTAGTCTCTATTCTCGATATCAAATTGATTATCATCAATCAGTTTAAACTGAGGGGTTAATTTCTTGAATTGATACTGGACAGTGAACGTCCAAATTTGTCAAGGGCATTTTAATGATATGTCGACATCAATGCATTCTCATTTATACTGTTAAAAACGGCTGTTGGTTTTCAATGTACCCATCCTCATACAGTTCTTCTACAATTGATATTATTATTGCACCTGTATTCCTGCCAATTTTCTGCCCAATACCTCTAGATCACGAATTTTCATTACATCATTCCAATATTTATATTCAATCCCTGTTTGTTAATTCCTTAAAAAACTCCCCTTGTTGTGGGTTGATGATGATAGCAAGGTGATTTTTGTGTATACTTTTGCTGCCCTCGAATTTGCCCTTACTCCCTTACAACATTAGTAGCTAAAATTTTCTATAATCTTTCTATCTTTTGAATTTACTAGATTTAAATTGGGTTCATTCATAATAAGCAGATCATATAAACCTGGGTCCATAGTGACACCTTTAATTCAATCGTTTTTTAATTGTGGGGTATTACCAATTGTCCATTTGTCGTTTGGTATCATAGTGGACTCCAAAATCAATATTGGATCCCTCAAATACGTTCAACGTTATACAGGTAATTCATTACTGCTGAAATTCTTCTGAATGGGTTCATTGGGAAATCATCTGTGGCTAGAGGTTCTTTTCCTTCTTCTTTTCTCTCCTCCTGTATCTAAAAAGATGGTGTACGAAAGGAGGAGGTTTTTTGAAAAAAAGCTGAGCTAGTGGGCACTTTCTTGAATCACCTAATGGGAATGGAGTCCTTGAACTTGAGCAGCGGGCTTGGGGGTAGGTGTTTTGGAAATATGAATAGTGGTTTTGGGTTTTAAAATGGGCTCCTTTTAGGTGTTTTTTATCTGGATTGATTTTAACTATTTCAGTTAGAGGTTCTATTATTTATAAGTACTTTCAAATGTTCTTTCATTATCAATGCGAGCAGTTTTAATACTGTTTACTTCTGGTATTATTTTACGAGCCTGAATTTTTCTTTAATATCATTTTTTAATTGTAAAGCAAATTTTGAACAGTGGTTTACCAAACAGATATTTTACCTAAACAATCAGTTACTTACTGTAAGGTTTAAGGTTTATATATTCATCAAATCTTTTCCTATACACCATTATTAACCTTGTTTTACCATGAAAAAAGGAAAGCATTTTGAACATGTGAAATAATTTTGCTTATGGTGGGACTTATATGATCCTCATAACATGTTTTAGGTTTAATTCATCTTGCTCAAATAATATAATTAGATTCCATTGTCACGAATTAATTGCTTTAATTTTA
>JARFJB010002226.1:420000-614980 GCA_036346205.1 Vesta saturnalis | reverse complement strand
TTACAGCCTAGTTATTTACTCCACAAAAAATTCTACGAAAACTTATTTTATTATTTTAATATTTAAGCTTTTTTCAATAACATTAGCAGCTAGATATTCACAAAATGTACTTTAGCGCTCTGTATAAAGTACCTTTATTTTAGATTTTAACCAATATTTGATAAAACCAAGATGTTTTAAAAGTAACCCTAAATATAGAGTTTCCTGATAATCGGATACTTTAAGTTATCGTGGATACAAACACACACACGCACGCATGCACGCACGCACGCACCCAACCCCACACACACCCACCCCCACACAAACACACCCACCCACACGCACACTCGCACGCGCGCACGCGCCCACACACACACACGCACGAAAGCACGCATGCACGCACGCACGCACCCACCCCCACACACACCCATCCACCCACCCACACACACGTACGCACTCACGCACACACGCCCACACACGCACACGCTCACGCACGCACGCACGCACGCATGCATGAACGCACACACATAAACACACACACACACACACAATAAGACAAGCACAAATTAGGCTTTTCCAAATGCGTCATCAGCTGACGTCACAAACCCCGCCCAAGCAGCTGATGCGGATCAACCTTTGTTAGTGTTTATATGAAGTATTGAGGAAAACTCATGTTTATTTAATAAAAATATCGTTTTTTAAAGTTCTGATGAATAGAGTTAAGCCTGTGTGAATTAAACAATTGTGTGGCGAAGTTTCGTTTTTGTATGCGGCTTAGATCACAATTAATTATAAATATTGTACATCGTTCTTATCAAGAAACAGTTGAAGCTTTATTAAATAATCAATTTTAAACAAAAAAGGACAAATCTAAGGATTTTTCTTAGTACAAATTGTGAAAGTAAACCCACGTCCTTTATTTGTAATCAGATTTTATCTGAAACAGGAAGTATTTGTCACTTTCTCTAAAGAACGTACTTTAAATGACAGCTTAATAAATTTGATGTGCTATATAACACAGCACAAAATCTATATTGTAACCTTGTATCTCACCCATTCCATAGAAAATTGTTCACATATTGTCACCGACGACAAGCACGCTCATCATAATTAAAGATTTTTGAAATTACAAAGAATAATTTTATTGCTTTGTCCTCAAAATAATTTTTTGCCAAACCGTTCATTTAAAGGAATGCATAACGGTGTCCCGACCAGCTTTTTTTTACATTTGACTAGCGCTTCTGACGTCTCGAGGAAAAGCTCAATTCAAACACAAACAGAAGCGCAAACAAATAGAAACCCAAAGGCGAACACGAACGAAAGCGAAAACGAAAAGGCAAACGAAAACGAAAACGACAACGAAGAACAGAAGAACGAAATGAAGACGAAGATGAAGACGAGACGAAACGAAGACGAAGACGGACACGAAGACGAAGACAACGAAGCGAAGACGAAGAATAGACGAACACGAAGACGAAGCGCGAAGACGAAGACGAAGACACGAAACGCAAGACGAAAGACGAAGACGAAGGCGAAGACGAAGATGAACACGAACACGAAACGAGCGAAGGCGGAAGACACACGAAGACGAAGACGGACACGAAACGAAGAACGAGAACCAAAAGAAACGAAAGCGAAAACACGAGCACGAACTCGAAACACAACACAAACACAAACACAAAAACCAAACACAAAAACACAAACACAAACACACAACACACAACGAACACAACACAAACAACAAACGAACGAAACAACACGAAACACAAACAACACAACACAACACAAACGAAACGACACAACACACAGACACAACAAACAACGAAACACAAACACAAACGACGAACAGAACACACAACACACAGAACACACAAAACAACAACACAACACACACAACACACAACACACAACACAAACACAAACACGCAACACACGAACACACAAAACAACAAACACAAACACAAAACACAAACACAAACAACACACAACACCAAACACACACACAAACACAACACACACACAACACACAACACAACACAGCACACACACACAACACAAACACAACAAAACACAAAACACAAACACAAAACACAAACACAAACACAAAACACAAACACAAACAACACAAAACACAAACACACAACATACACAACCACAAACACAAACAACACACACACACAAACACAAACACACAAACAAAACACAAACACAAACAAACACAACACACAACAAAACACAAACACAAACACAAACACAAACACAAACACAAAACACAACACAAACACAAACACAACACAAACACAAACACAAACACAAACACAAACAAAACACAAAACACAAACAAAACACAAACAAACAAAACACAAACACAAACAAAACAAACACAAACACAAACAAAACAACAACACAAACACAACACAACACAAACAAACACAAACACAAACTACAAACACAAACACAAACAAACAAACACAAACAACACAAACACAAACACAAACACAAACTCATACAGAAACACAAACACAAACACAAACACAAGCACGAACACGAACATGAACACAAACACAAACACAAACACAAACTCAAACTCAAGCACACACAACTTACACACACCACAATCACTCGAACGCGAACTCGAACTCAAACACAAACACAAACACAAACAAACCAAAGGTTCAATTAATTATATCGGATCGGGGTTAGGATTCTTAGGGCTTGTTATTCCCCGGCATTACTAGTGCATGATGTACATATGCGTAATTATGATGCAGCTCTATGTATATGAGAGCAGAACCTCATATAAAGCAGGGGCTTACTGGAATCACTACTTCCTGGTGGTTCCATAGTTTGTGTTACTACTCAACTACTTAGTCAGGTGAAGAACGACGTCAGATAACAAGAATGTTTTCCCCTGCATCTAATTTCACCTCTTGATCGTTGAATGTACAGTTTATCATTAAGTCTTAATAATACATTTCGTGTAGTTAATTTTGGAGTTTGGGTACGTGTAGTTTTACATATGGAATTAGAAAAATCAAACAAAATTCAGTATGTTGTAGAGTACACCAAACGCATAAAATTCAAGGTGTTTTTTATTTTCATTGTTATTTTATCAATTTATTAGGCTATAAAATGATATACCATTTGTAGTGTTAACATAATTTAAAAAAATGTGACATTGTACGCGCTTTGTTCGTACTCCTGTCCGGTCTTCCGCTCGCCCACTTGTCTTTCCCACATTGCATGTTTTTGTAAATCTACAGAGCTGATATTGGTCTCAAATGAAAACACGTAATGTCAGAAAATAAACCTCCCCGTAGCACCCCTATTGTCTCCAAAGGAGGCGAAGAATTTATAGTAGAAATAACAATTAAGCTACTTAGCACACATTTTGATATCGATTGAAAGTGTACAATATCATCATGTTGATCACTTCTTTGGTAACTTCGGCCTCCCATAGTCCTCCTCTAAAGGAGGCGACTGGTCGAAGGGGAAAATAATTTTTTTTTGTTTTAAAACGCATTTAATGGCGAGTGGAATCGTATAATATCAAGTGAATTTCCTCTTACCATCCATATCGCCTCCTTCCCATATACGTCCTACTCCAACAGTGAAATTGTTTGAAATGCGCTTTGTGTAGGTAAATCGTGTATTATTACTTTTTGTACGGTCGTGTTAGCTTGATTTGACATTAAAAATGTCCTCGAACTTCTAGATTTTATGAAAATGTAAACTTTCACCATTATTACACATATTATTAAAATACTTACCTTTTTTGGGTTTTTTAATGCTGTATTTGTATATTAACGTTATACAACCTAATCGATAACACTTATAGTTATGTTGGCCAGTAATAATATTATTTATTAAAATTCTTAAAGATGTAGCAACAATTTTGTGAAATTTAAAAAATTGAAAACATAAACATAATCCTGATATTATTATAACAGCTTGATAAACGTATAAAGCCAACTATGGAATACAATTTTACTAAAGAATAACTAGATCATTAATAAATTAAATATTGTTAAGCTCTCTTGAAGGTGACAGATCAGAACACCCTCTAACGGTCGAAGGCTAAAGAAGAAAAATGTCAACCAAAAAACAAATTTAACAAAAGTCAATCAAGTTATGATGTAAGTGTAAAGTTGTGACAAACTTCAATATGAAATTAATAAAAGCATTCACACATATAAACATGACATCAATTAAAAAATTAAAACATCATAACTTGATTGAATTTGGTTAAATTTGTTTTTTGGTTGACATTTTTCATCGTTAGCCTTCGACCTTTAGAGGGTGTTCTGATTTGTAATCTTCAAGACTGTTTAACAATATTTAATTTTTTAATAATCTAGTTATTTTTTACGAAAATTGTATTCCATAGTTGGCTTTATACGTTTCTGGCGAAGATAACTGTAAGTGTTATCTAAACGTTTAGATTGCATAACTATAATATACAAATACATCATTAAAAACCCAAAAAATTCAAGTATTTTTCTAGATTTTAATTTATGCTCTAAAATGTCTTTTATGTAAATGGCACTTGTGGCATATGTTTTTAAATTGCTGATTGGTTAAACGAAGGAAGTAATTTCCTTAGGATAGATGATGATGTTTTATCGTTTGGTTTTTCCTAGTTTATATACTTTTACTTCCATTTTAGGATTGAACTCTAAATGGTGTATAACGATTAAAAGTTTAGTAAATACTCAAGACCTTCCCCACAATGTTGTATTATTTACTTATAACAAGTGACTAGTTTCGACCAGGCTGCCATCTTCAGATCTTAAATCTAAGTTTACAAATTGAATTTAAAGACATGTTAATCGAATAAATACTTACATATACCTAATAAAATTTATACCCAAAATGGGTATAAAGCAAAATATAAGAGAATGTTCCTTCGATCTACCAGAGGTCTCATTGATTAAACTGGACAAATAAATATCTATGAAAATTTAAACAAGGGACGCAAGATACTATTGTAAAAAGCTTTAATATTAGTAAATAATTAAAACTATTGCAATGTAATTACCTAAATTAACTCGGAGGGTAAAATTTTAAACGCTATTAAGAGCGAATTTGACCAAAATCATAAATGAAAAAATGGCGGCGACATTAGCCAGATTTCCGATTTGTTCGGTATCAGATAAAAAGTGAATAGGTACAAATTTGAAACAAATGAATGATCAGGTATTTTCGAAGTAATTAATAAATTCTGATAATAATTTCTTATATTAACATAAGTATTGCTGACACTAGTGTTAAAATCTTAGGTACATTATTTGATAGCGATATTAATTGATGAAATAATTTGAGAAAGTTGTTACGTAAAATTTCTTAAGAAATTTGTTATCTTAATTAAATTAATGCTAGACAACATATTCTTTTATTAAACATTTATGTAACGACGCGAATTAAAAATGACTTCTGAATAAAAGGTGTCATAAAATGTCAATTATCAAGCTATCAAATTTAATCTTTTTTTTTTTTTTAAATGGGTTATACTTTTACTTAATTATTAATATGCACATCCACAAAATCCAGTTCAAGGATTAAATTTGTTTTTATCATCTAGCTTTCTAGATAAGGTATCTTCCGCCTTACTGTATTCTTTGCATATTATACAGTATGTTTAAGTATAAGCGTCGATTTCGTGCTAGTACTTATTAAGAATCCTTTTATTTATTATGGACGCAGCTAAAATCTTGAATATGTCTTTGACAAGGCTGTTCGCAAGGGTCTTATAAAGGACATGTACACTATTCTTTACTTTTAGTCTTAGTCCGCCAGCTAATATGGAGTTATCGATATATTTAATGAAGTAATATATTTACAATATTAGAACAAAATAACACCAAATTTGGTTAATTTAGTCCAAGGTAACTTAGGCTTACATTGGAAAATTTTATTTATCGACCATATGTTAGTGAAACTAATGACTAAGTTTTATAAAGTAATATACCCTTCAAAAACATTTTAAGTGCTATCTTTACCCACATTAATAATTTTAATGGGATTTGTAAATCTATTAATGAATTTTAATTTAGGAGGAGGCCATTGACTTAACAGTACCTAATACTTGGATTTAGTCTTTCCTAATATATAAATACAACAGTTTTAATTAAAATCCTGACAAATCTCTTAATTTGATTTCATGGTAGTAATCATCATATTTTTTTGTTTACAAAATGTAGTAAACATTAATTTTATCATAAATTTTTTATAACACCCACAGTATATATATTTTTAACACCTATTTGGCAGTTCAATTAATCCTGATCGAAGGCTCATTTATACGAAGAAGTAATTAAGGTATGATTATAAAGAATGACTAACATGTATATTTTTTGTGTGGTGAATTACAAAACTAATCTTATTTCACAAGCTTCCTCGGAATGTAAATGTTCTCTTAGTACAGTTTTCAGTTTTAATTTTTGAAAATAAGTGTATCTTCACTTTCGAATCATGTTTGGCCTACATTTCTTGTTTTTTGTCTTTTTCATTGTGATAGTTTCACTTTTGGATGTTTTCTAGTCTCTATTTCATATTTATCGGGATATTTATATCATATCTCATTTGGACTTTTCCTCGTTTTATTACTTTTGATCTATACGGACTTTCCCTTAATAAAAGCTCTGCAATTCATAAAAAGATATTACGTTACTCTCATTGCACGATTAACTTTTATTTTTGTCCTGTAAATATTTATCTAAAGCTTTCTACTTTTCTAGGTATTCATCAATAACTTGATATCCATTCCAAATGATATCCATTCACGTTAAAACGCATTTCTATGTAAATTTAAGATTATTTGAAAATTCTTGCCTAAAAGTATATTTCTTTGTGGAAGGCATTCTATTAAATTGTGGCAAAGCTAGTGCTTTTATTTCATATGTTACAGGTGGTATCTTTGAACATTTCTCTCAAAGCTTGAACTTGATTAAATTTTGTTTCTTTATTTCGTATATGAATTATACGGTTAAAAAATCGTTTATCAAGACATTGACATATTGTTGAACTGCGCACTATGATTAAAAAAAACTATTGGCAGAAAACAGTTTTTGAAATTTGAAAAGTTAAAACGAATGTCGTCGGGGCTCGTTTTTTTAAATTTTAATACAAAAATGATTTAGCGCGCCATAAGTAATTGATTTAATTGTTGGAAGATTTCACGAAAAAATGTGTTTACATGGAATAAAATCAATAACTTAGTATTTAATTTTTAACATTAAATTTTTTTAGTTATTTACGCGGGATAAATTAATATGGCGTAAGTAAAGGTCTAATAAACGGAATAAGGGAAGTATATACCGGTAGCCCGGCATGTATTAGGGTGAGAGGAGATGCGAGTGAATACTTGTAGTATTGAGCAAGGAGTACGACAAGGCGCTGTGTTCAAAGTATACATGGATGATGTGTTAGGAAAGCATGTATCGATAAAAATGGTGTAATGGTTGGTGACGTAAACGTACGAGTTCTGGTGTATGCAGATGACGCAGTCTTATTAAGCGAGAATGTGGATGAGCTACAAACAGCTCTGAGGAAGTTTGATATAGTCTGTGAGAGCATGGGCTTAAAGGTAAATGTTAACAAAAAAAGAGTGTGGTGTTCAATCGGGAAGATGAAATTGAAGAACAAGTGGACGAGTTAGTATATCTGGGTCAATACTGGAAGAAAAATGATTGTAAGTATATGGACGACAATGAAAAATGAAAACATGAGCGTGCTGTGAAACGAGCAATTTATAATGGCGTATTATTTCATCAGTACTGCTTGGAAGTGAGGCATGGGTATGTCAAAAAAACTACGAAAGCAAAATAAATGCCGAGGCCACGAAATTCCAGAGACCCGCATGCGGTGAAACGAGAAGGGCCAGGCCCGGTAGGCCGCGTAAAACTTGGCTGAACACAGTAGAGTGTATGGTAAAAGAAAGGAAGATAAGGAGTTTTAAAAATAAAAGGGCGTGTCACAAACAATGTATGTACCTTGCGGACGCTAGGGAAGTATGCAGGGATAGGAAAGCATTCCAAATGAAAAATAAACAAGAGGCCTACCCCTCAAGGGAATGACTTGACTGGTATGTTATGTTATATTTATAACAACCAAAAACATAGTCATATTAAAGGACATACTTGATCTTAGTAACCTCATTGCACAATTAACTAATTTATTCCTTCAAGATTAGCAAATTAGAAAAAAATTAGTTAAACAACGCAGACGGAGTACTAGAGCGGTTCTCTCGACACAAAACAGATAGTGAAACAAGTATCAACTTGTTATTTTCCTAACTAGTGTGACTGCCGTTGTCTGAACGACGCGAAGCGGAGTTCGGGCAAGCTGTCAAATGCGGGAAAGACACTTACTTTTCGCACGTGTTAGGCACATGATTTTTTCTACGACCGTATATAAAATTAAAAAAAAAGTAAATATGTAACAAAGTTTTTATTTTAACAATACGCAATATATAAACAAAGGAGCTTTATTACTTATAATTAATATTAATTGTAAAGGTGCAATTTGTAGCGTTTGTCACATATGTGACGCTTGCTAACTGTTGTTTCAATATGGTCAGAACTAGCGGTGTTAGTTGGCGCTAACTGACGATCTACAATTACATCAGTTTCATTATTGTGTTCATTCTGATGTGAAGTTGTTGCAGCACCATTGTTAGAATTTTATTGCACATATCTCTTGTTTGTCTTTCGGATTCCTCTAAATAACCCTCTCCTAACCACTTTATGTTGGTAATTCCTTCGCCGGAATCTGCAAGAAATGTTGCAGAAGATCGCCGAAAACTGTGTCCTGTGTAAAGTTCTGAGTTTGGTAGTTGCAAGAAGGCTGTGATGTCAGATGGCATTTTTCCAAATGTGTTAATTCCCACGCATTGTGTTGAGCTCTTCCCTTTTTGGCATTTTATGAATAACCGACGATGTGGGGTATTGACGGAACACAACTTTATATATTTTCTATTTCTATTGAGTTTTAAAAAATTTCCGTTGTTTACGTCTTCGGAAATAATAAATGATCTCGAAGAGTAATTTTTGGAATCGTTAATTTTGATAATGATAAGGTTTCTATTATCTTCAATGTCATCAAGAGTAATTTTTACAAGTTCTGCTCTGCGACAAGCTCCAGCCAAACCAAAGATGGTAGCCATTTTTGTTATAAGATATACCTCGTTTGGTGCCAACATAAATTTGGCAATATCTTGTTCAGTAAATGTTTTTGCTTTGTTTGCTCAAAAATCCAATATTTTTTTAAGTAGGTACGTTGTTAGCTTATAAATCTTGCTTATATCAAGATTTTGTTTTATTTTTACTAAACTCTTGATCATCGAATACCAAAGTGTGTTTGGCTTCAGTACTTTTCTCAGATCGGAAAAGTGCGCTTCTTTAAAGCTGTTCAACCCCTTATCCTTGCACCAGTTTAAAAAATGTTCGTATTATTTTTCATACCATTCTTTGGAGTTTGTAGGTAACAAATCCAAATTTACTAGAGCGGCGGATTCTAGAATAACTTCTGGCAATTCTTCCTCTGATGGGTCCATTGCAAATAATGGCTTTTATTAACTTTTCTGCACAAAAATTTATACCTATTTTAGCAAATTCAGATTTGACTGTGGTACAATAATAAACTACTATATTGTTACTAATACTATAATAATACTATATTGCTATGGTGACGTGTGCGAAAGCGGCGAAGGATCGCTATTTAGTTCATATGTTATCGGAAATGACAGGATGACAGTTGATTTGATGTTGATGTTGATTTTATTATGTGTAAAATAATGTAAGGAACAAAACAAGATTTACTTTCTCGCACTAGTACGGGAAAGTGGTACTTTCGAAAATGAAATGCATACGGGAAAGTGACCAATTAAGTACGGTCGTAGAAAAAGAATTTTTGGTTACCATGTAACTGCAGTTATGTATATAAATACATACAAGAGTGAAAACGATTTAATACTAAATTAATAGTATACTGTTAATAGCTTCAGAAAAATTTCGAATGTAGTTTTGAAAAATAATTATTTGACTATGTAAAAATATCTTTTTTTACCACCCTGAGTATATGAAAAATATCTTGCTAGAGATAAGGACTATTGTAAACTGTTTTATACATTTACAAAATCTACATTTGCAGAACACTAGCAGACCTATTTTGAAACGCTCTGTATACTTTGAGCTTTGTTAATTTTGATGCCATGAGAATAATTTCGTTTCAATCGGTTCAGTAGTTTCTAAGATTACGTGGGTAGAAAATGTTATAGACAAGCCGACCGAATTAATTCATGTACTTTGTCGTACTCCGGATCATAAATATAGAAATATACACCCTTTTCAGTTAAAGAAAGTAACAAACAAGTTATTCAACAAATACATAAACACGCAAACACCCTGAGCATATGAAAAATATCTTGCTAGAGATAAAGACTATTGTAAACTGTTTATACATTTACAAAATCTACGTTTGTAAAACACTAGAAGACCTGTTTTGAAACGCTCTGTATACTTTGAACTGTGTTAATTTTGATGCCGTAAGAATATATTCCTAAAATTTCGTTTCAATCGATTACGTGGGTAGAAAATGTTATAGACAAGCCGACCGAATTAATTCATGTACTTTGTCGTACTCCGGATCATAAATATAGAAACATACACCCTTTTCAGTTAAAGAAAGTAACAAACAAGTTATTCAACAAATATATAAACGCGCAAACACAAACACCAACAAATAAACTATAAATCAAAACACGCAAAGTAAGTATCTAACACACAAACTAACCAACCAACATACACAAACAATCAAATCAACTAAAAAAACAAACAAGTTACTCAATACTGAAACATACAAACACGCAAATACAAATAAACGTAATACATAGTATTTCATTTTTCAAATTTTACTTTCTCTCAAAGTTTTGGATAGTAGGTGAAACGGTAAATGAAATAATTTGCAACAACCCATCACGCTGTTCTCTGACGGGGTAGGAAGAAACTGCATTTTGCCTCGTATTACTTACCTTGAATAATTTTTCTCCATATCGTCCTGTCTTTGCGCTCCTTTTCGTTTCGGCTAGATTCATGCAGTGACTCTGACAAGTGTTTTTATTCCTAAAACTCCTTATCTTTTTTTGTAAATCTGATTTCTTCTGCATTTATCCATGACTTTCAAGGTCTGTCATGTCCAGTCTTACCTTTAACTTGACTTATAATATACCTACTTCATCAATCGTAGCTCGCTCAGTTTTTCAATGTGTTCAAACGAACTAAGCGTACTTCATTCAACTTCATATCGTTCTCAGTTTGATTCCTTATCTCCTTGTTTACCTTTCATTCAAATGACACTTCCTTTCGTATAACTTTTCAAAGTATTCTTGCCAGCATTTCTTCAATCCGTACTTATCCCAAGTTAATAAAGTAGGGGGGTAGGGTTAGACAACGAAATGTGTTCATAACTTTCCAACCTGGGTGATGCCAAAGAAAAGATATAGTGCAAAGCAGTGCGGAGGGAGTGCAATCAAAGACGTAAACAGTAGGGGGGGCAACTTAATTCATGTCCTTTTCGTTTCTAAAGGGATAAATCATGAGCAAAGATCTATAGCTGTTTGAAGAGGGCAGGTATTCTTACCGTTTACAGGACTCCTTGTAAAAACACGGCTGCTTTAGTCTTCATTTAAAAACGCGCAATTTTATTTTGTGGATCAAAAATTTATGTTAAAGCAATATTCTTGATAAACTAAAAAAATTCATACCACTTCAAAATCTAAAATACTCAAAACAAAATTCACATCTCTTAATCAAATTAACTTGATAAATTTTATCTTTTAAATAATTTCAAAACACTTCATAATTCTGTTTATATTAAGCTTTATAGGGCCTAATCCCAATGCAATAAAAATTTCATTAAGAAAATATTCCTTAATTCTCCATGTCTTATTCTTCATAAAACTTGGAGTCTCACATAAATAAAATCAATTTAATATGAACTTACTCAGTTACAAACAAAATCTTATGTTGACAAAAGTGGTGAAAATAAAAATACAATAATATAGATAGATTTTCTAATGCATTTACACCAAAATATTGAAAAATAAGCACAGAAGCAGTTGTCACAAAATGGAAATAAATGTAAGTAAAATTATAAAAAATTATTTATTAAGTTCAAATTCAAAGAATATAAAGTATCAAGACACTTATGGAACGATAATATTTTTATTATTTATATTGACGTCATAAAATATTTTAAATTATTTATGAAGTTTAAAACATTCAAGGAATTCATTATCAAACAATAATATTTTTAATTGCGTCCTAAAATTATTTACATTGACTGCAAATTTAATGTTGACCGACACAGCATGCAAATCTATCTATCACCATTTCCCCCATGACACCTTTTGACGGATCTATAGTTGCTGATTCTGTAGAATAAGCCAAACTTTTTGTGGATTTATTTGCAACAAACACGTATCTTAATGTGGAAATGTAAACTTTCATCATTATTACACATAATTAAAATACTTAGCTTTTGGGGTTTTAAATGGTGTATTTTTATATTTATACTAGCGGAGTACCCGTGCTTCGCTACATCAGTGATTGAAACTGTTATTGCCAAGTGAGTAAATTGCGTGAATGGATTTGCCACCAAACTTGGACAATGACTTGCTTGTTATTATAATCCCTGGCTGACTCAAAATCAACGTAGAGTTAACACAGCCGGTGCTGCCGACTTGAAATGTTCACGGTGCCTTCCGTTATGGCCCGAGGCGCGAGCCGTTTTTCGAAATTACGCCCCTAAGTGGTCAAAATTAATGTTTAAACATTTGGCCGTACATTTTCGGGTAAGACCCGAGCTGTGCTGTCCGATATACTTACACAATTTGTGGACAAAACACGATGGCGACCAAAAATTGTGAATGTCCAAATTATTGGTCTATATTCTATAACTACATATTAAAATTACAAAATGTTTGAAATTTGCTCCATGTCAGTCAGTATACTTGCGATTTTTATAATAAACAAATGTGTTTATTATTAGTATACTGTTCAGCAAGAACCGGCGAGAAGGTCTAGAGCATTTCTTGCCAGGATAGGAATAGGGTAGGTGAGTAATATTAGTAGATAAAAAGTTACCAAGTAAAAAAAATTCCTACAACATAAAGTAAATAGAAATAAAATTCTGTAAAATAGCAAGTAATAAGGTAAATACCTGAAACAATTTTCTCTAAACAGAAATGTATTTATAAACAACACAATAAAGTAAACATAAATACAATTTTTTAAACTAATAACAAAGTAAATATGTATTCTCAAACGAATAATAAAACAACAATTTTCTCTGAAAAGATTATAAATGTGCGTATAAACGGACGGACCGAAATTATTAGACATCTACACAAGTTCAAACATTTGGCAGTACGTTTTAGCGTAAAACCTAACATCCGAGTGCGACGAGAGTGTCCGAGAGAGTTCACAATGCTCCAAAAGTCCCATAACTTCAGTTCCCGTCATAAATTCTATAAAAGTGGGTATCAACTTTGTGACGCACATGGTGCACGACACAGTGGAGAATCAGATCACGTCAGTACTTCTTTGTACACAACGTTTGGTGTAGCGCCTTCTCCTTGCAGAGCGACCAAATTGCTTGGCGCGCTGACTCTAGAACATGCTACATATAGCTGTCCGTGGGTAAAACAGTCGTCCCTCAGATCCACTCCGGCCACCTGGAAAGTCTAACCCTGAGCCATATTAATAGTCAACGCGATGCAAACCTTCAGCGGGAACTGAACTGGCCTAAACTCAAAGGGATAGTCAGACGGTATTAACGGAATTCGTGGTATAAACACTCTTTCATCTCACAATCGTCGCCTCTACGACGTTCCCGCTTAGCGCCTTTACTTGCAACCTAGCCCCGTTGCACAGTTTGGGAGGGTTTAAATTCCTCAACAGCATGACCAGGGCACTCATCTTCAAGGTGAGTTTGTGAGGTGGAAATCCGGAAGGATTCAGCGATTGGAGAAGTTCCACTGCGTAGTGCACAGCATCTTCCGCCTCCAATAACCGAATATGTGGACCTATAAGTTGTCGCATCCACAATGAACTTATTTAGCAGGAAATTATTAATATCGGTGGCCCTATCATTTCTTGCCGTCAGAATGGCACGGTCTCTCTGCCATGACACCGACTTGGTATGGATGTTATGCAAATCAGTATATATCGTGCCCGACAGTTCGTCGAGACTGGCCACATCATTACACAAACGGTCTGTTAGCTGGATTTTTCCGTCCTTTTCTTGTAGCTTGCCTTCGCCGACTGTTAACAGAAGTTCCGCAAACTGTTCCGTCTGTACATGACCTCTCAAGTGCACTCTCATATTTGTTCTGAGTGAAATTTTCTTATTTTTCGGCCACAAGTGTAATGACTTCAAGCATGCTTTGATTTCGTCGGCGCGATTCCCCCGTGGATCAACGGGCAGCGTTTACCTGAAGTCTTCGGCAAGAAGCATCGTCACACCCCCCATTAACGCGCAGCTGTTTCGTAGATCCTGCAGCGTCCTATTGACCTTCTAGATTGCACCCTTGTGTGATAAGGTGCACTCATCCCAAACGATGAGTTTACACTTTTAAAGCACCTAGGCCATATGCCTTTGAATGCGGAGTACGCCGTTTTACCACCGTCCAACAGCGACTGCGACTGCTATGGCAATATTTCCGCTGTGGCGAATATTCACGAGCAGAATGTTTAGCAAGAATGTTTTGCGCATCCAAAAAGAAGAAACGTACGTTTACTGTTTAATAATAGCAATAATTTCCTTTAACACGTTTAAAATGTGTTTAAAAATAAAGATTTGGAACATATCAAATTGTAATATGGTCTGACAACACTGCATTTAAATTAATTTCGTTTTTGTGATTATGTTATTCTTGTTTCACTTTATAATTAATATTTCCTTTAAAAAAATATGACAAACTTCAAGAATTTGAAAAAACTGCTGTACGAAGACATGTTCCTGCATTTTATTTTCGAAATGTAATTAATAATGACGCTTTACTTCAAAACTTCAGCCATTCATCATTATATGGAATACTCCTAAAGTCAGTATTTAAATATGTCAAACAATCACGAAAAACTATGTTAATTGAAAAACCTGAAATTTTCGAGTCAATCGACCCATAGAATAAAAAGTTTTACAAAAAATTCAACCCCTTTCACCCTCTTAGGAGTAGAATTTCTAAAAACCCTTTTTTAGTAGATACCTACACTTCACAAAGGACACACCCTCCACATTTCATGTCTCTAGGACCAACGGTTTAGGGTTAATATATTAGTTAGGACTTCCACCCATATCCGTCTGCACGCCACTGTAAAATTTTTTTGACCGTCGGAGAAGACGGCAGACTGAAAATAAAAATCGACGTGTCCGAAATTTTTTCGATCGAGTTGATATTTGGGACGCGGGGCGCCGTTTTGGTCAGAAAATCATTTTTGTTTACATTTTTTGGCACTTAGAGGCCGAATTTCGAAAAACCCTTTTTTATTCGACGCCTAGGCCACGAACGGAAGGTCCTGTCAAAATTTGAAGTAGATCCAGCGAGTAGTTTCGGCTGTGCGATGATTATCAGTGTGTGAGTGATTTTCGCTTATATATATATATATATTACATAAATCTATACGCTTCGATAACGTTTACAGTTATCACCTTCAGTAGTTGTAATATCTTTAAGAATTGGTTAAGATGTTAGAACACATTTATGAAATATGAAAAAGATGAAAGCGCATACATAAGCCTGCTATTAATGTACCAGTTTGATACACGTACAAAGCCAACTATGGAATCTAATTCTAGTAAAGAATAATCCTTAATACAATTAAATATTATTAAACTGCCTTGAGGGTGTTTTGATTTGTCATCTTCAAGGCAGTTTAATAATATTTATTTTTAGTAAGTTTACTAAAAGATGTTCCCCTAGTCAATTCTACTTCATGCGTTATGAAACCAACTCATTTTCGATACAAGTTCCTCGTATCGATCATCAGTAAGCTTGGTTCCAATAAGGCCACTGGCTAGACGGCATCCCAGCTATTACCGTAGAGAAATGTTCCCCCGAACTAGTACCAGTCTTACCTAAGCACTATTCGATCCCTATGCCTTCTGGGGAATTTTCTTCATCATATTCAACCTATTCTCAGAATAGGGCAATAATACCTGTCCCTCTAACTACCGACCAATTGTCATCACTTCAATTTTGAGTAAAGTCATGAAAAAAGCCTTCAATCAGTGACCCCAACATGGTTTTAGGCAGAAGTCGTTCAACAGATGATCTTCTTTCATATGTGACTCAATCCTGGAACATTACATTAGAAGAATCCTGTGAAAAAGTTGTCGCTTTAGATATCTCAAAAGCGTTTGATCAAGTTTGGCTTAAGAGTTTTCTCGCCAAAATCAGTACGTTTGGGTTAACTGATATGCTCATCAACTGGGTTTCCCGTTTCATTGATAAAAGACAAATACGTGTCGTAGTTTCTTTTCAAAAGAAGTTGGCATTAACGCGGGCTTGCCACAGGGGACCAATTATATCTCCTACACTTTTTCTGCTATACATAAATGACCTTATTTCTTCAACGTCTACTCATAATTGTAATGCACCTTCTATCTCAAATCAAGACACTGAAGCTGAAATGGCCATTTCAATTAACAAAGACATTCAACGTATCCCTGAATGGGGAAGTAATAATCTAGTTAAATTTAATGCTAACAAAACTCAACGTCGTCTTGTGCCCCCAAAAAAGATCGATCATTTCCTGTTGTAAGTATGGATGGCTCAGATAATAAGTTTTCAGATTCTGTTACTATGTTGGGAATGATTGTATCTTCAAATCTATCATGGGTTGACCAACTTCTGTCAGCTCCTAAAGGAGCTGCTCGTAAAACAGGCTTTTCGACTTCATCTAGAATAGAATGATCTCCTGGTTGGTGCTCCCCAATACGATATCGTTGACCTATTCACAAAGATCGATTAGGTATATAATGACCTTAACTTCTGGCATACAGTCGCTTGAGCATATACGAATCGTTTCAATTTTTTCTTTGTACTATAGGTATTACAATAGCTATTGTACTGCTGAATTACATTCTTTAATACCGTTTCGGACCACCTTTGCTAGGAATACTCCGTTTGCCCATTCATATCATTAATATGCAATATATATCTACACCTACCGTACCAAACGGGCGCAATCCACATTCTTCTATTCGGCGTCTAAACTGTGTATGGATTTACCTAGTTCATGTTTTCCTCTCATTTATGATATGAAAAAATCTCTTGGCAATTCATTATCTCCCTATCCATCCTTGTGGGTGTGTCTGAGTGCTTTAGCCGGTTAGGCTAAACAATTATTAAAAAAAATAGTTTTTCTTTAATTGTTTTTTAGGGCACCAAAAGGTGACACAAAGTATAGGAAATACATTGGTAGCAGGGATCTACACTAAGAGTACGGTGTCGGGTGTATCGTCTTCAGCGTTTTTTATTCCTATATTCCTAAAACATTATTATTAAATAATATTCACATTCTCGTACTATCCGATACAATCTAACTTAAATGCATTTTAATTACTGTAATATTAAGTTGTAAAAACAAGAATCAAAATTTGTAAATTTTCTAATGACAAAATAAAGTAATAAATAGTGTCTGTGATATTTTGTTCTAATCGGATACAGGAGCATTGGAACAAATTGTTTTATAAATTGCTACTGGGGAACAGCAAACCTTATACCATGCTGTCTGATAATTGACGTTTTATGTATTTCATTGTAATTATTTTAAATTATTTGAAGTACAGCATTCGCCAAAATAAACAGTACTGAAAACAACAACTTTATCAATTTTTTTTATTTTATAATTTATATGTTCAAAGGAACACCATTACTGCGTAAACAAACTTCATAGCGTTTTTGCAGGTCATTGAACATGTTCATAAATAGTGGTTGACGCAGTTGGTGGAAATAAGTTATTATTGCTTGCCGTAGTTCTGCAATATCTATTGGTGCATCATCAGAGCAGAATACTGACTCTTTCATCATACCCCAAATGTATGCATCAGGTGACGTAAAGTCAGGTAAATGTGAAGGGTAATCGAAGTCCGTTATCTCTCTAAGGGGCTAAATAGTAGAATTTTTTATTTGATCAAATACTCAAGATAAAAACAAGGTATTTATTACAAGTTTAAGTTTTTGCTATTCAGCACCCTTTTAGATAGTTCCCATTTGAAATTTAAAGTGGGCCTACAGGGTCCTTTTAGGACCATACGACTCAAGATCTGATATTACCATTCGATTCCTCGAGAAAAATTACTAAAAGAACCTGTTTCACTTTTTCATTTTTTTGCCTGAAAAAAGTTATTAAAGCATTTCCAACATCCGATATATGTACTAAAAACACAATTTTAGGTCAACATTTTGCAAAACCAAAGTCATGTCCAAATCATATTATTCTAGTTTTTGATATTGTTGAATCAAATATTTTTTACCTGTACAATTTTTATATTGTAAATATTAGCAAATACATTTAATCATTTTAGGTAATCTTAATGTAAATCGCATTGTGCGTTGCGTAAAAATAGGTGATTGCAAAAACAGAAACAAATGTAATTACGACGAGTTTTTTTATTTTCAAAAAATGTTATACACTTTTCAAAACTACATATGGAGCAGTACATGACTAATTATCCAATTTCAAAAGCAACCTTATACAAAATAGGAAAAACGCTATAAAAATTATATGCTTGTAATTAAAATATATGTCCAGATTTGAAGCTTCATTGATGTAATAATAACTTTTTTTTTCTTTTTTCAATGTTGTATAAATCTAATAATGTTAAGTTAAAAAAAATAAATAGTTAAAAAACACAACTTTGTTAATTTATAATGAACGGAACGAATCCTCACAAAACAATATATCACATTATAAAACTTCAAATTAATAAGTTGATAAAATATATGGATTCATAGGTCAGTACGTTTCAGCTTTGTACAGCTTGGGTGCGGGTATTCGGTTTACTAAGGCTGGCTTGGGCGATTTGCTGGAAAAATACCAGTAGTATCGGGATCGGAGTCCCAATAAAGCTCTGGGCTGATTTCAATCAAAATCACGGGATGTGAAAGTTTATTTAAGCTTTCAAAATACAGCCCTTTATGAACAGTACGAACGGTGTTTTAAATATGTGGTGTATTTACAATGATAGTGATTAATTATATTAATGTTACCATTTGCGGTTTAGAGGTAAGGTGTATTTAACTGACCTCTTAGCTGCTTTCGCTTATCATAATATAGTTAGAACGCTTGTTGGGGTACACATGGCCATTTCGTTCCTGTGATCAAAGTACAGAGTTTCCATCAAGAAAAGATTTACAGTAACGACGCAAGGTAATTGGTCACTTCTAAATAAATTTTTAATCAGGATTGATTTTACTGGATATCTGGGAAACTGGAGTGTATTTAGGACAGGTTCTTTGGTATGTTTACGGACGGTATCATAAGTGTTACAACGGCGGATCTATACAGAGAGATAAGCGGGAAAATATATTTTATTTAAGAAGTTCTATCAGATCTGGTTCATGTTTGACCTTTAAATGTTTGAAGTAGGAAAATTTTTCTAAATAAATCTACAGGATGGGTGGTTAGAATAAGATTGTTATTTTAATTGATAAGATGGATTCAGATGTGTGTTTTTAACTAGGATCCTCAGCAGGTTCTTTGGTATGTTTACGGACGGTATTATAAGTGTTACAACGGCGGATCTATACACGAGAGATAAGCGGGAAAGTATATTTTATTTAAGAAGTTCTATCAGATCTGGTTCATGTATGACCTTTAAATGTTTGAAGTAGGAAAATTTTTCTAAATAAATCTACAGGATGGGTGGTTAGAATAAGATTGTTATTTTAATTGATAAGATTGATTCAGATGTGTGTTTTTAACTAGGATCCTCAGCGCACAAGGGAACGCAGCCTATGAAATCTGGTAGGAACTCGATGATTTGCCGGTACGACACGATTACGCTTTCCTGTCCGACGGTAGACGGAAACAGTACTGGCCCAATGGTCCTGCGATCACGCTTTCGTTTAATGCTTGTGTAGGTGATTGACGTCGTACATTAGACGGTGGTAGTTCTGGGACTTACCAAGATAGGTCGGGTGGTTCAGGGCCGGTTAGGGAAAGAGTCTCGATTTTGCAAAAACCGACTTCGGTTTTGTAAACTAGTCTCGTGGTTTTATTACATTTGGGTATTCGTAAGTACTGTACTGTAGACGACAAAAAATGGTAGAATGTTTGTTTACATAGTATCATGCTTCCTATTCTGTATTTATCTAACAAGCAGTGAACCGGCTTAGTAGGTTTGCACATTTACCAGGAGGTCAGAGTTGAAGCCCTCCACCAAGAAGAGTAATATATTAATTAGCCTTATGCAAGTACTTTTTGTGAATTCCGTTACTCTATGACGTAAGATTTAAATTGAAAAATTAATTACAGAACGCGAGGATAGGGTGTAGTCAAACGTTATTTTTGTTTAAAGGTTTGTTACTGTATAAATAATGAAACTTGTAGGACGTGTGAGAGAGTATTTGTAAATGTAATGTTTTTATGTATACCTTGCGAATTTATTTTTCAATGACAAATTAGAGGGATTTTGTACACCCCTGCTACTGCACATTTTGTGTCGCATAGGTAGTTCTCGTGCGTTTTATTTTTCAGCGTTACATGTATTTAAAAATCGTGTATTAAGGATCACTTGTAGATTGAGTTTAAACAGTTTTTCTTTTCGTAAAAATTAGGTTTACGTACAGATTGCACAATGCAATTTTATATGAAGAAATGAAGCATGTATTTCTTTTATAAGTTGGGTAGGCCTCTGTTAAATTTATAATATAATAATTAAAAATTATTATTAAATACGTAAATAAAAAGTTTACCTCGAGTATGATTTGAACCTGCGGCCTGTACTTTACTAGAATACTGCGCCAACCAACTGCATCATCGAGATTCAAGCCCCGGTCGATGCAAATTTTGTCTTTATGTATGTAGAACTGATGTAGATTCTAAATATAATGGGATTACAACCAAATTACTGATATTAAAGGAGTGTGAGCCTGCAATAAGCAAGGATTCACACATACCAAAGCAACTTGACTAACATTAAATTAGTATTCGTTCATGACAAAATTTATAATAATTATAATATAACACATTTTTGTGATTACTTTTTTTTAATGAATTATTGAACTTTGAGGTACTATGAAACTAACCAGTACAGTGTAGGTTCTAAAGTTTACATACAAAAAAAGTAAAATAAATTTTTGTTTTTAGCGAAAATCAAAATTTTTGTGTAAAATGTCGTAGTTGAGTGATTGTAATTGTCATTAGAGTCGTCTTTATTAATCCTGAACATACTATTTGGATAGGCCGAATTAAAATTGAGCGGAAAGAAATGGAGCTAGAAGGTGGTTTTGATAAATGTGTTCCCTGTAGAGAAGGGTGTAGACAGAATGATTTTGACTGTTTCACGACGCGGTTTTAGATTTCTTTTTAAGTTCTTATTAAGTTGTTTAAAGGACGGTGACATAAGAGTTTAAATTAAAATAAAAGTGTACCGTGACACTAAGGGTACTAATTTCGTTATATGGGGAAACTTCTGCAGTTTTGAGTAATTTTATATCGAAAGACAGTTGCTAGTGTAATTTGTACTGCTTTTTAAGATTAAATCAGTTACTGAACAGGTAAATTTTCGTTTGTTTGCTTTTAAATGTACAAAACAATATTTAGTACGACGGCAGCTAAAAACAAGCATACATTGAACAAGGGGACGGCCCTCATTAAGATAAAGGGTGTAATATTTTGTTTTCAGTTAATTATTTCTCTAAGCTCCTTTGATTTTCAAATACGATTGTATTCTGTGTCTAGATTGTAAGATGCATTCATAACTGATTTCGAGGCATTACATAATTTTTTAGAAGATGTGACAATTATAACGACCAGTTTTAAAGATTTATGAGGTTTGTTTTGGGTAAATAATCTATTTAGATTTGTTCTAACGTTATTTATTTAATTAAGATATTGGTATAGTGAAATACATAACCTTGCCAGAAAATTTCAAGGTTTTATTTTAATTTTCACAATACGTAAAAGAAAGCTTTATTACTAACGTCATTTCTATTAAAAAAGAATAATTATTTGGATCTGATACCAACTCAAGCATTTATGCGAAATATTTGACGTATAGGGAGAACAAATTATTCACAATTCTTTAGATGCAATTTTTGGTTGTGTGGTAATTTAATTACCGTATTTGTTAATACCCCCTTTCAGGTTTGACAAATTACAATCACTTCACGATAGCTGGTTTGCAAAGCTATTAAATTGTTTTTGCTTATTGAACGAAAGTTTATTACGTATATAAGGGGTCATTTATTAATTCTAGAAAAGCACCTCTATTACCGCTGAGTTATAGTATCTTCCAGAATTCTGTGAGTGACGAGTTATTATTTCGAATACAAGTGAGGTTAATGAGCTTATTCAGACCACGTGCTTTTTATGAGTCAACGGTATTTTTACGAATTGTATATTGAGTGGGCCTGTATCTTGTTTTCTGCGGTCATTCAAAATTATGCTACCTAGCTCATGAAGGCTTACCAATACATCCAGATTGTAGTGACGCGCTGGGACATTCATTGCTGAGGTCCGAGTTTTATTTTATGATAAGTGTAAGGATTTTTAAGCGTTATTTCAGCTACTTTACGTTTTACTTCAGATCTTTGACAAATTTAGCCGGAAACCCGCTTATTTTATAAGCATATGCGACGTCTAGTGCTGTTTGATCATGTAACAATGTGTGTAAGTAGAAATATTTCCAAGAAGAACTTTATTAAAAATTCTGTTTTTAATGTAAAACTACAAAACGAAGCACATTTATGTGGGAGAAGTTAGAGGTAAGGCCGAGCCTGATAAGCTGCGTAGAACTTGGCCGAATGCAGTACAATGTATGATATAATAAGAAAGAAAGACAAGGAAGTTTTAAAAATAATAGGGCATGTCAGAGACAATGTATGAAACTTGCGGAAGCTAGGGAGGTATGCAGGGATAGGAAAGATTTTAAAATAAACGAGGCAGGGATATTTTTACTTACCCCGCAAGGGAATGGCGTGAATGTTATGTTATGTTAACTATCCTACAGTATTGAATTAATTGCATTTACAATTTTTTTCTGTTAATCATGGTATAAGTACCTAAGTATTTTCCATTCCTACAAACTAAAATAAATAACTATATTTTAGCCAGTAAACGTAATACTCCTACATATAAAAAATACATTGTGGATGTTCTTTGTCTAAATTACATAGATCCATATGATACAAGGCATCAATTAGAATACATTAATAATGAAAATATTTACGATACCAAGTACTCTCAAAAACATTTTGATACTGTTATTAAAAATGTCTAATTAAAAAGAGCAGATAAATGAATAATTCAGCAGTTGCTATTAATAGTAATCGTCAATTTTCTAAAGACGATACTATAATTCCGCGTAATAAATTCTATGTACATATTTGTAGCGCAGCTAAGCATAGCTTAATTTATCGCTAGAAACAAGATATCTACGATACAATTTTAATTTGCATTTTAAATAAATTTTATCCTATCAATTATATCTTAAATTTTTTTATTATGTAAATCACTCTATTAATAAAATATTCAGTTTCAAAATTTTTTCCAGTCTATCAAAGAATTAATCTTTGATCTATTTGACGGGGTATAGTAGACTAATCATGCGTTAAAATACTTTTTACTTTGAATGTGTCGATAATCTGGATTGAATTCATAAATCTGCGTTCCTCTTGCTTTTTTAAACCCGTATATTTTATAATCTTAAATAGCCTCTTAGTTCGATTCAGTCGTGATTTTCAATCTAGCTTGTGTTGTACGTGGTGGGAGATAGATATTTTTGTGTTTTGTTTTCGTAGATACATAAGCAATAATGAGTATATAAACAAATATATAAACATTACGATTTATCTACAAAATTTGACAACTGTTACTAATCTAAAATGTCCAGAAAATTAATATTTTTCGAAATTGACTCAAAAACTAGTGTACGACACTCTCGTAGTACTATATCTAGGCCCTCCACCTTTTTACAGCCGTCATCAACGCTTCGAGCTTTAAAATCAGTCTCGTGTCTACAGTCAGTGATAACGCGCTTGTACCGTAATATAATTATAACTTGATACAACTACTTAATACCGTATTTGTAATGAGCATCGATAAAATTACAGCATTTATTGCGTAGCTGCAATGAGCAACATATTTACAGCCTTCTTCATCGAAACATTGTGGTTCTTTTGGTTGTTTCGTGAATTAGTTCTGTGTTGATCCCAACTTTAGAATTTTAAATTAGAGTCCATAGTAAATCTTTATATTATTATAAAAAAACACTTCGAATTTGTTTAAGTACATAGTTACAGTATGTTCTACTATCATACTTTTGGGCCTATTTTTATCAAACAAATTTGATCTAAACAATCATATGTCACATGTATGTATGTATATGTATACAGTGCGGTCATTTAATATAGAAACTTGGAAATAATAATTTCTGTGATAATTTTCCAAAAAAATCCTAAGACCCGTCGATTTTTATTTTTTAATACGCACATATTGACTTATCGGAAACCTTTTTCTCGCCATATTTAAAAGAGCTATGACGTCATTGCATCTTTTTTTTAAATAGCAATCATATGTTTTTTCATCATATTTGAATAGGCGGTGAAATTTTAATAATCACGATGTATAAAAGTATTGCACTGCAGTTGATAAACTTCCGGAAAAGTGGTATCAAATTTCAAAGATTCAAGTCTCAAAATTGCGCAATTCTTGCAACAGAATTACTATTATTACAACAACACACATCGGTAAACATTAAAAACTAAACATTTAATTCAAGATACCCTTATAAAAAGAAATCTAACGGGGTAAGATCTGGTGATCGCGCAGGCCATTCAATAAAACCCCTTCTTACAATCCATCTGTTTCGAAATATTTCGTTTAAATAATTGCGGACCAATAAATCATAGTGTGCAGGTGCCCCATCTTGCTGATAACATACGATGTCGTTTGGTATATCTGTCGTTAACAAGTAGTAATAGTAGGCCGATCCTGGACCAGTTCAAGGTCACCCATGTAAATCTTATGATTTATTTCAAGGTCGAGTGAGTTTTCTCGTTATGCCAGAACGCTCCACGTCTCAAGCATGTTTTTATTTTAAATTTTTGAGTCACTCGCCCTCTGGTGGTGAAATCGAAGCTTTTGGAGCTCTTTCAAGGTCAAACTTTAAGGGAGATTTAAAATGTAGTTGGTCAAGGTCAAAGCTAAAATAGAAGTTGCAAGGTAATCATTCTTATAAATCTAAAAGTTTTTTGAGTAAGTTAGCAGTTTTGAAAGGATGCATGTTTATAATAAAAGGCTTCTCCGGGATTGCATTATTTAGTAAACTTTTATTGCTAGAAATCGTGAAAGTAATAAGAATGATAAGAAGAAAAAGAATTATTAAGTATTGACGAGAGGAAGAAAAGACTCGAGGTGTTAATTAAGGAAATAAAAATTGAGGATAGATTTAGAGCTGTATGAGGTAAAAAGAAAATGATGCAACTTCAGTGAATGTACCATGAAATAAAGGTGCATTGTAATTTGAACGAAAGACGCTTTAAAAGTGAATAAGTAATTACAATAGTGATAGTAATGATAGTTATATGTAAATATGCCAGTTCATTACTAAGTTTTCCTACTCGTTCCATCACAATCGCCTCACTATTAATGTAGTCACTATAAATTTTTCGCAACCACCTACACTTTTGTCTTAAACTCCTGCAGGGTTGGTGGGTTCTGCTCTTCATGCTGGGTGAAGTGCTCTATCAGAGCTAAATTTTTCCTCCGTATTGAAGTTTTTGCAGTGGTGGAGGTGTTGCTAAAACTGTTGTTGCTGGTGTGATGCTGAAAAGATAAATAAATTTAGTACTCTATGAATTAATTAGGGACTATCATTTTAATTAAATTATACTTACTTTTCAAAGTACCGTGAAAATTGTCCTCTACATCACTATCTCTTATTGAGATGATGGGATGGTCTCTTCGAAGGGTGCTAGGTTCTTTGTATGTTTGTTGTTGATGGTTGCACCAAAACGTTATGCAAAATGCATGGTTTTTCTTTTTTTTTAACGATAATTTAGACCTTTTATTAGCTGAAGCCATTACTACTAATTTCATGCAATGAATGAGTATTCAATTAAAACTTTCACATTATATACACATAGATCTGTTAACGTCAACAAAATTGGTAACAACTGGAAGTGGTAAGTGCAACGATCTCAGCTGTGCAAATAAAGGTGATGAACTCTAAGGAATGCATCATAATCTAGACATGAAAAGGTATTTCATGCCATGTCAGCAATGTTAGGTTATTAGATATTACCAGTAAACATCCACTAAAGATAATACTAAAGAAAGTGCAATATCTGCATCTTTCTGAACTGAAGCTCTTGGGAATACGCAATCTAAAGGCAATGAACTAAAGAGTGTGAAAGTATCAAATTTCATTTTCATATAAGTCGAGTTTTTGTATTCTGCATAAGGTCAAATACAAGTTATAACAAGTTTGTGATATTTAACCTTGAATGCTTATATGTCTATATAAACCGAAAAACAGCATTTCTGTACCAGTCAGTTTATTGCACTCGTAATATTTGTAATTGTAAACCTAAAGTACTTCTATTATTTTTTTACATATCAGTTATAATAAATAAAATATTTGCTACAAGTCCATGACTGTGTATCGTGTGTGTTCATATTTTTGCATTGTTGGATACAGTTTTGAAGGTAACTATGAGTGAGGTTGTACCACGTAGTAGTGATATTGTTAATTTAACAACACGTATTATTCCATTGTTAAAAACCAAAAATGAATTTGTAAAGCACATCCGTATAATTAACACTAATATTAAGCTATTCAAGATATAATTCAAAATAAAATTTATTTAGAAGCAAGTGAAAATTTGCTTAAACTTGAAAGTAATTTATCATTATTAAAGTGTTATCTTGTGAGACTTAAACGGTTAAAGAACGCTTCAGAGAAAACAGGTAGTGGTACTAAAAACGTACACATAAATTAGGTTGGTACTCTATAGATTCATGTTTTAATGGTAGGTTACTTACAGGAATTATAGTCAATATAGCAAACATTAAGGACCCTCTTATTTTTTACAAAATGCATACAATAGTTTTGCGCGAAAGGTTAAAGTAATGCTAAGGCAAACGATGCTAAAGGTCAATGTCATTTTAGCCTGCAATTTCATGCAACCTCAAAATCATGTTATTGAGTTGAAGACATTTGCCATAAAAATTATGTCATCGATATTACCACCAATTTGCGTGAGTGGTATAACAATAACGTTTATTACAAATTACAAAAAATTAGAGGAGTTTTCCGAAAGGGATTCCGGTTGGGCATTACACGAAGTTTTACATTTAAAGGTGAATATTAATAGCTATACTCCATTTAGAGGTGGCCTTTCGACTTACGTTAAAGTTCCTTACTTCATATCAGTAAAGCATGCGGTAGTTAATGTTAAGAACGATGACGAGTACTGCTTCCTGTGGGCCGTTGTTTCGGCATTATACCCAGTGCAACTTCATTCAGATAGAGTTTACAGTTATCCTCATTTTAGAGATGTTTTGAATTATGGTTCAATTCCTTTCCCATTAAAATAGATGATGTAAAAAATTTGAAAAATTAAACAACCTCTCCATTAATTTGTTTTGTATTCAGGGAAAGATGTATTACCGCTAGTATTAAGTGTAAATCAGAAAATAGTGTCAGGGAACCTATAAATCTTTAGTACTTTCGCCTAATTATCATTCTGAGGGTTCTACTGCTGATGCTATTAATACAAAAATAATACTGTTTACCATTTCGCGTGGATTAAAAATATATCAGCTCTTTTTCTAAACAACTATCGAGTAGGGGCACAAGATGTTTATTTGTTATCAATGCTTGAATCACTTTTCTTCAGATCACCTTCTACAAAAACATGTCACTCTCTGTCATCAACTTAATCAATGTTCAGTCAGGATGCCTACCGAAGCGGAAATGTTTCTGCAGTTCAAAATTTCGCATTTCAGGAAAAGGTACCGTTTGTAATTTATGCGGATTTAGAAAGTATTTTAGAAAAGTGTACAAATTTAACATCACTTGAGGTAATACTCTATTTCATTCCAAACATATACCCTTTAGCATTGCTTACTACTTAAAGTGTTCATACAATGATTCTTTATCTCGATTTAGGCTTTATAGAGGAAATGATTGCATTCAATGGTTTGTTAAAGAGCTTCAAAGTATTGCACATTGGAGCACCGAAATCATCAATAAAATAATTCCTATGGGTACTTTAACTCACAATCAGGTTGAACACTTTGAAAGCACCACGATTTGTCACATTTGCGAAAAACCATTTACAGATAATGATATAAATGTCAGAGACCATAACCATTTCACTGGAGCATTTCGAGGAGCATCACATCAGAATTGTAACCTAAACTATAAAGACTCTCACATCTTACCGGTTGTTTCATAATTTTTCAGGTTATGATAGCCATTTCGTCATTAGAGAATTGGCTACTATTCCCGGTACGATTTCACTCCTACCCATAAACAAAGAAAGATATATCTCTTTCACAAAAGTAATAGAAGGTAGTAAAATTAAGTTTAGATTTATTGACTCTTTCAGATTTATGAGTAGTAGTATTGAAAAGTTATCAAACTATTTGGAAAATAGTAAAAAAGTTATTACCCGAGCTAATTGTAACAATGAAGAAGAATTTTCTTTACTAGTTCGCAAAGGTGTGTTTCCTTATGAGTATATTGATACGTGGGATAAATTAGACGAAACCAGGCTACCTCCTAAGGAAGCGTTTTTTAGTCATCTTAATAATGACGGAATCAATGATGTTAGTTTTACACATGCGGTTAATGTTTGGAACAAATTTCATATTAAATCGTTAGGGAGTACTCAGATTTGTATTTAAAAACGGACGTTCTACTTTTAGCTGATATTTTCGAAAATTTTCGGCAAACTTGTTTAAGTACTTACAAACTTGATCCTCTGCACTATTGTACAGCCCCCGGTTTAGCATTCGATGCTATGCTTAAAATTACACAAGTAAAGTTAGAACTATTTACTGATATTGATATGCTAATGTTTATTGAAAGAGGAATTAGGGGTGGTGTGGCTCAATGTTCTAATCGGTATGCTAAAGCTAACAATAAGTACATGGGGAAAAATTTGATTCAACTTCCGAAAGTGATTTACCATTTGGTGATTTTTCTTTTGTTGATAATTTTGAAACTTTAGATTTAATAAACCATCCCGATGATTCGGAAATTGGCTATATAGTCGAGTGTGATTTAGACTATCCCATAGAATTACATGAGAGTCACAGTGATCTACCATTGGCACCCGAACATATGGTTCCACCCGTACCTGATTCAAATTCTAAAATAAAAAAATTATTACTTACATTGTATCCAAAACGTAATTACGTAATTCATTACAGAAATTTGAAAGTATATTTAAAATATGGATTAAAGTTGGTAAAAGTGCATCGTATATTACGTTTTAAACAGTCCCCATGGTTAAAAAAATATATCGATTTAAATACCACCATGCGTCAGCAATCTCAAAATGAATTTGATAAGAATTTTTATAAATTAATGATTAATAGCGTTTTTGGGAAGCTGATGGAAAATGTACGTAAACATAAGGATATACGTTTAGTAACAAAATGGGAGGGTCGCTATGGTGCTCGTGCTTACATATCAAAACCAAATTTTCATAGTTGTACAATATTTAGCAATGATATGCTCATCATTCAAATGAACAAGCTGGAAGTATATCTAAATAAACCCATATATGCAGGCTTCAGTGTTTTAGACGTTTCAAAAACTTTTTTATACAATTTTCATTATGGTTACATCCTACCTAAGTTTCCAAATAATTCCAAGCTCTTGTACACAGATACAGATAGCCTTATATACACATTTTCGGTTCCTGATATCTATGAGTACATTAAAGAAGACATTGATAAATTCGATACATCTGACTATAGTCCTGAAAATATCTTTGGAATTCCATTAGTAAATAAAAAAGTCCCCGGCTTAATGAAAGATGAAAATCATGGCGCAATTATGTTGAATTTGTAGGACTTCGTGAAAAAAAATGTATGCTTACACTGTTGATGAAAAGTTGTAAAAAATCAAAGGGTTCTACCCATGCAAGCATCAAACAGATCACGATAAATGATTATAAACATATTTTGTTTGATGGTAACGTAATAAGGCGATATCAATATTTGATAAGGTCAAAGAGACATGATGTGTTTACAATAAAACAGAATAAAGTAATACTTAGTCCTTACGATGATAAACGATTGGTAAATTTCAATTTCACTGATACTAGACCTTGGGGATTTAACTTTACTTTAAGTTCTGTTTCAGAAAACAATAATTATGAGCAGTCTTGAAAATAAACTGCATGATGAACTATGGTGCAGTAGTGATCAAATCTACAGAAAGTACCTGAAGCGTTCTTTGATGAAGTGTTCCTCTGAAAGCTTTGTATTGAATATATACAACATATTTTATTCCTGATGAGTGTTTTAACTGGTGTGCTATAAACTTCAAAGTGTGCAAATGAAGTTATTATTAAGACATTATTTGATAAAAAATTAAATTGACAATACCATTAAAAGTTTTACAAAATTGTGCATTATAAAGGTTACAATTCATTAACTTTAATGAAGTTGATAAAATCTTAGATGATATGAATTTACTTGGTACATACCGCTTAAAATGTATGTATACAATTTATTATGGTGGATGATGATGATTCAACAAATGTTAAATCTAGCTTAGAAATATTAATTTGCTTATAAAGATACTTATTTATTATAACTGAATGTATTGAGAAAGCAGCATATTATGCTAATTACAATGCCTCGATATTTTGATTGAAATATTATTAGAACAAAACATTAACTATAAGTTTCAACCATGGGAAAACGAGGAACATCACAAAATTTATTACTGGATACTAGACAACATCAATAAAGGTGAAACAAATTCAAATTCCTGCTTGGGATGGAGGTGTGGGCCAGATTCGGGTATATGGCCATCCAGTAATTTAAGTGATTATAGAAGTACTTTAGGTTCACTTTATAAGATAATGAAATTTTAAAAATAAATGTAATATTTAAAAATAAAATACTATTATTTTTTGTGTGTGTTTTATTTCATCTAAGAGCTACATCCTTTTCTACACACTATATATAACTAATATAAGTAATTTGTTTCACAAAGTACAGGTTAAATGTTATAAACAATATCATCCTTATTGATCCATGATCTTTCATCCAATCCCCACCATTTTACGAATAACTTATTATTCTTGGAGCGAAGCACTTTTCTACTAGATATACATCGGATACTTTGTTTTTTGTAATTCATGTTCATAAAACCCTCCCAGTACAGGATTTCCTTCATGTCTTCCAGCATGTACGTAGTGGGGTTAGTAATGCGAACTTTCACAATCTTAAATAGTTCACTAGACCAATCGGCGAAAATATTTTTAAATTTACTGATTCGTACTATGTCACCACAGAATATCGATTCCTATCGAATATTTTATGTTAGTGTAAGCCTCTAGCTTTGTATGATTACCAACATCTTTGGGCTTCATTCTAATAGTTCTATGCTTACGATTGTTATAATCCATAGTTATGGTATCAATTGTATCAATCCATTTGTATTTACCTTGCAGGCTGAATGACTTATATAGAGCACCTTTAATGGTTCTGATAACACGTTCAGCAATTGCAGCCTTCTTTGTGCTATAGGTAGAGTAATGATTGACTCCATAACGATGCATTAGTTTAGTAAAATGCTCATTGTAGAATTCTTTTCCTGCATCTGTCTGCAAATTGGTAGGTTTCCGACCTTTTTGAAGATTGTTTGCATGGCCTTGGTAACTTCTTGACCTGTTTTCGTTTTAATCCTTTAGTCCATAAGTATTTCGAAAACAGTCGATGACCACTAATATATACTTATAACCCTTATTTTGTTTGGCATATGTGTTAAATTCAGCTAAATCTGCTTGCCAAAGATCATCAAAACCTCTAATTATTGTTCGCCTTCGTTTAAAATTTTTTCGTGCAGGTTTGTGCATTCGTTGACGAGTTGTAATTTGGACATGGTGCTAATTTATCTACAATTTCTTTAAGTTGATGTAGTTTTTCCTCCAGCGCTAGATAAGCGTTGGCGTTTCCTTTGAAAGTGTTCCGAACTGCTTGTAAACAGAAATCAAGGTATCCTTTATTTATAGCATCACCATCTTCTTCAGGGTCAGCCAACTGTGTCAAACGATTTCCATCCAAATCGAACCTTGTTGATACATAATATTGCCTAGTGATGACATCTTGAGGATCTATGGGATTGGCCACATTGCTGAGTCTCTTATTCTCAATATCAAATTGATTAGCATCAATCTGTTTAAACTGAGGAGCTAGTTTCTTTAATTGATACTGGACATATGAACGTCCAAATTTGTCAAGGGCATTTTAGTTGTGACATGTCGACATCAATGCATTCTCATTTATATTGTTTAAAAGCGGTTGTTCGGTTTTTCAATGTATCCATCTTCATATAGTTCTTCTACAATTGATATTATGTCATTTACAACACCTGTGTTTCCGCTAATTTTTCTGCCCACAATACTTCCAGATCACGAATTAGTTCATGTATATCATTCCAATATTTATATTCAATGGGTCTGTTTGTTAATTCCTTAAAACATAACTCCACCTCCTCCTTGGTTGTGGTGGGTGATGATGACAGCAAGGGTTTGATTATTTGTGTATACTTTTTGCTGCGGCTTCCTCGAATCTGTGCACTTACGTCATAATCACGCCTTACTACATTCGTAGCCTCTAAAATAGTTCTATATTTTTCTCTCTGTTGACTTTACTAGACTTAAGTCGGGTTCATTCATAATAAGCAGATCATATAATCCAGGAGTCCCTTTATACATGACACCTTTAATAATTATATCGTCTCCTTTAATTGCGATGGGTGTATTACCAATTGTCCATTTATCAGTTTTGGTATCATAGTGGACTCCATACGTATGATCAATATCACCTTCAGCATTCTTTAAAATACGTTCAACATATATACGTGGCAATTCATTGTACTGCTCGAGAAATTCTTCTGAGATGGGTTCATTATGGGAATCATCTGCGATACTAGACAGTTCTTCTTCTTCCTCCCCAGTATTAATCTCTCCCATGACGGATGTTTCCAAGAAAGATGGAAGACTTGGGGAGGATTTCTTTGAAAAACGGAAGCTGAGCTAGTGGACTAGTAGCACCCTTACTTGAATCACCTAATGGAGTGAGACCTGGGGTCCGTTGAACTTGAGCTAGCGGCTAGTGGGGATAGTAGCATGCTTCTTGGAAATATGAATACGGGTAGTTTTTAGATTTAACATCAATGACCTCCTCCTTTTTAGGTGTTTTTTATCGATTTTATTTACTATTTCAGTTAGAGGTTCTATTAAAGGCTTATAAGTACTTTCGAATGTTCTTTCATTATCAATGCGAGCAGTCTAAATACTGTTATACTTCTCCCGTATTATTTTACGAGCCTGAATAATTTTTTTCTTTAATATCCTCTCCTTGTTGTCCATTGCGACAAACAGGTACCGGTTCACCTTGAACAGGTAGCTGTTTACACTAAACAGATAGCTGTTAATACCTAAACAGATCAGTTACTACTAAACTGCTGAATGCGGTTTAAGGTATTATATATATATATATATATATATATATATATATATATATATATATATATATATATATATATATATATTCGCCTTATATACCAAAACGGATTTAATGAACAGGTATCCGTTTACCATGAACAGGTAGCTGTTGCGACAAACAGGTACCGGTTCACCTTGAACAGGTAGCTGTTTACAACTGCTGAATGCGGTTTAAGGTATTATATATATATATATATATATATATATATATATATATATATATATATATATATATATATATTCACCTTATATACCAAAACGGATTTAATGAACAGGTACCCGTTTACCATGAACAGGTAGCTGTTGCGACAAACAGGTACCGGTTCACCTTGAACAGGTAGCTGTTTACACTAAACAGATAGCTGTTAATACCTAAACAGATCAGTTACTACTGAAACCGGTTTAAGGTATTATATATTCATCAAATCCTTTCCTATAGCGACCATTATTAACTTCAGCATCCTTGTTTATGACCATGAAACCAAACGGATCTACCCAACACTTTGAACACATGTCCCGAAACAATTTCATGCTTATGGTGGGACTTATATGATCCTCATACGCATGTTTTAAGTTTAATTCATCTTGCTCAAATAATATAATTAGATTCGCATTATCACGAATTAATTGCTTTGGAATTTTACTGTAAGTTTGACCCAAATAGAAACAGTCAATATCGTTATGCCTACCCATAGAAAAATATGCCCTTATATTATTTTGCTTTTCACAAGCGATATCATCGAAAATAAAAATAGAGTTTGATTTTGCACAATTAGGCTCAATCACATCTTGATTGTCGCTGAAGGTAAAGTAACCTATGTCCTTCATTGGAAGTAAGATTTCCTGTAAAAGTTTGTACTTGTTTTGATTCAATGACTTAGAGTATACGTATACATGTTTAAATTTCAAACCATTTTTTTCCGTAAGCAGGCTGATCATTGCGTTTGTTTTACCGCAATTGGAGGGGCCACATATAATACCACGTATACTACTAGGAAGTAAATCACCATGTTTTGAAGTAATAGACTTTTCATCAACGTCATGATTTTGAATTGGGAGTTTTTGTTTCTGAGCAACTACTTTCATCTTTGATGGATGAAATAAAACTAAACGAATAATTACAACATCTTTATTTATATATATTAGACTATATTACAATAATAATTATAATTTTTTCACTTCTCCGGTGAGTGGACTATACTGTACAATAGCATCATGGAGAATAAGACCATATACAACGATTCCATTATCGAAAGGTGTTAGAGATTCCATTTCCAATTTGATGTCCACTGTTGAGTTTTTAAGGATTCATTTTGTTTAGAGCAGTCCATTACAAATACTGGACATGATTTGAATTCGGAATAGTTGAATAATGCATCTTTATCATCTTCACCATAGTAATCACATCGAAATTTCAAAAAATTGCGATAGGCAGGTATATATTGGTTAGCACTGAAGTTCAAATGCATTGCTTCATATGGATAATACTCAGAATTCAGATGTACTTTAAGATTTCTGATGTTAATGTGATCAAAATTTCCGGCCCTTGCTGACCTTGTATACCTTTTACCTTGTTGGAATGCAACAATTATCCAACGTGGTTTTTCCAGTTGCGTTGATGTTTTATTGGCCATATGTCTGAGGTTGCTTGTTTTAAAGCAGGCAATTCATACAACTCCCATTGTCGAAATGGAACAGTAATAATAGAATTTTATTGATTCCTTGAAACAAGTTAAGTTTCGCAGCATCACTAAGTGTTAAGTGCGGTACTTTCCATTGAATTTTATTTAAGGTTATTGCGGCATCACCATAGTAACAGTTTGTATCGCTTCTAGATCGAATTAAAACCAACTCTTGGCGCATATTCACGATTACCTGACGATAATCCTCCATTATTCCAAATATGTGGTTCAATGGTATGCATACTGTAAAAGATTTTCTCCATTTTGCTCATCGAATTCTACTTGTAATGGTTCATCATTCTTTGGTGACCATCCTAAATGACTTAGTGCTTTGCTTTTGCTTGCCGTATAAGAAATATATCCCTTAAGCGTAGATGTTATTCCTGAATTTCTACAAACATCCACTCTCTGACCACCTAACTCATAACTAATTTCTTCGAAAAGAAAGTTCGGGAAATTGTTGCTTAGGCTGCATGCTTTTCTTTCATCTTCATTTTTGAGCTCAAGTTTACCTTCTATGTACAGGAAACTATCATAAGTAGCCGTAATTAGATCTTGACTTTGAATTAAAATGCGTATTTCTTCGAAAGGTCCAAATTTAGAAGATTCATATGGAAGATAAGTGTGAATATCTGATTTAATTATAGTTTCATCAAAATGTACGTTTTGAAAGACGCCATTGTGGTTGAGAACTTTTAAACCAATTGACGTTAAAAAGTATTTCCCTGCAGATGTTAACCGCAATGAAGGTTGATGACTAATTAATGACTTACTGTAGGGATGATGTCTTTTATATGAATTTTTGAAAGATGGAATTGGTCTTGGATTAATTCTCAGACTCATGTTCTTTTAGTTCTAAGCGTACAGTAAATGGTTCACTTTCACCAAAGTCTATTAATTCACCCTTTTGATTAGTCAAATTAATTGTTATATTACTAATAATATCAGTGTTTACTTCTAAATACTGAGTATTGCTTGGAGTTTTATCTAGACGATAACCTGGAGGAACTGAAACATCAATCTCATATAATACTTTAGCAGGTTTCCCGTTTCGATAAGATCCCTTTATAATGTTGCACTCTACATGTAGATTAGTGTGTCTAAGTATTTGGATGTCTAACGCAGATGTATGTAAAATATTTGGTTCTAATATTTTAGACTCAAACCCTAGCATGCGCCCAATACAATTTTCTTTAGTAAAATCAATCTCAAATGAACTGTTTATCTCACATTTAAGTGTATTGTTGTTTGCTCTAATGCTAAACTTTTCTGTGGGTATTTTAGATTTTAGATAATCGTTAATTTCATCTAACTCATATGCACCGTGTGGAATATTAATCACTTGCAAATGAGATGGATTTGTTCTAAAATAAAATCTATCGTTGCCTGCATAAATGTTTCTAATGCTGTTGCAGCCGTAAAATCCAACCAATCCAATAACGTATTTCTTCCCCAAATCTAGCTCTATCGGTGGATAGAAGTTGTAGCTAGCTGTGTTACCAACACCTTCTAAACTGAATGTTATTGACATAACTGAGAAAATTTGATGTTGTGCTGATTATTTATATAAAAATTGTAGGCATAGGTGTCCGCAAATAATTGTATTAAACTCTTGATCTTGGTTGTAATTATAATATATTTTACACCCCGAAAGTAGTTAATCACTTCGTTTGGTGGTCGAATTACCGAAACTATCGTAATACCATACCTTTTACCACGCTTTTGTAGCAAACCCAATGGGTACCTGGTCCTCTTTGGCTATCTAAGTTAATAATTCCAGATTCATTTTTCCGTGACAATTTAGGCATGCTATCTCTCATAAAATATCCCTAAAGTACGGTACGTTTTTGGAGTATTTCTTTAAATCAGTATCCATTAACGGTCTTTCGGGTAATCTATTCAGTTTTTGGAAACGGTTTTAAGTATAATGCACCACCACCAGATTTGTTTGGTTTTAGATATAGTACACCGCCTTTCTTATTCATGGAACCTATAGCGACCGATTCCATCATGCGATTATGGCGCGATGTCTCTTCCTGCAATTTTTAGCATTTTTAGCATCATTGACTGCTTTAGCAATTCCTGATGCACCGCCAGCTAAAGCACCGATTGCTGATAATCCTGCGAATAACGGAATAAGAAATGGTAAAACCCTCCTTGTTTAGGTAGGGGAATTACTCTAGGAACTTTAATGTTTTCTTTCCTCCTAAATTTTTCACCACACGTTTTGCCGTTGAAAGCGCTGACTTTATTGTGTCTGTGAAATTTCCGTTAGGTTTAATTTTTTAGCTATTGTCTTTCGTAAATGCAATAAATTTCCACCATTGCATTTCTTCTTCTTCTTCATATTAGATCGACGTTTACACCCCATTCCCAATTTTCTCTTTGCTTTCATGATGGTACTGACTGCTAAAGCTGCAGTTCGTTCACCTAGCGTTGCGTCTAATGATTTAAAGCGCTCCCAAGCTTTTTTTGCAAAATTTTATCTGCTTTATGTCTACTTTCTAAATCTCGGTAATCTCTGTAACTGATATCATGAAGTTTGCACTGAGCATCTAATTGATTAATACCGAGGTCACCGCGTGTGAGTCGTTTTTCTAACTTTGTACCAGGACCGCAATACTGGTAACCAGGTAAATGTAATTCAAACGGAAGTTTATTGATTAGACCATTCACCAAACCACCACGACCTACACTCTTTCGTTTCTTAACTAGCATTGTTTACATGGATGGATAGAAGGGTATTTATACCTAAATTGAGAAAAACAAATCATAGTTATTTCTTTATTCAGTAAATGCTATACATTAGATAAGCAGGACGATAATACAAAATTTCCATTAAACATACAGTGTTATGTGAATTAATATTATACTTAGCATTTATAACATCATCAATATCTTTATAAATGTCATCATCATCACCACCCGAATTCTTTCTCACGAAAACGACGGTAGTCAACAACTTGCTGTATGAACTTTTCATAAAACACACCAGATTGTAAGATTCAAGAAATTCCAATCTATAGCTTACTATATCCTTTAAATTGAATAGTTCTTCTATACTATGTGAGTTGAATGTGCAAGAACAGCACTTGTAGTTTTCTATCATAACAGTTTTCAAAATTCTGTCATATCCTTTAATTAATTCCCAATTGTAATAAATACCAAGATTACTAGATAGAGATTCATAATGTTGATCATAGATTATATCTTCTTCTTCGTTTACATTTGACCAATCAATTTCATTTTCAATTTCTTGGGATCGGAAAAATTGTAATTCTACATATGAATGCCATCTTAGAAGCTCATTCCATTCCTTCATATCCAACACTACATTATTGCTTTGATCACAATTACCACACCAATACGCACCACTGGTGCAAGGTTGAGGTGTGTACTGTATCCAATTTCCAGATGTTTTGCATGATGAGTATCGTTCGATAGTTTATAATAAGTACAATCGATTAAGTATTCCTTAGCTGCTTGTTTATACACTTCATCCTTATATTGAAATGATGATGTCGTCAGTCTTAGCAGAAGAATAACCTTCATCATGTTTCTCTTCATTTTACTACTACCATCACTATTTTGACAGCACCAACAACAAAATGTTAAATTATTATTCAGATTGTTACTGCAATGATGTGGGGTATCCATATATAACGGTGAACTTCTGAGTTTGATCGTTCCAGAAATGATTTTATTGCTACTTGCATGACTTTACTTGCTCACAATTTCACTATGACTAAACTCTGTTTAAGAAAATAATTCTAGTATTTCAATTTTACATATGGTAGGGGTGCTACTATTAAAAAGAAAATGTTATGTTTGTTGTTTTGCCAGCTGCACCCAAACTACTAATAAACACATCCTTCGTGTTTAGGAGTGTTTTAAATTCTTCAATTCGTGTTTCTTCTTTTTTGAAATACACATAAAAGCGTTCCGGCAATACACATTTAAAATCACCCGTTTCCATCACTATACGTTCACCATACTTAATATTAATTATATCCATATTCGTTACTTTGTACTTTCTCGATATATCGAGCTCGCACGCATTTTTAAAGGGTTTGCAATGGGTGCTTTGGTTTAACCCTGTTAATTCCATATTTAACAATTAATCTCAACATACAGCTCGCTGCAATTTATATAAGAAATATGCGTCCTTGACTACATATTACAACATGCTTAAACTTGTTAAATACCTACTTTTGACCTTGACTAGAAATAAAATATGATGATGATGATCAGCCCAAAATTTATATTTCCGCAAAAAGTTTGACCTTGAAAATTATATTCTTAGATTTATGATTACCTTGCAATTTCTATTTTTAGCTTTTCACCTTGACCTTTTATATTTCTAAGAAATATGACACCACCGTAGGTCAATAACCTTTGACCTTGAAAACTATTTTAGATTTATGATTACCTTGCAACTTCTATTTTTAGCTTTTCACCTTGACCTTATATTTCTAAGAAATATGACACCACCGTAAGTCAATAACCTTTGACCTTCAAAACTATTTTGATTTATGATTACCTTGCAACTTCTATTTTAGCTTTGACCTTGACCAACTACATTTTAAATCTCCCGCTTAAAGTTTGACCTTGAAAGAGCTCCAAAAGCTTCCGATTTCACCACCAGAGGGCGAGTGACTCCAAAATTTAAATCCCCGCCAAAAACATGCTTGAGACGTGGAGCGCGTTCTGGCATAACGAGAAAACTCACTGACCTTGAAATAAATCCCCATAAGATTTACATGGGTGACCTTGAACTGGTCCAGGATCGGCCTACTATTACTACTTTAACACTTCGTCATTTTTAGAATTTTACCGCCTATCCAAATATGATGAAAAACATATGATTGCTATTTAAAAAAAGCTGCGATGACGTCATAGCTCTTTTAAATATGGCGAGAAAAAAAGATTCCGATAAGTCAAAATGTGTGCATTAAAAAATAAAAATCGACGAATCTTGGGATTTTTCGGAAAATTATCACAGTAATTAATATTTCCAAGTTTCCATATTAAATGACCGCACTATATGTACGTACGTATATGCAGTATACATTTTAAAATCACCCACAAACGAAAACTGGAGATTCTAGGTTCCAAAATAAGATAAACATTCTTATGAATGCGTTTCCGAAAATGCTTCCTAACCGAAATACAGGGTGTTTAGTTTCAAAATGAAATGGTGAGTCTAAAACCGTAATCTTTTTGTAAAAAATCAGTAAGGTATACGCTTTGCCTTTGTTTTGATGGAGCCAACTAACTGAAGTTCACTAGAATAATTGCAATTAGTTTGTTTTTTTTTTGTTTAATAAGTGATTAGGCATTTTCAAGTACGTCACACTGACGTCACAAGCTCCATCTCTATCAGCTGATCTTGGACAACTTGTGTTAGCGTTTCATTGGAACCTACGTGTTTTGTGTGATTTTTGACTGTTTTCTCCAGAAAAATCGTGATAATTGACTTATTGTAGTGTTAGTATATAATGGTAAGATATTTCATTAGTGAACATTATTAGTGTATATTATAGTTGGGTTATATTTTATGAACACGTATTCGTGCCTTTACGACATTGCAATTGAAATTTGTAAGTATTTTGTTACTTGTTTTAATAAAGTAAAACCCATGTGAAGTTTGGTAAATTCCATAAAAATGGCTTTAAGTGATTCCACCATCTGCTTGTGAAATACAAGCTATCGAACCTGCTGGTGTTATCCCTATGAGAACTTTGATAGTGTTATGATGTTTATAGGTAGACCAAGTTGTGCACTGTATTTCCAATTTTTTTGTCTTTTGCAATTTAATTTCAAAGCAATCTATAATTATGGTGATTCTATTGCCAAATGCCTGTTTAAAACAAGGTGGCATTGCTTTTATTAATTTGTCTCTTTAAGGCCATAGAATAAATTTACATAGTCGAAAGTACATTATATTTAGTGTCGAATAGAAAATTCTAGAAATAGTTGGGATACTAACATGAAATGTATAAGAAAACAGAGTAAAATTTAAATTTAACCTGAGTTTTATTAACGCTATCAAAAAATGATTGAACTTATTTGTAATAACTGTGGTGCTATTTTGATATAAGGTTCAATTAATTTTGTAAATATTATATTGAAAGCCTTATAACTTGGTATTCCAGTGTAGTGACGAATCTATAACATACACATTTTAACATATCATAGCCAAAAGAGCCTTATCTTGAATGTAATTCTTTAATTTGACGAGTTTGATGATAACTAACCTAAAAATCGCACGAACATTTCAATATTATGTAGCATAATTGTTCATTTCATTCACGTGTTTCTGGTGAATTGTATCAATACAATCCTCATCTACAAGTATCAGTACAGAAACATTTTCACCGCCTACGATTTTCGATAAAATTGTCAGAAAACAATCACATCCCATAAGAACGTGTGTTAAAGTTGTTCAACATCAGGCAAGGTCACACGCTGTGACATCACTTGAAAATGCCTAATTGCATTATTTCTTCCTAAAATAAAACAAGAATTCATTTTTTTCTGAATTGTGTCGTCTTTTATATCAACGCAAATATCTCAAAAACTAAGCGCTAATTTGAAAAAGGACCAGGTATGATTTTAGTTTTAAAATAAAATGGTGAGTCTGAAGCAGTAATTTTTGCCAAAAAATTAGTGAGGCATACGTTTTCCTTTTGTTTTAAGTGGTGACTTCTACACATTCTACGCCACTGCATGGGGCCAACTGACTAAAATTCCTCGGAGTAATTGCAATTAGTGAGACTTTAAGGAGCATCAAATTTAAATTTAACTTTCCTTCTAGTTTTTAAAAAGTCTTTAAAAGGTACGTTCTTAAACACCCTGTATTTCGCTTAGGGAGCATTTTCGGAAATTTTTGTCTTATTTTGGAACCTAGAATCTCCAGTTTTTAAAATTTTAAAATGAACCCATGGTGGGCCAAATCAAGTGCATAACTTCTTTTTTGTTACATCGGTTAAATTTTTGTATAATTTTTTCCGTTGATTACAATAGTTAAATTAAAAAACAATTGAACATCGCGTTTTTGAGTTTTTAGACAAAATAACATTTTTTAAATAAAACCCCATGTATATTACTATTTTTTAAGAATCTCCATGAAATTTGGAATATAAATGGTTATTATAAACTTTTTTCCAGAAGGAAAAATAAGTTATGAGAACCTAATCCTACACTAATTTAGGATGCTACGGAAACACATGACGTTAATTTATGTCAATTGTCAAACGTGTATCTGTTGAAAATAGACCTGATAGTTTGTCCTTTGTGTGTTTTGAAAATGTTTTTTTCTCATAGTCAGAAATGTGACATGTTGGAAGCTTACTTTGTGAATAACAATAGTGAATAAAATAATTTACTGTCAAAGTGGCAGATCATTTCAAATTGTAGACTTTAAAAAAATATATATTCTATTAACGTTCATTATATTCTCTTACCAAATATAACACGTGTTATGATTAATAATCGATGATACCACTCGTTAAAACCATAAGACCATCGATTTTGACTCGAGCTATCACCGATAATAATCATAACACTAGTTATATTATCCCCGAGAATATTGTTGGTACCTGTGGAGTTCCTCAGGGATCCACTTTTATTTTTATTGTTTATAAACGACCTTCCTAGCAGAATTCAAAGTGGAAAGCTGTTACTTGCCGATGATATTACAATATTTTGTAAAATCTCTTCTTTTAATCACTGAATGTTCCTGCAACATCAGCTTAATTGTGAAATAGGTTGATGTTCTATTAATTATCTACCTTTAAATACGTCGAAACATAAGATTGTATCTTTCACTAGAATATCTCAAAAATTGAATACAATTACAAACTTAAATCATCACATCTTTCAAGGACTAATTTCGTCAATGATTTAGGTGTATACTTTGATAGCAGCTTTACCTTTTCCTATCATGTCAATGAGTAATCTTGGTCAGCTACGAAGGCATAGAAGGGTCATAGGTTACTTTATTTTTATAATTGCCACTTTTAATTTGCAATTAGGGCTAATTGCTACGTTTAACTAGTAATTAGGACTAAATGCACTTTAACTGGCAATTGTACTAATTTCACTAACTTGCAATTAGTATAATTAATTTTAACGACAATTAGCTAATTGCCAGTTAAAAGTGGCAAGTACCTAATTGCTAGTCAAAAGTGACAATTAGCCTAATTGCAGTTAAAAGTGGCAAGTAGCCTAATTGCCAGTTAAAAGTGACAATTAGCATTACTTGGTTAAAAGTAGCAATTAGTGCTAATTGCAAGTTAAAAGTGATAATTAGTACTAATTGTCAGTTAAAAGTAGCATTTTGTCCTAATTGTTAGTTAAAGTAGCAATTAGTCCTAATTGCAAGTTAAAAGTGGCAATTATAAAGAAAAGTAACTTATCTACGCCTTCGTAGTCAGCAATTAGTATATTTGATTTTATTTTACGTAACTGTAAAACATTTACAAACATAGATACTCTTCAAATATTTTGTTTTGCTGTTGTACGTAAATTAGAGTACTGCTACTTAAGTATCAGATATACGCTCTCGAATCTGTACAGAGGCGATTCCTAAAATTTTGATGTTTAAGACTGATTGTGCTTATCCAGAGACATACTGTCATCTTAAATAATTGAACAGGTTTGACTTCTTCTCGGTTGAATTTAGAACACATATAATAAGTTTGTTTCGTTTATAATCTTATCCACAATAAAATTGGTTTACCTGAGGTGTCATCTTTAAGTAATTTCTCAGTTTCATCACATAATACTGCTACAGAACAGAATTCCACTATACGATACACACATAAATATATTGCAGCTACATGTCTCCAATTATTAATGCACATCGAATTTATAACAAACACTGTGCCCTTATTGTTATTGATATGCATCACTGTACTCTACCAACATTATAAAATGAAGTAGTTAATTTTAGTACCACGTATATTGAGTACGTAGGTTAATCTTATATTTAGTAATGCAATACTTTGTTTCTTTATTATTTATACATTGTACTTGTACTTTGTGCTTAAGTTATGTTTCTCATAATTGCCTTATAATTGAAGTTGATTATTCTGCTGAACAATAAATGCTATTAATTAATTTAATTATCTTCTGAAAATTATTTTCAAGACAGTTTAATAGTATTTAAAATAATAGTTGTTTACTGAGCGTCCCAATAAAATGTATACACTCTTTAAATGACTATAACACTAACAATTATTATAATACAGAAAACTTTCAAAATGAAAAGAATGTTAACAAATGTAGAAACTAGTCAATTATCGAAAATGTTCAAATTGTTGGCCATTGTGGTCCATGCACAGCTGATAACGCTGATTGATTGAATCCAAACGTTCCTAATCATTTCAATTGGTATTTCGGCACATTCTCTTTCAATAGCTGCTCTCAACTCATCGATTGTAGCTGGTTTTGTGGTGTAAACATTGTTTAACATGCACAGAAAAAATCCATGGGGTCAAATCCGGTGAGCGTGGAAGGTACTGGTACTTCCTCTTCTGTACCCATCTGTTTGGCAGGTGGCCATCAAGATAGGCCATTACGTCACGATGATAGTGAGGTGCTGCTAAGTACCATTCTTCATTCCTAAACATCTCTTGGATGCGTGGCATAGCGGATTCTTGTAGCAAGTTGAGGTAATTTGCACCATTCACGGTACCATCAAAAAGAAAGGTCCATTAAACCAAATGCTGACAAACCACACCACACTGTAATGGTAAGTTCACATGGTGTTCCACCGTCGCATGAGGATTGTCAGCTGCCCAGTAGGTGCAATTATGACGATTTATTGAACCATTTAACTTGAACATAGCCTCATCACTCCAAACAAACTTGTATGGGAATTGATTGTCCTCTGCACATTTTCATTGGTACCACTCACAAAATTGGATTCTGCGGTCATAATCATCTTAATTGAGAGCGTGCACTAATCTGGGAATAAACTTTTCCATTTGGCACGCTTCAAATGCGATGGACGCTCGAGTCTCACGAGCCGCTTGCCGGTCAGATTTTCTAGGTGATTGCTGAAATCTCTGAATGACTTCTCCTTCTCTTATGGGATTGGTGGATGATCGTGGTCTTCCGAATGGTTCTTATGGACATCCTTAACAGTTCCTTCTTCTTCACACTTATCTCGCAAACGAGTAATTGTGAGTCTCGTTGGTATCTCGTTGAAACTCCATCCTAAACGTCTGTGCACTTCACTTACGTTCTCAGTCTTCCAGTAGCACTTTAGAATGAATTTTCTTTCCTCAAAGTTTAGTCTGCCTCCAGCCATTATTTTAAGCAGTCACAACTGGTTGTTATGAACTGTTAAAGTATACATTTTATTGGGACACTCGGTATAAGGGTCTTATTAGGCATATAAAACAAGCAAGAAAATAAACGCGAGAGTTTATACTAACATACATCCACACAGATATTCCAGACATCATGGTCGATCTTGGAAAAACGAGCTAATAAGGATAGTGAAAAAAGTCGATTGCATAACCTTCATACCTACATATGTATATGTGTTGAAAGAATAACATTCCATTTTGTTATTTAATTACGAAAAAACGTTTTTTTGCACGATTGAGCTTTTTGTTTATTTACCAATCTGTTTCAAGACAGTAGGATATGTTTACTGGTTGCAGGCCAACTCGTCGGTAAGATTTTACTTACGACGTCTTTACTACCAACGTAAAATTATATATAGGTACAATATTTCACAACAATAAGAACAAAAATTTGGACATTTCTATTTAAAACTCACTTTTGACTTTTCGTTTATTTAATGGAAAATAAATCATTTCAATTGTGGTAAATTTAATACAATCGTACAAAACACAGTATGAGCATCACAAACGTTAATTGTACCGTTCTCCGGCCACATGGCGCCGACCGATAAACGGCCTTACTGTTCTTGATACTAAATATACTATTTCGTAATTTCTTAATTTTGGATTTACTTTCAAGCTCTATTTAGAGGATTTATAAGAAATTGAGTTGATTAGTTTCGTGCGCACATGCCGATTAAAGTATAAAAAAAGGCGTGCTACAAATCTAAAAGCTCAAACATCTTAGAGGTGAATGGATTTCTTTTTGTATCTCTTTATTCTTAAATGTAATTTATTCCAGCTTCATTTTTGGGGTTTTGAACTTAGAGCTTCACTTTTTGGGGTTTTCATTTTTGCTTCAAAGGCAGAGAAATGGCTCACAACCAAATTCTTTATGGTAGTAATCGACGTATGGTTGCTTTTGTATAAACTTATTCCACTATAATAACAACGTCTGGATAGCGAAGGTCTGTTTACTTAATTTGTGCCTGTACGCCAAGTGCGGAAGCAAATCTGAAATCAATTGCATATGTTTAATTATTATTTAATCATACAGTTTGTGTTTGATAAGAATTATGAGTTGGTACCACCCACTATTAAATTATAATCAGCCTTCATTATTAGCGGTGTGACTTTTGAAATATTTGTTCTCATCTTATTGTTTGGATCTGTTAAATTTGATTTTGACATTTAAGGCTTGTTCACACTTTTACTTTAAAGATATCGTGGATATTTAGTTTTAAACGTAGTTACCTGCCATAAAGATCTTCCAGCACTAACGCTTCATACTTGCTTAAGGATTAACATATATTGCTAGAAAACTGCTAGCCGTCTTTTTTGATATTGTTCTAACAACTACTCTTATTTTATTTTTCTTGCTACATAATTATAATTGAGATCGGCACCTAGCTTTGGTAATAATTATTATATACTTATATGTTTATACATACCTTGTTTTCACACAATTGGAATATTTAGAACTATTTGGTTAAGATTATTTATGGTAATTGAAATAATTTTCCTTTCGGTGTTTAAACGTTTAGTGTAGACAAGTGTGTAATATAAAAGTTAATACAATCAGATTATATTATCATTTTGTTGCTCAATATACTTCTTTACCTCCATTTTCTTGATTTATTATTAGACCTACACGTAGTGAGCGATAAGTAAGTTTTTTGTATCTATTTGTTGCGCTGTTTATAAATTTATAAATTAATTTACAATAAATGTTCAAAATGTTGCCCGTTAGACAAGACATTGTTGAACCTGTCTTATAACGGCTTCATTTGTAGCCCTTTGAATTTCTTGTGGAGAAAGAGAATTGAAGGCATTTTGCACTCTTGCAATGCAATGTTCTTTAGTCTTTAGTGGTGTAGCATAAACAATATTTTTAATTCGACCCCAAAGATAAAAATCCATTGGCGTAAGATCAGGTGACCTAGGTGGCCATGGTAAGGACCATTATTGGCAAACCAACGATCTTCAAAATTTCATAAAGTTTCATGGAAACAGCGTTGGTGTTAGCGCACCGACTTGTTGGTACCATAAATTTTCCCTTTCTAGATTTAATCGGTTGAATTCAGTGTTTAATATCTCAAGATAATTTTCTCCTAGCAATTAAATTTGTAATCATAAATCGCAACAATCAACTATTTTAAACCTCTCAAATTTTCGTTATAAAAATACACGTCAAAGATTTCACTATTCCGAATAGACAAAATTCAAATTTCCTGAAAATGGCATTCGCGAATTGGATTGCTATTTTCGTTATTCCAGTAATGCGAGTTTTGGCGATTAAATATGCCATTTTCGTAAATTTAGATTCGTCCGTCCATATGATATTAGTCAAAAATTTGGAATTTCTTGTGTTTTGAGCAAAATTGTTTCACAAAATTCGATACGTTTCAAGAAATCCGCTTCTTTCAAATGTTGAACTAATTGTAAACAGTATGGTCTAAACTTATGCTTCTTAAGAATTCTTCTGATAGTTGTTGGTGTTAAGCCAATATCTGTTTCCGCGTCGTTTATGGAATTACAAGCATAGGCACGGAAATATCCTAAAGTTATAACTTCATTCTGTTCGTATAGCAGTTTTTTGCGCGGCGCAGAGTGTTTAAATGTGCCAAACTGTTCCAAATTTTGAATCACACGTCTTATTGTATCTGCTGATGGTCGGGGCGCTCAGGATAGCGTTCGATAAATGTTCTTACTGTTCGTTTTACAACTCTATGACATTCTCCGTGAATTAAAACTAAATTCAAATAATCTGTATTAGAATATGCAAGTCGAGCCATTTCATCAAGAAAACACAAACTGTCAACAATTTTATTAAATTATTGACTACAAAAGAAAAACAAAATAAATAAGCATCTTTATCGTGTAATGATGCGCTGATAATATGTATTACCTCCGCAGTAAAAAGTATTTTTTCGATTTACTCGTAAAGTATTAAATTTTTACACTTATGTTGTATATCGAATTTGAAAAAATGACTTAGAAAATTTCTATTTGGCAAAAATGACTTTTGAATCACAAATTTATCAATTTTATAATTTTTGCAATTTTTAAAATGTTAGAATGAACGTATCGGATTAACAAGGAGGATTGTCAATATATGTTTATTGTCTTGAAACTTAATGCTTTTGTCTCTTATTGTATGACAAGAAAATGGATATATTATGAATAATGCTCTATTTCTGAACAAAGTTTGCAACTTTACATAATGACAAGGCAATAAGAATCGATGCAGGTAGAATAGAAATTCAATAGGTATAATAAAATCCAGTGGTTCTCAACACTGCTTTAACATTATATAATTTGTGAAGAAATGCAACTTTTGTATAATAAAAATAATAATCGATTACTAATTACCTATAAGTAATTTCAATTGACACCTTTCACTTATACTTATAACAACAATAACAAATACATTTTTATTATAGTTAGTAAATATTAATTAAATTACAAAGATATACTTGCATTCTTCCATAAATTTTAAATGTAATGTTAAAGCAGTGTTGAGAACCACTGGCATTTTATTATACCTATTGAATTTCTATTCTACCTGCATCTGATTCTTATTGCCTTGTCATTATGTGTGAAAGTTGCAAACGCTTTTGTTCGGCAGAAATAGAGGCATTATTCATAATATATCCATCTTTCTTTGTCACGTACAATAAGTACGAGACACAAAGCATTAAGTTTCAAGCACAATAGAACCATATATTGACAATCCTCCTTGTTAATCCGATACGTTCAGTTTGACAGGCTTTACTTATTCAAATATTTTCTTTATTTCAATTCTCAATTATTTGGTTTCCATGATGATCACGAACAAGGAATACTAGATTTAAGTATGTAGCTCATTTTATCACCAATAGTAAAATTGGGACTTTTTCATAATAAGTATGAAACTGTTACGTTTAGGCAAATAAAGTTTTAAACAAACTTACCTTAATTTTTGACGTTAAATGGATCTGAGTAATAAAAAATAGGGGTTTCGATTTGATTTTTTTGAGTAACTTGCATTTTTTGATATTTTATTTTTATGAAAAATACAAATGTCATTTTTTGCAGACTGTTGCAATAAACCTTTGCCTACAACACCTCAAAGTTTTATTCAAATTGTTTGACAGGAACAGAATAATTAACGAGTTCTTACTAAGACCGCATCTGTCAATTTTTTTTAGAAAAATGTTTTCTTTTTGAAAACTACTGAAATTTCGTATCTAGTTTATTTAACAAACTTACCTTAAAATTCGGCATAGAATCCAAAAATGTATTGATATACGGGTGTTCCATTTAAAATAAGCGACTAAGTGCCGACTTCGGTATAACCGGAAGTGGTACGAACGTGAAAATATTTTAGATGAGTTAGCTAACATCATTACCCTGTCACCAAATTTTCAAAATTATAATAAGTTTGGTTTGGCAGATACTCATAGGATTAGCTCCCAAAGGCGGACTGTATAGCTAACGCTAACGTTAGCTATAGCCTGTCGGTAGAACTGAACGTATCGGATTAACAAGGAGGATTGTCAATATATGGTTCTATTGTGCTTGAAACCGCCTTAATGCTTTGCTGTCTCGTACTTATTGTACGTGACAAAGAAAGATGGATATATTATGAATAATGCCTCTATTTCTGCCGAACAAAAGCGTTTGCAACTTTCACATAATGACAAGGCAATAAGAATCAGATGCAGGTAGAATAGAAATTCAATAGGTATAATAAAATGCCAGTGGTTCTCAACACTGCTTTAACATTATATAATTTGTGAAGAAATGCAACTTTGTATAATAAAAATAATAATCGATTACTAATTACCTATAAGTAATTTCAATTGACACTTTCACTTATACTTATAACAACAATACAAATACATTTTTATTATAGTTAGTAAATATTAATTAAATTACAAAGATATACTTTTATAATTAAATGTAAAATTATAATTGTCATTCGGCTTAGATTCATCACTTCTGAGTCATCCAAATCTTGGAAAGATCATCGTCATCACTTTCTTCAGTGTTAACTGTGAAAATAAGAGGTCTTGTACTTCATCACAATCTCTTCATTAACAAAAGTATCTTTAATTATTTTATCCGTATGATCAATACATTTTGCCATATTTCGCACTAAATGTTAAAGCAGTGTTGAGAACCACTGGCATTTTATTATACCTATTGAATTTCTATTCTGCATCTGATTCTTATTGCCTTGTCATTATTGTGAAAGATTGCAAACGCTTTTGTTCAGGTAGAAATAGAGGCTTATTCATCCAATATCTCATCTTTGTCACGTACAATAAGTACGAGACAAAAGCATATTTCCGCTAAATTTAAGCATTAGAACCATATATTGACAATTGAATCCGATTCAGCCTTCAGTTCTACCGACAGCTTTTTCATATATGTGGTCATACTCAAAACTTTAGTTGCGAATATAAAATTTTGAGCCTAATTTGCATGTCATGATTCGTGATTAAACGATTATTGTTATAAGGTTCTTAAATTAATTTTTTTTCAACTTCATAATTATCTACTTAAAGTTGTAGTAGTTCAGCTGCTTTCCGTTATCGATATTAAAAATAATAGCTTTTAGATATTTGACATTTTTTGTTAGTATGAATTAAAGCTGAAACTAAGTCATAAAGTTGCATATTATAACCTGTGAAAATTCCGATATAAATTTATAGATAAAGTCGTAGAACTGAACGTATCGGATTAACAAGGAGGATTGTCATATATGGTTCTATTGTGCTTGAAACTTAATGCTTTGCTGTCTCTACTTATTGTATGAAAAGAAAGATGGATATATTATGAATAATGCCTTATTTCTGCCGAACAAAAGCGTTTGCAACTTTACACATAATGACAAGGCAATAAGAATCAGATGCAGGTAGAATAGAAATTCAATAGGTATAATAAAATGCCAGTGGTTCTCAACACTGCTTTAACATTATATAATTTGTGAAGAAATGCAACTTTTGTATAATAAAAATAATAATCGATTACTAATTACCTATAAGTAATTTCAATTGACATTTCACTTATACTTATAACAACAATAACAAATACATTTTTATTATAGTTAGTAAATATTAATTAAATTACAAAGATATACTTTTATAATTAAATGTAAAATTATAATTGTCATAAATTTTAAATGTAATGTTAAAGCAGTGTTGAGAACCACTGGCATTTTATTATACCTATTGAATTTCTATTCTACCTGCATCTGATTCTTATTGCCTTGTCATTATGTGTGAAATTTGCAAACGCTTTTGTTCGGCAGAAATAGAGGCATTATTCATAATATATCCATCTTTCTTTGTATCGTACAATAAGTACGAGACAGCAAAGCATTAAGGCGGTTTCAAGCACAATAGAACCATATATTGACAATCCTCCTTGTTAATCCGATACCCGTTCAGTTCTACCGGACAGGCTTTATAAACTGGTAGATAATTTAACTGCAACGTTTTGTGACAGCTCGTCGTTTTTTAATTTTCGGTATTAATATTGCTACTTTTTTGTTGATTTTCGCTGATTTTTTGCCCATTACTTACTAAAATAAAATTATGTATGTATCCGAATAAATTATGCATTTTTAATTATACCAATTTGATGGTTTTAGTTGTTGATATTGATATCCGGTTCGAATCTTAGGTACATAAATATTAGTTCTCTACGAAAGAAAATTCTAATAACACATGGAATATGTCGATGAATCAACGTACTATTAAAATAGGAGTGTTTATTTATTTAAATTAATTTATTAAATATATTCTAATTTTCATATTTTAAACATAACAAAAATATTCATACTTTAATACTACATTGGTTCAAGTTTATGCCACGTGTTGTTTACATTTTCTCACGTAGAGAATTAACAATACATACTTATCTCATTTACATTAGTATATGATTTGTCTGCTACTACTATTATTTGTCACTATTCACGTTTTAAAAATCTGGTGTGAAACACGACCTTCCAAACTACAAGGTAGAAATTAAAAGAAATGAAATAATTTTAATAATTTTTTTTTAGAATAATTATGCAACCTGTTTTTTAATACGTTCATAACTAAAATTGGCAACATTGTAAAAACAAAAACCTTATTCTATGTCAAGCGGGCGTTCAAACCTTCATGTCAGCAAAGGTTGATACATATATTGATGCGAACTTAAAAATATGTCTGGTGTGGAACACCAAACTGCAAAGTGAAAATGAAAGAAATGAAATAATTTTAAGAATAATATTTTTTTTTTTGGATAATTATGTAATTTTAATACGTTCATAAGGAAAATAGTTAGCATTTTAAAAATAATAACAATAATCTACGTCAGATGGACGTTTAAAAATTAATGTCAGATACAGGTTAATAGAGATCTAGATGCCAACATGAAATAGTTTCGTAACTAGTGCGCTGTTTACACATTTCTTGGTGCGAAGCCGTTCTTTTTTACCCGAGGCATGGCCGAGAGATAAAATATAAGGCCGAGCACCAAAAATGTTACAGCGCACGTGTTGCGAACAAAATTTTTTGTAATCGTTTACATAACATTAGAAAAAAATTAAATTTTGAAATAATTGATGACAAATGTCAAATTAAATACATAAACAAAAAAGTTTATATATTTAGTTAATGTTTTTGTTTATGTATTAAAAGTAACGATTACAAAAAACTTTTTTTCTTCAGACGTCAATAAAAGATGACATTTTAAACTTAACCTGACAACGTTAAAGTTTGACATTTTCACCGGCGGCTGCAAAAGTCTTTTGCATCCCCTCACAGCTGATGCAAAAGTAATGTAAGTTAATAACTCAAACACCCAATTTGGAAAACAAGGAACAAATTTATTGTTTAGTGTTGTAAAGATTAAAAGTACAATGATTAAAACTAACATTTTCTCCAAAATAAAATCCGCCAGAGGTAACAGTGGCGGTCTCGCTCCGTTCCAAGGAAATGGTCTTTAATTCTTCTAATAGGGACCATCTTTCCAATATAAAGAACAACGACAGTTACCTTCAATTACCGAGCTGGTGGATCAACAACCCCTTTCCTTCCGGTGTTATCCTGACCGCACCCAGTATGTATATTGAGAATCCGTCAACGTGGTTCAAGTATCTTAGAAAGCAGTCTGTCCTCCTCCATGGTAAGGGAATGAAACATGTTGCTTTTCCTCCACTTAGTTGAGTACGAGTAACCAGAAGCAGTAGTAGTAAAAACACACAAATCAGTCTCTTAGAGGCTAATCCATCTACAGTGATTATCAAAATCAACTGTAATAAGAACTCGACTGCATGTGTATAGAACTAACAAAAGGTGAGGCTTAACATGTATTTATTTTACTGAGGTCTTTCTTCTAAAGCTATTAAAACGTTAAAAAAACTAATAAGGTCTGTAATACTAGGTACCTGTCTTTAACAGTTAAGATTATAAATAGTTAATATTTAATTAATGCTCTTTTTTTGCTAATTATACGGATGTAGAATAAAAAACAAATTAAATTTAAGTCTTATTATTTAATATATAATTATTTAATTATATGATTTTACTATAACTAGTCTGTTTGCATTTATAATTATCTATAAAATTGATGTCTTATTTCTTAAATTGTTATATGCATCAAATAACATTAAATTACGGCAACTTGAAAATGTGTAATTTTCCAAACTTCGTTCTATGTTATTAACATAATTAACATAAAAATAAGGATTGGATATCGTAGAAAAACAAGGCTAGTATACAGGCTGTTCTAAATTAAGTGCACACTGTTGGTAACTTTGTTATTATTGGAGGTATAACATCGGTTAAATTAGCAAACTAGCAGCATTTTTCCCGCTGATTATGATGGTGAAAACAGAAAAACAATTGAATGTAGGCGTTTAAGAAAAAATGAGGAAAGTGTATTTTTTTAATGGATACCCTATATATTTTTTGCTAAATCGAATGCATAACATTTTTACAACAAAAAAGGTCATTAGCAATATTTGCCTAAAATTGAAAATAACCGAATTATCAATACATTTTTCTCTCAGGCTAGTTGACTATTAATGGTTGCGAAATAAGATTCAATTTTCCTTTTTTATCTTTAAATTAGCTTCATCGATTCATTTAAAAATAAAAATATGCCAACACATTTTCTATTTTATCAATTTTTCTCGACATAAGATATATCTCTGTCATAACGCGTTTTATTTTAGACTAGTTGGCTGTGTATGTCTAAAATAAAAACTGCATTCTATGCGTCATTTTAAGTTAATCTGATATCAAAAAAGCAAGGCTACTAAATTAACGAATTAAATTAGAAGTTATTTTTGTTATTTAAACGAATTACATTTTTCTTATTTCTCCGGAAACGTCAGTTAGTTAAGTTATTAATATTACAACACTGATTTAAAAAAATGCAACATGCTAGAGATATATCGTGTATCGAGAAAAAATAGAGCATTTTAACAAGTATATCCTGAACCTGAAAATGTTTGTGAAAATTAGAACTAAAAAACAATTTATTATAAATAAAGAAGTAGAAGTTAATATGTTAGCATATTTCGAAGCGTACAAAAATAATTCAACCAGAGATTTGACAAAAGACAGTGGTTTAAAGTCATGTACGATTTGGAGAATTTTGAAAAAATATAAATTTATACCATTTAAGTAGCGACCAGTACAAACAGTACCTGGTGACACCGAAAGCAGGCTAATTTTTTACCAATGGATTGTAGATATGTGAAGGGAAATTTTGAACTTTTTAAGGTGCATTTTGTGACGCGATGATGCTAATTTTTCAAGTAGAGGAATGTTTAATACCAAAAATATGCACTATTGGTGTAAGAAAGATTTATTTATTGTTGTCTAATAGGCAGCCAAATAATTGAACCAATTTTCTATGAAGGCACTTTTACAGGGAGAATTTCTAGAAACATATTTAGATGATGTGAACTTAGAGATGCGTAGCCGAATATACTTACAACAAGATGGAGCTCCTCTCCATTAGTTTCACGAAGTCAGAGTGTTATTAGAAAGACTTTTCCAAAATATATTGATAGCAACAATTGGTCCGATACGTTGGCCTCCAAGGTCTCCTGACATAACTCCATTAGACTTTTACTTTTGGAGTTGTCAAGGACGAAGTCTACAAAAGAAGATATGCGCACCTGGCCGACCTTTAGAATAGCATTACGGGCATTATAAGATCCGTGGATGGCAGAATAGTTCTAAAAGCTACAAGCCGTGTAATAAAGAATGCCCAAAAATGCGTAGAACAAAATGGTGACGTGTTTACACATTTAATGTATGTTGTTTTATTATTTCTGTTGCTTAAATAAAATGAAAAAAGTGAAATTGAATCTTATTTCGCAACGATTAATATAACTAGTCTGAAAGACAAATTCATTCATAATTCGGTTATTTTCAATTTTAGGCCAATATTGCTAATGACCTTTTTTGTTGTAAAAATGTTGTACATTCAATTTGGCAAAAAATATACAGGGTATTCCATTTAAAAAGTACATTTTCCTCATTTCTTCTTAAACGGTACATTCAATTGTTTTTCTGTTTTCACCGTTTTAATCAGCGGGAAAATGCTACTAGTTTGCTAATTTAACCGACTTTGTATCTCCAATAATAAAAAAGTTACCAATGGTACGCACTTAATTTAGAACACCTTGTATAGTAGATAATCAAGCCATTGTATAGTGTTATTTTATTATCGCGGCATTGAGAGGATTTTTGTTCTTATTAATTTAACTTGACCTTCACGCCATTCCCTTGCGGGATAGACAAAACAATCCCTGCTTCTTACTTATTTTTCATTCATGGAAGTATGTCCGCATACCTCCCTAGCTTCCGCAAGATTCATACATTGTCTCTGACATGCCCTTTTATTTTTAAAACTTATCTTTTTTTCCTTTATCATCCATTCTACTACTTTACGCGACCTACCAGACACGGCTTTACCTTTAACCTCAGCTACATATATTTGCTTCGTTAATCTGGTTCATTCTCTCAATGTGACCAAACCAACGTAATGTACTACTTTTGTATCTATCCATCTTCGTCCTTTCCTCACCACCCTCCGTCATTATGCACTCATTCTTTATATTGTCCCTTCTCGTTTTACCACATACGCTTCTCAGGAATCTCATACCCACGGAATTTATTTTCTTTGGTGCTTTTTTTGACATACCTATGTCTCACTTCCATACAGTACTGACGGGACAAATACGCCATTATAGATTGCTTGTTTCGCAGCTAGGCTCATGAGTTCGTTTCTCATTATCGTCCACATACTTCCAATCACATTCCTTCCAGCTTTGACCCTTCGTCCAATCTCGCCCTCCATTGTATCATCTGCAGTAAAAATTCTACCCAGATATACCAACTCGTCCACTTGCTCCACAATTTCATCATGCAGAGTAAATACCTACTCTCCTTTCCACCTTCCCGATTGAACACCACAATCTTAGTTTTGTTCACGTTTACCTTTAGGTCCATGCTCTAACATACTGTATCAAACTTCCTCAGAGCAGTTTGTATCTCATCCGCACGGTTACTTAATATGACTGTGTCATCTGCAAACAGTAGAAGTCGTACATTTACGTCACTAACCATTACACCATGTGTATCGGTATATGCTTGTCTAACACATTTATCCATGTATACATTGAACAAACGCGGTGACATCCCACAGCCTTGTTGCAATCCTTGCTGAATATTAAAGTTCACTCACACCTCCTCTCACCCTAGCACATGCCCGGCTACTGTTCTATACTGCCCTTATTCCGTTTATTAGACCTTTATTTACGCCATATTCATTTAATATTTCCCACAGCTTCTCCTTATTCACTCTGTCGTACACTTTCTCCAGATCTACAAACGCACAGTACAGCTTCCTTTTTACACTTAAACACTTTTCGATCACCTGCTGGAGAGAAACCATCTGATAGACACATCCTCTCCCTGGCATGAAACTACCCTGCACCTGCCAAATCTTCGTTTGTGTAGTTTCTCGTTGGGTATCAATCAGTATTCTTCCAAATACTTTACTAGACACGCTGAGCAAACTTATTCTCTGTAATAAAATACTTATCTTTTTTGGGTTTTTTAATGGTGTACCTTAAATGATACAATCTAAACGGTTCGATAACACTTACAGTTATCTTCGTCAGTAGTAATGTTTGTTAAAAATTGTTAAACAATTCTTAATTTCTGTACATTTATTTAGTGGAATATGCCCAATCGTATGGCGTGAATATGATATTTTAGTTGTACTCATAAGCGGCTCGTTTGGACATTGTAATTCATAAGTTTTTTGTTTTTAAAAATTTCGCAATTTTAACACAAAATTTAAAAAATTGGGATTTTTTCATAAAAGAATGATACTCTTGTCTGATGTCGCTACGACGTACCGTTTTCGACATAAATCGATTTGAACTTTTCATGTGTTAATCATACTTTTATAAAATTAACTAACGAATTCATTTATTTTTTATTATTAATTGTGTCAGCAACATTTTTTTGTATTAAAAACGATTATTTTTTACCCGAGTTTATTTCTTACTTTCTAAAGCAAAATGAATTTATGACATGAGAGCAGTTTGACGTTCGCGCAATTGTTATTTTGTTTATTTTCCATAGCCATCTTTCATAATTGTAAATGAATTCGTTAGTTAAAAATTGAAAAAATTAAAATCAGCTCTAGAATTTGCAGTTTTCTTTTGTGAAAAGAGTTTGTAGACACCTGCATATATATATATATATATATATATATATATATATATATATATATATATATATATATATATATATATATATATATATATATATATATATATATATATATATATATATATATATATATATATAAGAACTTATCTATCATTATAAGCAAAAAGTTCATATGTATATGGGTCCGGAAATGCTTCGTTTCCGAGATACAGGGTGTCAAAGTTGAAAAAGAAATCGCGATTTCTTCAATATTTTTGACTGTTTCGAAATAATTTCATGAAATTTCGTATACGGGGTCTTTTGGGACAGTTGTTATCAAAAGAACATGTTTACTTTTAATATTAATTTCTTTTCTTGTTTTTTAATATTGGATATTTTGGTGCTCCTTACAAGTTTTAAATAAATAAACATTGTGAGTTTTAAATGTGTTTTCTCAGAAACGGTTGCTCCTAGCGACATCACTAAAATATACCTTTTTAGCAGAAAAGATAGGAGAATCGATTTTCTAGTCCAAAATGGTATACAGTGTAGCACAAAAAATTGCAACGATTTAAAGGGGTCGAAATGGTTGCCGCTGGCGCCTCTAGAGACCACAACTAAATGGACTACAAATTTGAATATTTCATTTCAAAATCCATCGTATACGAAATTTTATTTCGAAACAGTCGAAAGATTGAAGAAAACGCGATTTCTTTTTTCAACTTTGACACCCTGTATCTCGGAAACGAAGCATTTCCGGACCCATGTACATATGAACTTTTTGCTTATAATGATGAGTTCTAGTACTTCTTTAATTTTGGATTAGATAAGATTCATATATATATATATATATATATATATATATATATATATATATATATATAGTTATTTATTTTTATCATTTACGCTAATAAAACAGTTCTTACGACAGTGCTTCCATTAGAAAGGGGTTCATTACAAAAATAAAATAAGTTATGTTTATTAATACCCTATATTTTATTGTTATTGCAAGAATGTTTACCTGTTTGAGTTCAATCCTTAGACAAAAGGGTGGTATTTTCGCTTTAAGTTTACTTTAAAATTTTCCGAGTTTTAACAATCACATCTGATATGGGTTTAAGAGAACCGTGTTTTTTGGTAGAAATTCAGTACTATAGCAATCCGAAATGATATTTTCGTGCCTCTTTCAACTAAAGAGCCCTTTACACGTTATAAAACTTCTACTGTTTAGATTATTAGTATCTGTGTTTATTATTATTCAAATCGCTGGCTGGGTAAAAAAAATCTGTTCAAACGCTTACAACGAATGAACGAAAATCACCGGATTATGAAAGTGTATAATTACTACAAAGACAAAGGCACGTACGCACATAGTTCTTTGTTTAAGAAAATTTATCGTCCTTGTCTAATGCTTAGCGACACTACTGCTTTAACATAATTGCTATTGAGCAACTCGTTACGTGAATTGGGGGATAAAAACGATCGGCGCGGCGTTACTACTCCTTCAAGAGCTTTGAGATTTAAGGCAATAGAAGTCTTACTAAACGAAGACAAGCCTTATAAGAGTAGTAAGTAAGTAGAATTTATGATCAAGCATATCAAAACATGCCACTTAGTTTGTAAATCATATTCGCAAGAGGAGTTACAACAGTAAATTAAATATTAGGAGCGGCAAGGGTTGGTTACTACTCAAAGACAATGTTTATTGTGTCAGTTAAAGCTTTAACGTTCACGCGTTTACGATGCTTATACTATTTTTCGTCCAGTGTCTTTTTTTTTAGTTGTATGGTTGAGTTAAGATAGCGAAATTATAGAGAATGTAAAGTATTATTCACGTAAGGTGAGGATCACATGACTAACTATTCAGATGAAGTACTGAAAATACTGGCATTAAAGACACGATGAAATTTAGTGTGCCATTCTAAGATGTATGCAAAATTTAATGCTGCACCGGTTTCGCAAGGTGGGATAGAGGGCCATGGGCGTGCTTTTGAACTTAGAATACTAAAGGTGGTTTGTCGTATTGTCGAAAGTCATCAATAAGGGCGAGTCGCGGCCGGGTAAAAGTCGAGTAATGGACGCCAGTCTGTTAAAACAAAATGAGTCAAAATACACCTGAGCACACGTAGATAAATCAGCCCCCAAAGAGACAAGAGGTCTCACTTACCTTTACGCTGTCTACCTTCAGGTGCACGTAAGCGGTGTTCCGGGAACTTTAGCTCTAGAACAGATCTCAAAATGTTCACACGTCTTCAAATAATAATGAAGCGTGCAAGCAAATAAGCTGTTGGGGTTCAATGGGTTTCTTTTATCCTAATTTTACGTTATGTTACACCCAACGCTTGTAAACAAAATACACATAAAAAAGAACGCTAAATATTTTAATTACTGATTCAAGACCCATATACTAATCATCCACAAAATTCTATCATCATTTGAACTCTAAATAATTAAATACAAACTAAACAAACGTCATTCATAATTCTCTAGTTTGTTACGTTAAACAACAAAACTATTTAATATCAAAAGAAAATACTACGTGAAATGAAATACGTCAAATCGGGAGTTTGCCACCAGGTCACTTTCAAATCAAATGCATGAAATTTAACCTTTACTAAAATCTCTTAGTTTTAAATCTCTAAAATACCAATTTGGGTTCATTATTGCTGTCGCTGTTCGGGAGGAGATTACAAATAATGGTAGTAAATCCAATTAATTATTCATATATTAAACAAACACAAGTCATAAAAAAACACGACGATACACCTGCTAATCTTAAATCAGCACTAATTTGTGGGGCGGTTCTCTTAAAAATTTGGGTTAGGTGAGGTATACTTCCCCTATATCTAAATCGGCCTAACTTGCAAGTTCGCCCTCTAATCTTAGATAAAATTTTCAAGTTAATGTTACCTAAATACTGTTAAAATTCAAAACATTTACCTAAACAATTGATCACTCCAAATCATTAATTTTACAACGTGCAATTTTTATACACATCACATTCAAATAACCAATCTTAAAATATTAAAGACGCAGATAAGAGCAATTCGTCAAACCTAATTAAAATGGTCTCAATGGACTAACACTTCAATATGTATATATATATATATATATATATATATATATATATATATACATAACCTTCTCGAAACGTTCGGTTCTCCAGGTATTCGAAATCGCACATCTCGCGTAACAGCTCACATCTTTAACAGACGACGGTTCCCGCTCCAATTAATCGCGCCAACAAAGCATCCTTGTCCTCCTTAATAAAATTGCATTATATTTTTCTCTCAACACGCTTCCACACGAACACTAATAACATCGCAGCCTGTAACCAACCCGCGATATGACGCTCTAAAGACATGTGCCCTTACGTTTATTTGAGTACAAACTGTAGTTCAGAGTAATATTACATCAACTGTAACGATAATTTCCTAACCCCATACTGACTGAAATATTTTATCGTGACAGAAATACGGCGTCAAACTATAAGGCGCATTACCCAAATGGCATCAGCCGAAACATGATCCAAACAAACAACTCACAAGGTAATCTCATAATTCTCCAATTTAGATTTAAACTGTTCTTATCAACAACTACGTTTTACTTTTAAAACCTCATTATCAAAAAATTTACAGGAAAACAATTTATACTCAACTTGAAATTTCTATTTTCAATTAACTAATCCCTGGAAAATTTAAATGTCCCTTTCAGAACCATTGTGAAGCTTAAAGAAACCAATCAATACAATACGTCAATTTTAATTCTAACTATATTACCCCTTTCGCGGCGTTCCTGACTCTCCCTAGTCCATGCCTGATAGCAGCGCATGATGGTGGTTTGGTTCTGGTTAAGGCGATTTCTCTAAACGAAAAACCACTTTGGCGCAAACCAACAATACGACCCCTGTGAAAGTCGCTTAATTGGCGGTAATTTCCACGTTGGGGCACTCTAGGCATGATCACACCCTCAAAGCAAACAATCACAAGCGAAAACAATAAAGAACTGAACACAATGTCGCACAATATACACCTGACAAAATTGTTCGAAAAAAATGAACGAACTGTCAGATAAGCCATTACCACTTGATCCATATGAATGAAATTTAATCAATTGCTACCTTTTAGTAGTTAAAAGTTTCTGTCAAGTGTGGTCAAAAAATTCCTGCCCCTTCTTGGTGTTACAATTTCCATGTCACTAAGTATATATATATATATATATATATATATATATATATATATATATATATATATATATATATATATATATATATATATATATTACAATGCAGGGCGTTCAAACATACTTGACAAATTTGTGAAAGAAGGCGCAACTCCATACCTTTTGACCATACTGCATCGGTAACTCGTCAATCAGTTTCAATGGTTTTTATACTTCTGTTGCTATCTTGCTATGAGCGTTGTACAGTGAAATACAATTTGAAATATCCATGTTATATGAAGAAAAACAAATTGGTAAAGACCTTCTTCCTTATTGTATTGTCGCAGAAATAGGACTCTTACAGTCACATTAAGTAATTCTATTAAGTCTGTTGTCAGTTCATCTTTTTGCCATTTAAAACCAATCTCCTCTAACGCGGTACGCAAAAATATAGGAAAAACATAAAATATTGGATTTTCACAAAGCCTTTAAAACCTCTCATAAAATGCTTGTAAGAATCCACAGGATCCTCTCTTAACACGCTGTTTTGCCTGACCAATTCGATTAAAGATGCTACAAATTGTTTTTCAGTACTTCTAAAATTCTTCACCTTTATAACCAATACTTTGCGACAAGTAAAGATTTATTCAGAGAAGGTTTTGCTGATCTTAGTGTTAATTTAGGAAAAAAAAGCAAGCATACAAGTTAAACTGGAAAAATTGGAATTAATAAGAACAAAATTGACAACTAGTTACATACAATACCAAATAATAACATGGCCTTAAATGTTCAAGGCAAGTATCAAATACAAAGTAAAGCAGCTTTGGTATCGTTGGTTTTGAGAAACAACACTTACGTTCAATATTTACTCTTTTCTCAAGCATACAAAATGACAAATATTATTGTATACTGACTTCCATAAAAATTGGAACACCTAGAATTTGTTGAACGATTTTATTGAAATTTTCGTCAACGATGTCTTTCATTAGAACAAACAAACCATTAAAATTTGAATAAAATCTAGCTAGTAGTGTTTTTTGTTTTTTGTTTTTTCCTTTGCACTTAGTAACAATACATTTGAATAAATAAACTAATCGGTGTGTAATTAACTGTCAATTTTGAAAATTGTTTGTTCACAATTTCGTTCTAAACTTGGGAAGAATGCCAAGAGGGCAGACGGATGCGTGGAGAACGTAAAAATCCAACATTTTTTGTGGAACGCAACACAGCCCTCACACAAGGAGTGATGATATGGGGTACAATATGTTACGGCAGCAGATCACCCTAGGTCTTCATTGATGGCAACTTAAACGCCACTGCTTATATTGGCAATATGCTAGAACCCGTTGCGCTTCCATATCTTCATGGGCTGGAAAATCACATCTTCCAACAGGATAATGCGCGTCCTCATACGGCAAGGACTACAACATGTTTTTTGCAAGAAGCTAACATTGCCGTCCTCCCATGGCCTGCTCGGTCGCCTGATTTGTCACCTATTGAACATGTATGGGATGAAGTCGGTAGGCGACTGGGTAATTTATCACACCCTCCAGATAACTTACACGATCTCCGGCTACGGATTCAAGAAGCTTGGGTTGATATATCACAGGCAACTATAGATCACTTGATTGATAGCATGCCACGCCGTCTAAATGAGTGCATTACAAATCGTGGCGGAAAAAAAACATTTTTAGTTTTTGTTCTTTTGTTTTCAAATTTTAATCGTTTGTTTGTTCTAATGAAAGTCATCGTTGACGAAAGTTTCAATAAATTCTAGGTGGTGCAATTCTTATGAAAGTCAGTATATTAGAATAATAATGTACCTAATTCCGGTACAGCACCACTATAATTATTTGTCACAAGTGCCGGATAGCAAAATATTATTTTAAAGATGTGTCCTTACATTTCAACTGTTGTAAATGATTATTCTAAAATGTCCTATGAAGAAATAGATAGTTGCACGGTTAAAACGTTAACATAAAAAAATACCCTTGACAAATAAATACTATTGATTATTTAGGAAGATTTCTTTTTTAAGTTGTAAAATATTGGCAAATGTGATAAATCTTGGTAGATATTAGTGGATACATTATGTTCTTAAGAAGACATGGGCGATAAAAATCCAACAATGTTGAAGAGGGAAACAAAAAATTCTCTCCTGAAAATTCACATTTTTTGTACACGAAACAGATTACTATTTAGTGTAATACCTGTATTTTAAAAAAACATTCCTGTGCGTTATAGTTCTGTACCACAGTTAGTGCATTAATTAACTGTAAAACATCCTGCATAAAATACTCATAGTAATAACTACGTATTTTAATTTTTGTTAATTAACTAACTGAGCTTATAAATTCAGGTAAGAACAATGACATTGAAGCATTTTATTTTGTTTATTGTTCTAAAGTATGTAGAGAACCATTAGATTTCCATTATAAATGAACAATAAATATTTAATAAATAAAGGTATAATTAAAGCTACTCCATAAATGTGATTAAAACATGAATTTTTTCCCATAATATCCAAACAAAAATTCATGTACAAAGCAAGTAAATGGCGATAATGAATTTTATTTCATACCAATACATTATAAACAAATAAACCCTTCGTTGCCGTAACTGTAAATATGTTCATAACTCCATAGGGAATTATAGTAGGAAATCATAGATCTGTAACTCCCTCTAATGTATTTTGGCAAATATTTGCAAGCTTGTCTGTGAATATATCCGTAGTAACAATGCCTACTTAATTTTTAAATGTTCGTTTAATTTTAATAACCAACAAAATTTCGTTTTTGTAATCGTTACTTTTAATACATAAAGAGAAAAGTGGTATATAACTAAATATATAAACTTTTTTATTTATGTATTTAATTTGACATTTGTCAACAAATATTTCAAAATTTAATTTTTCTAATTTTATGTGAACGATTACAAATGTATTCATAACACGTGCGCTGTCATTTTGGTGCTCGGCCATATATTTATTCGGCTACGCCTCTAAAACAGCCTCGCACCAAGAAATGTGTAAACAGCGCACTAGTTGCGAAATCTACTATTTCATATTTCATTTATAATGAAATATGAAATAAAATTATTTATCTATCACGTGAGTTATGTATGTTAATAACCTCACAACTACCTTGATATGTAAATAACTATAAGATATTGCAGTAGTACAGAGCATCATTAGATAGGCTGCAGCTTCAAACTATAGCTTTCAAAAAAGAACAATTAAGCTTAATATGAGTATAAATACAAATCAAACTGTCCATTTTTTAAACATTTCTCTTTCAATTTTTGAGCTGAAATAGTTTGAAATTTTAAAGGCGATATCCTGAATATTTTGGCCCATTTAGGTCCAGAAATTGTTGCCATCTAGGATTGACAGAAGATTTTTGAGGTTGCGTGATTTTTTTAATCTAGTGGGCTACGGCCGGGCATAGATCAAATCGATTATTGCAGTACAAAAAAAGTAAATATAATATTTTTTAGTGAATTGTCTAGTTACAACCGTTTAAGGTTTATAGAATCACGAAAAAATAATACCGGGTATTAGAGCAAAAACTGGATAGGAAAGCTTTTTGGTCCGACAATTACCTACTTTTTAAATTATGGTGATTTGAATCAAATTTTTAAGCAAGTGAGAAAAAAATTAATGATACTAAATTGAACAGTAGGTAAGGATTTTGTTGGGTAACACTTCCAGGCACATTCACGCAGGGATTGCAAGTAAGCTTATGAATTTAAACGATAAATAAATTAAAAATTAAAAAGCGTAGAATTTTAGTCAATACCAACTGTTTCTAGATCCCGATCGATCTTGATATGATTTTTTTCAAGTTGTGCAACTGTACAGTTGTATTTTTAAGAAAATGTCATGCCTGTTGCGAGTTTTAAACCGTGTTGCATGTTAAAAATTTTGTGTAAAAACAAAAAAAAAAGAAATTAAGAATACTTGGCCTCTTGGTATGCATATTATACTGCACAAACTAAAAGTGGCGAGAATCTTGCAATATCCGAATTACAATGTAACCAGATACATTAACATTAGCAAAACTGTCGTGTTTTCATGGATGGTCAAGATCTAGAGACAGTTGGAATAGTGCGAATGTGACAACGTTTAGGATTTGTACTGAAATAAGTTATCAGACGATCTCCTGACAATCTACCCCCTACATTTGAACAGAAGTGATTTTGATGATTCTTTATTGTCGTTGCACGTACACTTTCATTAGTCCAAACATGTATCTTATCCAACATAATATGTTTTTTTAAAATGGATAATTGTGTTTTTTATTATGATCAAGTATTATTCACAAAAACGTAAGTCGAATACCATGATCATTTTCTTGTAAGTGTTGAACCGATGTGTACTGATATAGGTGCATACCAAACTCGACTCTGGTTTACACCTGCCTTGCAATGCTTCGTGTGCTTCTTAAGGAAGCATATCCACACCTTCGCCATTATTACCACAATTGTCTGCTCGATTATCGCAATCTGCTAATATCATAGTTATTCAAATGTTTTATTTTCCGTTATTCTAAGTTTAAAATCACTCGATAACATCTAAATGCAAATTTCATAAGTGACACGTAGTTTTTCAATGCAAAAATGCAAAATGCAAAAATTTGTTTTAGATCACGGTAAGTTTAAAAGTAATGGTCTGATCGAAAAAGTTGAAAAAAAAACATTAAATTATTCATCATAATCAGTTTTTTCAAAGAATTTTAATCGGATTCACCATGCAAATTTGGTGTTATTTTGTTGCTAGTTTATCACTGCAGAGCCAATGTTGTTGCTCAAACCGTTTAATTGGAAATGGCAATCAACGTGCAGGGAGCCACTTAACTTAATATTAAAGCAGCCCCCCCCCAACCATCCAGTACGTTAGAATGTGTTGCTATTTTGTTGCGAAAAACCTTTTGCAAGAGTGACCTTATTTCAAAAATATACTCGTAACTACACACTAAACATCATGGAATTGCGACTCATACGCGGTGCAGTCACAAGATAATTTATTGCCAAATCGATTCTTTGACATCTCAGACATATTGCGCGCACCTCTTAACACGGTGTAAATTAACCAAAAAAATTGTTGCTTTTATGCTTTAACTACTACATACATATTCCTCGTACAATGTGTTTACTTTCGATACAATCAAACTTATTATATGCTTTTTTCTTGCGTGCTAACTGCACCGCGCTCTTTTACGGTCTAAGTTATCTAAAAAAAGTTGCTCTTCTGCTTTAGCTGCTGATGCTCCTCAGACAATCTACTTTCGATACGTAGTTTAAATAGCGGAGTCTAAATATGCTGTTTCTGAAACAAACTGACTTCAGTAATTTGTAATTGCACAAATTGTAAACAGTTGTAAGGTACCGAATTAACATTTACTAATGTAATTACATTTTTTCTGTACTGTAATACTCAGTATAAAAGAGTAAGTCCTATTGTCACCCTACGGATTCCAATATTCCATTAAATCAAGTAGACTTAACAGTCCTAAATGCTAAAAATTGTTACCTGAACCTAGAAGGAGCAAATTATGAGAGCACCTCATTTAAAATTTCATACCTAGGACAATTTTCGGAAAAATCAGAACAATCTAGAGCTTATTATAAGTTTTTGTTATGAACGAATAAGTTCAAAGGTAAATATGTAACTAAAAATTAATAATAACTTTTAATCTAGAGCTTGTCTAATGATGGGCTTAACGCCCTCTATAGTGTGTTCCAATTTCGTTGTTTTATTTGTTTTTTAAAGGTATCTTTGTTATTATCAAAGATGGAAGTTTTTACATTCACGTACTACGTTGTTGACGATGGCAAAATCGAAAATTTAGTATCTTCTTTTGTTTTCAACTTATAGTCAAACTAAGATATTTCTACACTTATTGCAATGTCTTATATCTCGCTTAACACTATTATACTGATATATTTAGTCAACGGTACTTGTATATTGCGAAGTGCCGAATTCAGTGGCGTGCTTAGAATTTTTCTAGGGGGTCGGTTTTTGAGTAATAATATAAACGTGCATTTTTTAAATGGGAATCATAGTTGGCTTGGCAACCATCAGCTGCAGTTCTTTCTTAGTTTTTCAAAAATATAAATATAGACATTCCTGCAAAACATCTTCCAAATGTTTTTTTTACAACAAGACTGTGCCCCCGCCCATAATTCTTTGGCATTTAGGAATTACTTAAAAAACCGTTTCCCAAATCGTTGTATTACAACATTCGGTTTTTTTTGTTAAACCAGGATATACATATTAATATAAATTTCACAGCTAATTTACTTATTAATGTACTGCTTGTTAGCTCATAATATAATGTTTAAATAATAATTATATAATTTCAGCGTATGCCTGTGCGCAAAAAAAGTATTTCACATTTCACTTGTTTTCGTTAATATAATAAACCTTAGTTAAAATTAATATTTTGTTTTGACCAGATAATTTCAATGATGTCAGTTTACTTTTAATATTGTTTGGTGCTTCTTTTATTAATTAAAGAACACCTCGAGCAATTCAACTTCTTATTTGTGCTTTTAATAATTTGAAATGGCTTAGAGCCTATAATTACGATGATATTCTATATAATTAATTTAATCGTATTATTTATTTATGGCATTGACTTTTAGGTTTTTAAATTGCTATAATTTTCTCACCAGACCATAATAATAATAATAACATTAATAAATTGAATATAAAATCTTACAAGTTTTGTTTTAAATGGATTAATTCTTCTTTGAATAACCTTGAAACTAACATTACCACTTACCTATTATGCTGTAAAAACAAACCTTTCGATTATTAGTGAAAGTCAATAATCAAAATACTGGGAAATTTTACATTCAAAATAGTTAGACCTGTCGGTCTTAATGTTGCTTAGTAACCCAAAAAAACGAAGAAGGAATCATGAAAATGTAAACTTTTACGATTTAAGAAGCTTACTTTTCCCGGTCTGTACGCATTAATTTCGGGGTTAAACTACTTTTTTCTAGAGCTTCTGATCTGAATTTTTTGTGTTGGATAGCTTGTGTCCTGAAGGAATTTATTTAGGCAGATTGGAAGGATCCTTTTATTAGAATCAAGGATAAAAATGGATAATAGTGATTTTTCATGTTCAGATTTGTCTTTTTTTTTAAGAAATTTAGATCAAAAATAGATAGATAGATACTTTATTATTAGACCCTTTCAATATACATATTGTTCGGCTACGTCAATGTTTCAATAAAAGAAAGAACAGAATGATAAATAACTATAACGTTTTTAAGACTAACATCAGTTTAAAGGACATTAACAAATTCATAACATAAAATATCTTATAAAGCTTTGGATGGTCACAGTCATTACGTACTCAACAAAATATTGCTCATCCACTTAGAGGTAGAATCTAAAAATGCGTGCTATGAAAACAATGTTCCAACATAAAAGTATTTTATAGTTTTTTCGAACTGGACGTGTGGCAGGATTCTTGTATCCTTATTTACGGCATTTTATAAAGTTATATTTGGCAAATTGTTTTCCGACATTTTATATTTGCATTTAGGTACTTTAAGTAAGTCTGCATGTATGGTATTATAAATGCGATTGATGATATTGTTTCAAAATTTCATCCATTGCTATGTATATCCAAAAGAGTTCTGTAGATGTACAAAGAAGAAACTGGCATTACTTTTAAATTTTTTAAATAATAATTCGCGGTAATGTTCCCTATTACTCTCGTAATGATCCTAATTGCTTGATAGAAATTACCCTGCAAAGTGATACATAGTTTAGTTTTTGGGCAAATTAACGCAAAGTAACACTAAACTGCAACTGTATCTATCAGCAGATACAAACTATTTTATAAGGAGCTACACAACTCCTCTACATGTGATTCCCAGGTTAAACGATTGTCTAAAACAATGACCAACATGTTGACCGATTTTTTGAAGTGAAGTGAAGAAATTATTTTTTGAGTTTTTCCGTTTTTTAGTGTATTAGCATTCAACCACATTACAGTACTTTCTTAAACTTGTTCCATTATTGAATCTAACGCGGTAGAATATTTTTGGGAACGTAGTATACTTGTGTCGTCCGCAAATTGAATACAACTGCGAGGTTTTGAAATCAAACTTAATTCATTTACATAAAGAATAAAAAGTGTTGTCTATTAGTGAAGTATAACGTTATTAACTGTAGAGGAGTACGTTGTATTCCATAATAAAAAAAAATTTAATAACTTTATGCACCGCTTAAATGCTTTACTTAATCAACGAAGTTGCTGCATTTGATGGTCCACTTTCGATTCCAAGAAGTACATTTTGCATCAGCTGACTTTCGGCTTTTATAGTTGAACTACTAAGGTATTGAATTTCTTGAAAGATGTTGCACTAAGAATAGGTGCGGTCAGGATAGGACCGGAAGGAACGGAGTTAGGGTTCTGATGAGAAAGTTACTACCCCTGCATTTGTATAAATAGCCGCACATGATGTACGTATACGCAGTGATTATGCGGCTATATGTATATGAGGACAACCCTTTGAAAAAACTTTATACACGGTAAGCGGTCACGAGAATCGTACCCATTACGTCCCCAATGCTGAGCGGATCGTGTTGCCACTAGCCTACCAAGTCGAAGTCGGTCATCTGATATGTCTCATTTCTTAAATATTGATACTACTGATTTTGAATGATTTTGGGAGATATTCCTTCCTTATGGCATTCATTATAATTAACAAGAAAATCTCCTATTATACCTAATGAATCTTTTATAATTTTGCTATTCAATTGATAACAAACAAAATACACCCACGTACCGCACAAAAAAAAACATCAGCGGCCGATTGGGACGAACTAAAGAAAATTTCTTATTACTAACATGTTTGATTAAGGTTACCTTATCTACTACATGGTTTTTATCAAACATATGTAGGACTACGTTGGGACAACTCTGCCGTAGCCCTACATATGTTTGATAAAAATCATGTAGTAAATAAGGTATCCTTCATCAAACGTGTTAGTAACAAGCACGAACTTAATTGTTATGAAAGTTTAGAAATCTTCAAAAACAAACAAATTCTAATGAATAATGACAATTAAGGACCTTTGGGCTACTCATTCGTAACTTTCACTTTCACTTTCACCAGATAAGCAAGGAAGCGTTGCTTGCTGATGGTATATATATATTAGAAATTTTCTTTACTTCGTCCCAGTCGACCTCTGATGATGATAACTTAGCTATTGAAACGCGTTCGATGTTTTTTGTATGTACGTGGATGTATTTTGTTTGTTACAGATCCTGCCACAGTTCCAGTGTTCCAGATTTTTCGTTCAAATTATAAATATCAAAAGAGTTTGACTTTTAAATTTGTTTAACTGTTTCTGCTAATTCGTCATAACTTACGGGTTTTAAGACCAAAGAGAGTGTGGGAGACTCGTATTAAGAAAAGACTGAATTAATTTATTGTGTTTGGTGCATAGACACAAAATGTAAATTCAGTTCATCATTAGTCAATCCAATTTTATCATTACTGATTTCATTATTCCTTTCATGGTTAACTAATTCCCAACTGTCTTTTACCTTATTTTACGAGTTAACTATATAATTTGTGTATAGATTTGTTTTTGTTTTTTCTAGTAGAGATCTGCATAGATCATGACATTTTTTATACCTATAAATATAAGTTGATTCTAGGAAATATTTGCTTTAATTTTATATATATATATATATATATATATATATATATATATATATATATATATATATATATATATATATATATATCGGTGGTCGTAAAGTAAGGAATAAATTCAATATCTCGTAAAGCACAATTTTTTCAAAATCGCTCGGACCCGTCGATTTTATATTTTTCGGGGCATATTTTGCAAAAAAAATTTTATAAAGTTTTTTCAAATTGCTGCCCAATTTTTTTATTGCATTTTTGGATTGCCCTTATTCTAAACATTTGTCATGCAGCATGTGCTACACCTAAGTCCAAGCGTTTTGGAGTTATTCGCATTCAAAATTTAAAAATTGAAAACGGAAAATAAAATAATTTTTATAACGTTTTATTATATCGAAAGCAAAGATTCGTAAACTTAAAAATAATTTTATTTCAGCAAATGTTCGAAATGTCCTCCGTTAGTCAACTGACAATAGCCTAATCGATCTACAAATTCCTGCTGCACATTTCGAACCATTTCGGGCGTTATTCGACGTATTTCTTGACGGATGCGTTGTTTTAAATCATCTAGATTTGCCGGTTGGCTTTTAAATACCTTGCCTTTAAGGTATCCCCATGAAAAAAAGTCTAGTGGTGTTAGATCGGGTGATCTTGGTGGCCACTCAATAACACCGCTCCTTCCAACCCACCTGTTTGGGAAAGTGTCGTGCAAATAAGTTCGAACTACCACAGAAAAATGGGGGGGAGCACCATCTTGTTGGAACCAGATGTTATGGTGTGGAAAATCCGGATGTTCTATCTCGTTTTCTTCATGACCTTTTTTTCAATTTTTAAATTTTGAATGCGAATAACTCCAAAACGCTTGGACTTAAGTATAGCACATGCTGCATGACAAATGTTTAGAATTGTAAGGGCAATCCAAAAATGTAATAAAAATATGGGTTGCAATTTGAAAAAAAAAATTTTTTTAGCAAATCTTTTTTGAGACACCCTGTATAAATTTTTTTTTCGCAAAATATGCCCCGAAAAAATATAAAATCTACGGGTCCGAGCGATTTTTGAATAATATTGTGCTTTACGAGATATTGAATTTATTCCTTACTTTACGACCACCCGGTATATATACTGACCAGTTTCTATTTTACCTTTTGCAAAATGACTGACGATTTTAATCAATGCAAGTAGCTGTCACTTTGGCTACAATCGAATATCAGTCCGTTTAATCCAAAGGAATTTAATAAGTTCAACATATATTACCGATTAGACCATTTGCATTAAAATTTACGTTGAAATCTCCGTTGTTTTTATATTTTCGAATATTACCGTACAACAATTGCTCCAGATTATTAAGAAAAAAAATTAAATATTCCAGAGCACGATCTATATAATACACCAACAAGTAGTTTAGTTTATCAATACAATAATCCTCCACACTTAACTGATTCAAATTCTATATAACAATTTACGAATATACTTAGTCTATCATGAATGTGAGTAGACCTGCAATAACTATTACCTAGAACAAAATTAATTAAGCCTTTTGGAGAATCCTTTAACCAATGTTCTGTTAAACATAAAAGGTCAAAATTATATTTATTTAGAAATACATTTAGGTCATCGACCTTTTTAATAAACATCGTATGTGAATTGAACCGATTATTATTAAGCAAACTATTCATTTTGCATTCGTTTAGGTATACTTTATATTTGTTATATAGATCTGTTTACTTTAGGTTGTTTGTATAGAAAAAGCGATTAACCTTCACGCCTAATGGCGATATTATTCGATCCAGGATTTTTTCAACACTACTTTCATTCAAGCTAATATTAAATGAAGAATAAATAATATTGAGGATATTTGGATTTCACTTTTTTGCATCATATTACATCACTGATTTTTGTTAGCACGTAATTCATCACTTACGTTTCCGAAGTATCAGGGCACATTCAGCAGACATGTGTTTGTGTGTTTGTAAAGTTGTGTGTTTATGTCTTTTTGTGTTTGTGTGTTCGTGTGTTCGTGTCTTTGTGTGTTTGTGTATTTGTGTGTTTGTGCGTTTGTGCGTTTGTGCGTTTGTGTGTTTGTGTGTTTGTGTGTTAAACGAAATTTTCTACAGGTTTTAACGAGTGGTATCATCGATTATTAATCATAACACGTGTTATATTTGGTAAGAGAATATAATGAACGTTAGTAGAAAATATATTTTTTAAAGTTTACAATTTTAAACGATCTGTCACTTTGATAGTAAATATTACAGTTGCAAGATAATCAATACAATTATTTATTTCTTTGAAACTTTTTGTCACTTTTACAGTAAACTATTCTATTCTTTAAAATCATGTGACAGTCAACATGCGGTGATAAAATTATCGCCGATTTGATAGCCAATTCTGCGATTTTGTTTTTGTATTTTAACCAATGCAAGTAATGAAAAATGTACCATGTGACATGTGAATTATATTCTCAGTTTAATAACAGAAAGAAATTTTTTAAGAATTTCTATTATAACAAGTTAGCCGTGAACAAATGACAGATAGATATTATTCAGTAATAATTAGTAGCTTGTCATTTAACAAACTTCTTTGGGATTTTGTAGTGTTTATTAATTTGTAAACACTTAAATACTGTTTGAAATGAACTTTCCTGTTGAGGAATTAATAGACATGATATGGGTACTGCGAGACTGTATGAAAAATTGTTTATTAGCACAAAGAATTTACAAAGAGAGATATCCCGCACGAAGACAACCCGAGAAAATAACGTTGGAAAGGTTAGTATATCGTTTTAATCGTACGGGTTCAGTAGTTTATGAAAAAAGGGAAAGGACAAAACCTATACTTATCGAGGAAAACGAATTTAACGTGATGCTTGAAGTTGCGCATAATCCACATGTTAGTACACGTGAAATCTCGCGTTAGCGTGATTTTAGTGACAGGTCCGTCCTATGAATACTGCGTAAAAATAAGATGCATCCATACCATATCCAGTTGCATCAAGAGTTACTCCAAGATGACTATCCCAGAAGGGTTGATTTTTGTGAATAGGTTTTGAATGTTTGGGGTGGTATAGTTGGAGATCACGTAATTGGACCACATTTTTCGATGGAACAGTGAATGGTTAGGTTTATTTGAACTTTTTAGAAACTCATTTACCATTACGGTTGGCAAACGTTCCTCTTAACATTCGTCAAAGAATGTGTTTGTTACACGATGGACCTCCGGTAATCACACTAGATTAATTCATAATCATCTTAATACCTATTTTCGTGGAAGATGGGTGGGAAGAGCAAGACCCATTGCACGGCCAGCTCGTTTACCAGAGTTAAGTAAAATTGACTTCTTCAAGTGGAGTTATGTGTAAAACCGTGTGTATCCAATACCTCCAACCACACAAGATGATATAAACAATAGAATACGAGAAGCATTCCAGAGTATTAATGTAGAAATGTGAAGAAATGTTAGTCGAGAATTTGAAGATCGACTGCAATGCTGTATTGATGTTTTCGGTGGACATTTTGAACATTTATTATGAAATTAATTAATTATATTAGAATTTTGTCTTAATAACTGATGTTTTTTGATTTTTTTATAATAATTTGTCACAGTTTTATTTGTTCACGGCTAACTTGTTATAATAGAAATTTAAAAAAAATCTCGTTCTGTTATTAAATTGAAAATATCTCAGAAATTAACGATTTTAACTATAGGAAGTGCTTAATAAAAATGAAAGAACATAAAGTGTATTCATTTGAAGTGATTCATTTGAAAAAATTGACAAAATCATGTGTTCGAGTTTTGGCTCGCTCTATATTCAATTGGTGCAGTAATAAAGAAATAGCACTTTCTCATAACACTGTACCAATGTCATAAAGTTATTCCTAGAAAAAAATATTGCTAGGTTGTTCTGTCTAGGATATACAGGACGTTGAAATGAGAATGATTTTCGTGTAAAATTGACCATAACTTTTGAAATGCCCTGTATAACGTAATGAAACCCTATATTGGAAGTATGGGGAGATGAGCTTAATCTAAATTTTAAATAATATATAGGGTGTCCCATTTAAAAAAAAGTATGTTTGGTTCACCCTGATAATATGCAACACTCTGTAAATACGAAAATAATTTTATAATGTAAGTTTGAAGTTGCCTATAATTTTCGTAAATAACTTTTTTGATATCTCCTTTAATAACGGATATATTGTACTTCGGCGCACTAATGCCGCACCTTTACTGTTAAATAAAAAATACACCATAATTTAACTACTTAAACATTATATTAAACGAACAATTATTAAGGATGGCGCCAGAAAAATTAATGCCACCTAGAATCACTGCAATTGTTGCATACTTATCTACTCTGTTTCAGCTTGGTTGAGAATGAATTTTAATACTGTTCAGAATCGTTCCGGTTAGTTGAAGAATTTTCTTCGCAGTAACGTTTTAAACACTTAATATCAGCCCCTGTATCCACAAGAACGGTAACTGAAGTTCTTAAACAATTAGCCGTATATTCTATCGCATCTGGTAATTTTGAAATGGTAGCAAACTTCTTCGGGGGCACTACTTATCTTATCAATTCCAATTACCATGCGACAACGACAATATGGATCATTTACAAACTTGTGCCTTCTTAGCGTAATGAGACATATGATAAATAATTTTCTCTGACAATATTAAATCATCGCAGTTTTTTCGTTTTACTGTCAGGAATTCTTATATGAAGAGCAGATACTAAGTCTGGTATGTCATCTATCGTCATTTTTGTCATCTCTTGGTATCGATTTGCATACCAATAACGAAAAGAATGTACAAGCAACATGAATTTAAAAAACTTCCATATTTTTAACTCTATATCTAAATTTACCTTAATACCTAAATACTGATGATCAGGATCTTCAAATAAATTTTCAAATTGTTCCCTTGTAAATACTTTAGCTTTTTTTGGAATGTAATCTTCATTTTGTTTCTTTAAATAAGCACGCAGCTTCAAGTACGTACTTATGTCTATACCCTCTTTAATGTTTAGCAATGACCTTATTATAGAATAATGCGGCCGCATTGCTGAAGCTGCATTGTTTGTTCACTTGATAGTTTCGAAAAATATGCTAGAGTAAATTTTCAACAGTAATTACATAAGTGAGAATAATTTTTTAATAATTCTAACTAGATTCACGAGTCTATGTTGCTATAGAAATCTCATGAGTGGACGAAGTCCACGGGTGGGATTTCTTAATAGCAACTAAGATGAGTGCAATCTAGTTAAAATTATAAAAAATTATTACCACGAATGTAATTCGGCGTGATTATTTTTTAAACTATGTCGCAAAATGTTAAACAAGTATGTAGTATTTTTATTAAATAATTAAGAATGTTTACAATTGTTGTACTTAATGGTGTAATTATTGTAGGTAATCGTACAATTTCCTTGAGATGAAGAGAACGAAACGGTGTCTCTTCTAAAGTTGTTGATTACGGTTGTGTGACGCCCTTCGTCAAGTTGTAGATAGGGTTTGATGGCCTTGCATATGAGTCTCTTGTTCTTTTTAACCACCCCTTAGATAAAGATTCCTACCAATATGGATTAGGTGTCAAAATAAACGATCAGTTTGAATATTTTCAATTCTTTTTGACGTTAATTTATGAAAAAGACGTACCGGACACTTGTTAGTGTCATTTCTATTTGGTGTTAGAAATTTGCTATCAGTTAACCTACACAATCCACCTTGTGCGGTTTTAAAAATTATTGGGTTATATTCTATCCTGCCAGTATGATTTTCATAATGATCTATTTCTTCTCTGAAATATTTCAACAATGCTTTTGTCGCTTTTTCGCCTCGTAGCTAGCAGTGTGATAAAATTTTCTTTGTAAGTCATTTGGAGTATTTTCGTCCCATTTGTTCTATGTCTTTTTTCCTGAGAGCTGCAGAATATGATTTTCTCTTTTCGGGGATTTATTGAAGTTCTCGACGTTTACAATTACGCGGTCAGTGAAGGGATCAATTTGTCCATTATATTCCCTGAAATATTTTTCCTGGATAAATTTTGCGGTTCCATTCCACAACGTTTTGATAACAGATTCTTTGTAGTTTTCTCCATTTTTTTGCACATATTATATGTCCAGTCCTCCAAAATTGACGCGATCTGTTTCACCTCGGTTGATGCAGTTAACTAATAATTTCGTTCAAAACAAAAGTTTAAAGACAGCTGTTTGTATTGAATCAACCGAACTTTGACCAAATCTTGTGCTCATGTTGGTTTCTGTAAGATGACTAATTGTAAAGTTTCTTCGAATTCACTTACCTTAACAGCGTTTGTGGCAATTTACGCAACCTTAGGGTGTGTACAACAAAAAATGAATCTGTCATTCTAATCTAGAATAAGTATAATTAAAAAACAATATCAAAAGAATATTTATTACTTACAAATCGTCAACACGCTTACAGTAATAATCTAAAGTGACAGTTTCAAGTGACGCGTACACCGTACAGTATATCCATAGCCACGGTACAATAAGACAAGGTAGGCCTATGCGCATCTGTTCGTGGCGTCATTGGGATAACCGGGCTCTACTACACAATAAACTATTGGGCGTTTGTGTAGTCCCACCACTTAATAAAAGTGCATGGCTTTTATCTTTGGATATGTTTATATTCAAAGAGATGGATATGATAAATACTTGTTCAACCTATGTAATATAGAGACTTTTTAACAGGTGGGGGGACTATCTTATGAATTTTAAAGCTAATTAGATTCCAAGTATGATAGCGTTCAACGAATGTTGATAACAAATATGTTTTACTTACCTTTAATTTAAAATGAACCGGTTAATTTACTAAAGATTTGTCTTTTAAACTTAACACTTAAAAATATCTAGTAATAACAGTGTTTATCAATTTGAATCTCATTTTGCTTTAAACGCAGTAAAATATACACTTATACTAAATATTAATTATGCAACAGTTTCAGATCCAAATATTTTAAAAATTAGAACAGCGGAAGAAAAACGACAAAACACAATGGATTTAATTTTCTATTAATATTAAACAAGTGAAAATAATATATTGTATGGAACGTATGAAGTTTTCAAACTTGGCGGTGATTCTTGTGACGTCATTGGGATAAATACGTCACCTGCGCGAACTTGACGAATTTGCGTTCTCTTATACCTTCTCTTTTTGTATCATGTCCATAGCAACGCATAGATATTTTCTTTCATACACCAGCCATGCGATATTAATACAATGCGTTTTTCATGCTGAAATTGCAATCTTTACGTTTTATAACTAAACGACGTTTGAAGAAAAAATAGTATAGGTATTTTATTCGGAGTAAAAGCCACTTGTAGTTCATCAGTAGTTGCCCACACACTCATCACCAATACTCCTAACAAAACAATGTATTATTATTTCCTAACTGGTTAGGAAAAGTGAAACGTTTCTATAACGTTAGTTTTGAAAAGTATCACTACATGTCAAAATTAGAAAAAACAACTCGTTATATCCGTGAACATTTAGTCATATGTGCATTTATATTAGTACATATAAGTGAATTGTCGCGGATAGTAAACAAATCTACCTAACCGTAGATTTAATACTGTTGGGATGTACAAATGTAAGTTCTTGTAAATACAATTCAGAGAAGAAGGGATTAAAACAGAAATTTATAAAAACTTATATAAATAATGACGTTCATTTCTATTTTTATGAGAGATGGCGGTGTGGTTTTGTAACAGAAAATAATCTACGTTTGTCAAAACGGCATTACACTACAATCTGGTCAGTAGTGGATTTAGTTTAAACTACGCCCTAGGATTCTTTTAATATGGTGCCATTTTGCTTTTTATTTTCTATTGATCACATAAATAGAGTCGGGCCGGCGAGAGGTGTCTTGTGACTCATCTTTTAGTAAAGCATGGTTTAAGATTTTAAAAACGTATGTCGTTATTGGTTCATATAGTTAGTGATTTTGAATACCAACAAAACATCGCCAATGTTTCTAGGTTATTTTAAAATTTAAGCCGCCCTGTCAAATTTAAATAAAGTTATTGTTCGAATATCTTGGGATTTAGCATCCTAACGGTCTTAAAAATCCACATCCACTCGTATAAATAAAGTCGAATTTCGTTTAAGGTCTGTTCGCACTTATTCTGGCATGTAAAGCCCACCGAGTGTGGGTAGTCATATGATAAAAGTATATTGTACAACTGTGAACGTTTATCAGAACCGAGACCGGGTCAACAAAATTCGTTTTGGATTTGTTTTAAAAATTAATTATATCAATAATTTTCAATAAGAAACGAATTAGCTAGCAGTAGGCAGTGCCCGAATGAAGTGCGAAAAGTTTGGTTAATTGTGGAGGGTCTTTTAGCCGACAGATCTCACTGCGTCAAAAGAGTCAAGACTGTAATTTGGTTATCGAAGCCACTTATAAATAATTGATTTTGTGATAAATAAATACACTGTATTGGATTTAAAAATGAGATTTATTATTAGTTAATAATATAACCGATTTTAAAAATCTCAGTTTACATTTTGTCTATATATATATATATATATATATATATATATATATATATATATATATATATACAGTGTGACCATTTAAGTCCGCACCATATGGGGATTTTGTTTAACTTTGACTTTAGCATAGATCTGATTATCGCATCCATTTTTGCTTCAAATAAAACCAAAAATGAACTATAGTAAGTTGGTTTTACAACCGACGTCACCTGTCAAAAATTACATTTTTAAGAAAAAAATGGAAAAAAACGCATAAATTGCCCGAATTTCGAAAAAATATATTAGAAGAAGTTGTTCATTTTGTCATTTTAAACCTTTGTGTCAAATTTCAATGACATACTATGATTTTTGATTTTTGGCAGTTTTTTGTCTTTTTACCAATTGTTTTTCATCTTGATTTTATGTAACTTACGTAAAATCCTTTATCTAATGAAAACTCAACATATCTAATCTATTTGAGCCAAAAACAAAATGTTTTTTGTTATTTTTTCAAAAATGGTATAATTTCATCCATCACCAAAGTTCGTTTAACTTTTGTTTTTAACTGAAATATATTATTACGTAACTGCCATTACAGATTCTGATTAGAATCCTTTTGAGAAATACGTTTAACTGAAGTATTAAAAGAAACAGATAAAACAGTAAATTGTTAAATTTATGTCTGTAATAAAAAAATATTACGTTGTTAAAAATTATAATTCAACGCTAAGAAAACTCTTGTTTTAACATACCCCACCAAATTTGAATTGAGTTTTCTATGTAACTAGAAAAGCAAAAAATATTTTTTGCTTCAAAACAAAAGTTAAACGAACTTTGCACCAAACATTACTCATGATGGTGGATAAATTTATATAATTTAAAAAAAATCTTGAAAGCCATTTTGTTTTTAACTTAAATAGGCTTGGCATGTTGAGTTTTCATTAGATAAAAAATTTTACGTAGGTTACATCAAATCAACATGAAAAATAATTGGTAAAATGTCAAAAAACTGCCAAAATTCAAAATCATACTAGGTCGTTGAAATTCAGTACATAAGTCTAAAAGCGCAAAATTAACAACTTTTTATTATAATTTTTTCCGAAATTCGGCCAATTTATGCGTTTTTTTCAATTTTTTTCTTAATGTAATTTTTGACAGATGACGTCGGTTGTAAAACCAACTTACTATACTTCATTTTTGGTTTTATTTGAAGCAAAATGTGCGATAATCAGATCTATGCTAAAGCCGAGGTTAAAAAATTCCATATGGTGCGGACTTAAATTGTCACATTGTGTATATATATATATATATATATATATATATATATATATATATATATATATATAACGAATGTAAAACCAAGTACAGCTACAGAGGTATATGTTAAATATGAAAATTCTTTACAATGTTATAAAGTAACTAATTTTTGCTTTAAATTCAAATATTGGACATCTTATAATTAAAAGTCATCACCTTCACTTTCGCTATCATCTTCACTCGATTCTCCGACATTGATTACTAGAGGTTTTACCATTTCCTCAGCTCTTTTTTTGAACGTTCCACCACTGGCTCATTTCCTTTTCAGCATGTAAAATACACTTTTGCCACAGTTCTCCAGTTACTTGCTTTAATGAATTCTTCCATAGCGATAAAACATTCTCGTCCCTGAAGCCCTGTCTTCCAACGTTTTTGTTGTAATACTGTTTACAATTTGCCCATATTAACTCGATAGGGTTGAATTGGCAGTGATACGGAGGTAAACGTAAAATTGATGAGCGATTTCATCAATTGCATATATTTTTGGAACTTGTAAATCCTTGTCAATTTGTAATAATTCCACTTTCAGCATATCATTCGAATGAGGAATAATGTTGTTTTCTTAAAAATTGAAGATCTTCTTTCTTCCAACTGCGTGAAGGTAATTTTTCTACTAATGTAGAATGATAACTGGCATTGTCAAGAATTATCTAAATTTGGTAAAAGCTGTTCTTGAAACCATTTTTGAAATAAATCAGCATTCATATTATCGTGGTAGTCTGCTGTCTGACGTTTACTGGAAAATACCAATGATGAATTAGGTGTAAAACCATCCTTGTTGCCAGCAGTCAGTACGATAAAACTAAAATTTATTCGGTTAAAAATATTTTTAACAAATCGGACTATTTTAATTACCGTCTCCCTTCACCTAGCGGTTTGTTTTTGTGCTTTTCAAATCATTATCATGCATCATCATGCATAAAATTATTATAACTACAAAACACGATGCGATTATACGAAACGAAATACGAAGAATAATTTGAGGTTAAATAGCCAAGAAGACATCTGACAGCGTCATGCGCTTTGACTTTAGAATCGACATACGTTTTTAAGTCCTGCATTTAAAATATATAACAGACGTATATTATATAACCGGTCTTTCTTTAAGTGGGAAATTCGCAGTAAGATAAAGCGAAACAGATGCATTTCACAGAAATAATTATATCCCCATTCTCGAGTCCGCCATGAGACACCTCTCCCCGGCGCTACTATAGTAGATTATATTACAAGTGAGTGAAATAAGCCATTATAAGCAAGTGAGATTTTTGACGTGCTTATAATGGCGTTTCACTCACGTGTGATATACGACGTTTTGTCCAACGTTGCATTTTTTTTTAAGGAAAAACTTGAAGAGATTATTTAAAAAAAAGTATGAAAAAGAGTCAAGCAGCCAGGTCTTGGTTGTCACGGTCGATCGACCGGTTGTCATGAATACGTTGTTGATGAAAAACAAATTTTCGATCATATTTTCAATTTTACTAGTATAGAATATAAATATAAAATTTAGTCACTAGTGAATAAAATTTTATTTTAGTCACTGAAAACTAACGTATAAAACACGTGAAAAACTTAAACTGTTGGACAAAGTAATTTAGTTTTAAAAATGTAATTTGGAGTTTAAAAACATATTTCTTTAAGAAGTTTTTCGTTTAACAATTCAGTAAATACTTTTTATTACTTTAATAATTCTTTTAGATAGTTTACTGAACTACATTCACAGATAAAACTACGTCATATCGAGTTTAAAATTCTAATCATTCCTTCCATTTTGTTGCCCTTAAAATGTTTGCTATCTTAGACCCAGGCCTCACGAACCTAAGCCTAAATCCATCAATGATTCTGGTTTATTTAATATGATAACTACACGCATGTTAGCGACCGATTTCATTATAGTTGTGTTTCCTGTTTATTGTTAATTTAATACCTCTTTCTAAATGTGATCTTTTATTTCCCAAAAATATTCGCCACATTATATACCCGTAATGCAAACAATAGTTTTAGTTCCTCAGGAAGAAAAAAATGTCACTTCAGCCGCTCAATAGAGAGCCGTTTGCACAAAGATAGGACAACCCTGGATAATTTTAATATAGAATTAACAAATATGATTGGTGTAAACATTTTTCATTTACGTCCTTCTGTCAAAAAATGACCAATCATATTTCTTAGTCAATGAACTAAAGTGACCCTGTTACCTCACTTACTATATTAGAATTTTTGATGTATAAATTGGTGTCCTCAAATTTTCCTAAATATGATTTGATGTTAACAGGATGGGGTTACCCATTATATATCAAGAGAACCTATGGAGTACTTCACAAAACATTTAATTTTATAGCGTGCGGGAATGTAAAGTGCCCATATGATTATTTATTGTGGGGCTCCCTAAATACTCGGGTTTACCTCAAAAAGGCGCGACCACTTGAAGCTCTTTTGAAATCCATCACTAGAGAAGTTCGAGCAATTTCCAACGTCATAAATACTTGAACTAGATTCATTTGTCCTGTCGCCCCCCGCAGTTGTCTTAAATCTTGAATTACATTCTTTTTGATTATGTTTCTATTCCTTAATTAAGAGGAGTCCGTACAAGCGGTAACCTTCAGATTCTAACTGTTTTGCGATATGCTATCGCTACAATTCTATTAGTAATGACCCCAGACTGGACCACGCAAACGACTGTAGTAATCTAAACATAAAAATTCCGGGTGTAGAATTACCACACGCATAAAGATTCCCGTATACATTTTTTAATGTTGAATTGTTAGATACCGTAAACGTAACCCAAATAAACGTAAATGAATTGTAAGTCTATATACAGCGTGTCCCAGGGTTGATGTTACAAGAAGTGTGCGGAATTAAAAATCCTTGAATCTCAATTTGATCTTTTGTAACTAAGGCCTTTGAATTATAGAAAAATTAGCAATTTAACTTTATTTACCTATATTCACCCTTTCATTATGGGCATTTACCTGCTTTGGGCCATCAAATGCCATAGGAAACGTCGTGGAAAATATATGTAGGATTAAAAAATTCTTATAACTTATGGATTTTCGTTGGGTAATTAGGAACGCAGTTATTTTTACTGTTGATTTTATGGACGCCGCGAAAAAGTATCCACCTCTAGGAAATTACCATAGTGTAAAGAATGATTTTCAATTCTGTCACAAATAACATTTTTAACGTTAAAAAATCTGAACTACAGTGTCTAAAACATATTAAAAAAGAAACAATGAAATAAAAACCAATAACTATCATTATGCCAGAAATCTTTTAAACGTTTACGTAAAAAAATTTTATTCAACATTTATTCACTTAAAAATAATTTCCTTCGTGTAGTTTTTATTTTTTCAGAAGATGCGCCCGTTTGTCTTTTACGTTTGAGGATTTCTTGAGTTTCTGAGTTATCAGTATCTGTTGGCTCCCGTGTTGGTAAATTACGAGAATGCCCTGAATCAACTAATTCAGACAAAAGACAATTTGTAGTACCACTTATCGTTGGAGTTAGAACCTCGATTAACTGAGTTACAAATAATTTAATCAGTTAGTTCTCCAACAGAAAGAGATTTTCTATTGATAAAATAAATATTACACCACCACAAAATATTAAACTTATTTTCTATTGCTTATATTTCAGTTAACATTTTTAAAATCTAAATTCATAAATAAAAACACCAGTGGAAGATCAAAGGTAGCTATGCTCACTATTTGAATAGGAAACCCTGCGATTTTCCTACGCTGACTATCTGACGTTTTGGTTCTAGGATGTGGATTAAAAAGCTTTCTTGAAATACCATCAACAAATAATCGAATTTGAATAACCCTGTTCACAGGATAACAGCACTATAAGTGTTGGTAAATTAGACCTATATTGACACTTTAGGCATTAAATAGGTAAGTGAAAGTAATTCTCTTTCTGTTAAAAGTTATTTCGGAATGCTGGTCTCACCTTGTCATTACTATTTGCGCAAAATAAACAGCTGTTGAAATGAGATAAGGAAAAAATTCCTTATAATGCAAGTTAACAGGTGGTAGGCATGTATACTCCATGCCAGCCGGGGAGGTACCACCACCCTTACCATGGGTTCTTTAATATTGGGTCTCCGATTTTCTGAGCTCGGTAAGGGCTGCCAGTTACCTTTTCCATCATCCTTAATCTATTCTCATCCTTATTCTTCCTTCTCGCCCTCACTGTCTTCCTATCGGATTAAAAGTCCCAAATTAAAAAATAAGATGGCTGTGGTTTCTAGGGTTATAAATTCCGGACGTAACAACTTGCCCCATTCGGATGTCCGGGAGGGCAGGGCCCAAGCGACCTCGGTCATCGAAAGTATCAACTTTCTGATTCACTACTGCAACATCCGCGGTATCAGGTCTAATCTTAATGCTATTCACCAACATCTTGAACAATTACAACCTGATATTTTGTTTCTATCTGAAAAACAAGTCTCCTCTGAAAGCTCCGAGTCACCAGACTTGCAATTTCCTCAATACCACCTTCACTCTAACTTTCGATATAAAGGAGGCGTATGTGCCTACATCAAGGACATAATTGCTTGCAAGAGGGTTTCTTCCTTAGAAAATAAAAATTTTGACGTGATTTGGTTTAAACATTCCGGTCCTAATTTTGTGAAATTCTACTGTTGCATTTATAGGTCTCCTAATGACAGTAACTTTCAAGACTTCTTCGATTACCTTAGTATGAAAGTTGACTATCTCCTGTCTCAGTTTCCATCTTGCGATATCTCGATTGTAGGCGACTTCAATGTTCATAACTCTAATTGGTTTCAGTTTTCATCTACTCCAAATCCCGCTGGTCATAGTGCAGAAACATTTGCTATTTCATGTGATCTTACACAAATGATTTCTGAACCCACAAGAATCCCTGATAACCCTAACCATACATCACATCTTCTGGATCTCTTTCTTACATCAAACCCTCTTGTTTATAAAACTTCCGTTCCTTCGCCCTTAGGTCTTTCCGACCATTGTCTAATAAAAATCATTTCTACTGTACCTAATTCCACTGTTGTTCGCAAAACCGATAGAACCTTGTGGTGTTTTAAGTCAGCTCGATGGAGTGATTTACGGGATTTCTTTGCAACCTTTCCATGGCGTGAATATTGTTTTAAGTCGTCCTCTTCTTCGGACATCGGTCTTTCAGTATCTGAAGTCATCCTCATGGGAATGGAGTTATACATTCCCAAAAAACAGTACCGTATAGGTCATTCACGTTCCCAACCCTGGTTCAATAAGGCTTGTGCTGATGCAATATCTTTAAAAAATAAATACTACATTAAATGGAAATCTAATAAATCGGTCGACAGTCATGTAGAATACGTTGGTGCTAGAAATATCTGCAAAAGTGTCATCACTAAAACTAAAAAGTTGTTCGAACAACGAAAATGCAATGAACTAGCTACATCTCCTTTAGGCAGTCGTAAATTTTGGTCTTTAGCTAAAGCCATTAGTAAAACTTTGGAACATCTTCATTTCCCCTGACGTCTATTGACGGATCGGTAGTTGCTGATTCTGTAGACAAACAATGTTTTTGTGGATTTGTTTGCATCAAACTCGTGTCTCAATGATTCTGGAAAGATGTGCCCTAGTCAACTCTTCTTCATACGCTATGAAATCCAATTAATTTTCGGTACAAGCTCTTGGAATCGATCATCAGTAGGTTTGAGCCCAGACGGTATCCCAGCTATTGTCTTAAAGAAATGTTCCCCGAACTAGTACCAGTCCTATCTAAGCTCTATACGATCTCTATGTCTTCTAGGGAATTCCCTTCATCATGGAAGTTAGCAGATGTTCAACCTATTCCCAAAAAAGGCGATAAGACCGATCCCTCAAACTACCGACCAATTGCCATCACTTCCATTTTGTCTAAAACCATCAACAAACTCCTTAGTGACCACCAATATGGGTTTAGGCAAAGACGTTCAACAGGCGATCTTCTTTCATATGTGACCCAAGTTTGGAACAATACAGTAGAGCAGTCCAGTGAAACAGTTGTAGTCGCTTTAGATATCTCAAAGGCATTTGACCAAGTTTGGCATAAATGTTTACTTGCCAAACTCACCTCGTTTGGGTTAAATGATACGCTCATCAACTGGGTTTCTAGTTTCCCTGATAAAAAGACGAATACGTGTCGTGGTTGATGGCTTTTTTTCAAAAGAAGTTAGCATTAATGTGGGCGTACCACAGGAATCTGTTATAGCGCCTACACTTTTTCTGTTGTACATAAATGACCTTATTTTTTCAACAACTAACCCCATCCATTGCTTTGCTAACGATAGCACTCTTCACTGTAGTTCATCTCAGTCTACTCATAGTGATAATCCACCTTCTATGTCAAATCAAGAAATTAAAGCAGAAATGGCAAATTCAATCAACAAAGACATTCAACGTATTCTCGAATGGGGAAGCAATAATCTAGTTAAATTTCATTCTAACAAAACTCAGTGTTGCCTTATGTCCGCCAATAAAGATCGATCATTTCCTGTTGTAAGTATGAATGGCTCAGTTCTTAAGTTTTCAGACTCTATTACTCTGTTGGGTATGACTGTATCTTCAAATCTGTCATGGGTTGACCATCTTCTGTCAGCTACCAAAACAGCTGATCGTAAAATAGGCGTTTTGTACAGATCTAATTTATTGAATCCCATATAAATAATGATTTTATTAAACGAACTTAAAGTAAAGACAATATTTTTTTGATTCAACAAATTCTGTCCTAATCCTAATCATAAACTTAATGTAACTAAACCTGTAACTAATTATACAGATAAAAGTACTAGAAACACGTCAAATACGTACTGCCTAATAAGTTGTTCGAAATGTCCGCCTCTTTCTTGAATACACAATGCAATACGTCTCTCAAACTCGCTGCTTAAATTTCTACACATTTCAACACTAATGTTTTGAAAACAGTTTCTAATCCTAATCTTCATGTCTTCCTTTGTTGTAGGCGGTATTTTATAAACCTGTTCTTTGACGTACCCCCATTTGCCAAAGTCCATTTTAGTAAGATCTGGGGATCTAGCAGGCCAAGCAACAGGCCCTCCCCTCCCAATCCAACATTCTGGATTTCTAGAATTTAAAAAAGTTATTATCGGACCTGTATGATGTACTGGGGCCCCATCATGAAGAAACCACATTTCTTGTTGCGTATCCTGTGGCACTTGACGCAACGAATTAGGTAGATGGTTTTGCAGAAAGTCTAAGTATACTTCCCCTGTTACTCGTTGATCAAAAGAATATGATCCAATTACATGATTACCGACAACACCTCCCCAAACATTTAAAGACCATTTAGTTTGAGAAGTATATCTTACAAAATGTGGATTTTCGGTAGAATAGTAGTGACAATTGTGTCTGTTTACACTTCCGTTTCTGTGAAATGTGGCCTCATCTGTAAATAAAATCAAATGAACAAAATTTCTTTGTTGGTTTATTTTGTTTTGAGCCATTGACAAAATTCCAGTCGTCTTTGATAATCTTCAGGAACCAACTCTTGAAATAGTTGAATGTGATAGTGCATTTTTGAGACTTCAATATCCGCTGTACCGTACGTCGTTCAACACCAACCTGCTGAGAAATGGGTCGTTGTCCAATGTATGGATTATCGGTAACTGTTAATAGTACATTTAATTCATTTTCCTTAGTCTGTGCATGTTTTTCCCTAGTATTTTTTTCATTGCCAGTTCTTTCAAAACGCCCCAAAAGCTTTTCAAATGCCCTTCTTTCAGGTTGCCGTCTCTCTGGAAACCGTTGTTGATACAGTCTTCTTGCTAAGAGCGTATTCTTATCACTAGCTCCCAAAACAAAAATCATATCAATCATCTCGGCTTGCGAAAAATTCATTATTTACAATTTTAATTCAAGTTTTAAATCAATTTGCTATAAAATACACTAATGCATCACACAAATTATCAAGTGACAATAAATAATGACGTTTATGATGGTCTCTATTATTTTTATACGCCACGCCTCGTCGTCACGGCCAACTAACAACAAAACTTGAAAGCCGTATAGCCTTTTTGCAATAAAAAAATGTTAAATTGTCATTATTTCAAAAACTACACTCTTATACAAAGTCACCCTTATTTTTAGTGCTAAATAAGATAGAATTAAAAAAATAGGGGGTTAGACTTAGGTATGGGGCATTATACATAAAATGTGTCTAAAATTGTATGTAGAATCTAAATGTGTAATAATATATAGGGTTTTCTATTTAAAAAAATTTAAATTATTCTAAGCTTTTATGATCTACCATGTATAATTAAAAATATTTTTAGAATATGCACCAGAACACATCTTACAACTTTTGTATTTAATTTTTTTTTTGTATCTCTTTAAATAAAGGAGATATGGGACTTTGTCACGCTAATGCGCCACCCTGTATATATACCTATATATAAACAAGGCTATTACAGAATCGAATTTGATTATGAAAACGGCTTAGTTGCAATAAAAAAAACCAGGTACACTATCAAAGTGCTGAAGTGACTTAGGTTACAAATGAACGATTAAAAATGTTTTATGTATATACGATGACGCATAGAAAAACGTGCCTTTCCTCCACAAGCGATAAGTTGGTAGGTAGAAGGGATAACTTCTCCTTATATCTTTATTTCAAAATCATTTAACTAGCTTTTACAGACACGTGCGGAATTTAATGCTGCAATTATAAAGTTTGTGTTACAATAACCAAATTTTACTACAATTTTATTAAAGAGTCACACTACAGTATCATCAACTTACATTTTAAATAAATTTACTCAATCTTGAGTTATTAACGCTTGAAAATGTCCGTTTTTTGTTACATTTTTATATTTTTTAAAAAATAGAAGATCAATAATTTTTTCAAATTACGGTTGATCAAACTGTAGACGTTAAGTACTTTCGAATAAAATTAATTTTTTTCGGAAATGTTGAATAATAAACTCTGTGCATTGAATTGAAAACACATGTAAAATCATATACTGTTTAAGTGTACGGACTCCTCTTAAACTCACAAAATTTCAGAAATGTCTAAGAATGAATCGGCCTCTGTGTTTATGTGATGTTATTTAGATTATAGTATATAAAATGTGACCAACTTAATAATACCCATAGTTAAATAAATTTAAAATAAAATTAAATTTTAAAAAATGTGAATTAGTTGATATTATTTTCTGTTTATATACCTACTTTAGATGCTGATTTGTGGTATGTTAAACAAGGACAAAAAATTAAAAAATGTATATGGTATATTCGCGCTTACCTACTTGTATTAAACAAGTAAAATACCCTGTTATTTATAATAATAATAGTAAAACGTGTAGTTGTTGCCAACTAAGTTGGAAGCCTTATTATAGTATTGGTGTAGGCGAACTTGTATAATCGGTAAAAAATCATCAGAACCACTGTTGAAGACTTAAATACTTAATTTTCATTAATAATTGATTATAAAATTAAATTATACATAGCGTGATTCATCGATTATTCTGATTAATACTGTTTGAAATTATGTAAATGCGATATATAATTACGTAATCTGCGCATACATTATATATCAATCGATATTGTAAATTCTTAATATTCTTCAGTGACTACCAAACGTAGTAGGTATGTAGCATACACTTTAAATTGCTTTTAATATTTTTCAACCTATTTTAAAATTAAATTATTATTCTCTTACGAATGCCGAATATTGATTTTTTGCACGTTAATACCCCTTCAAAATGTTTTCATTACACTTACAAAGTGAATTTAATACACCACAATAACAAAAGAAAGAGTAGTGGTCAGCAAAATATTTTTTCGAAATTCTGATATATGATGTGTTTGGATCTTTATGTTAATAAACTCTTAATTGTATTTATTGTAATAAAAATGAACAGCTCTAAAATCACGTCAAACTAAACACCGTGATAAGATATTCTAAAATATTTAATGTTTAAATACGTACATTGAATTTCAATAAAATTAAACTACATAGATTCTTAAACAGATGTTTAATTGTAAACCTTAAACAATTAAAATTTGAATGTGTGAAGATCCATGGATATTGTAATAGGGTTGTAAATTAATTATTAAAGATTCAAAATCCTCCCCACAATCACAAGATGCATTTAAGGTAATCAGGTCCGTTAGGGTTGTAATATGTTTCGACTTTAGTCACCCTCGGGCAACTATAACACATAAAGCTAAAATAAAATATGGATCTGACTTAAGTGTAGCACTTAGACAAGTCAAAGTAAGCTGGAGTTATATAACCTTAAACTTTTATAACTTGTGTATACAATTTCAGTTTAATCTAAATATTTCATTTTGCTTTAACCTAATACCCACAGTCTTCCTAATGTATACTGCTGTTTAGTTTACTAACATTTATGTATTAGTTAAATTTTATACTTTATTTAAGGAGTGTTATAGTTGTTTGACATCTGTAAAGTCGAAACGTGATGCAACACTATAACTCTTTTACTATGGTTATGATTTTTAATCTAAGACAGTAATAATTATAGTACGTCCCACAATATCAGAGAGTAATAAATCATCTTGACAGTGACAGGTCAGTGGCGTACTTACTAAAGGCATATACTATAAGGTTTGTAAAATATATTGAATTTTCAATTTCTTATGTTCGTATAAAATATTTAAAAATATATACTTGTAATTGTAGTTATGGCTACACATACAAAAGCGAAAAAAAACTAAGTGATTTAATATCTAAGTATGTGTCTAAGTAACCTGCCAGTTTTTTTATCAAATAAAATAATATTTGTTAACGTGCATTTAATCTGTTTCAAGTTTCAACAGAGAGAACCCGTTTGTGATGTCATTATTATGTTTTTATTTTAAATTTGGGTAAATCAATTTAGCATTTCATTTAATAAGAAATAAAGCAACAACTCTATGTTAGTTGCGTACAAATTCTTTGAGATTGAATTAATACAGATGTCATCTTTACTGAAGCAGATAATACATTATTGTACAGGATAGCGGGATCGTTCGAAATTCCAAGAAAGTTTGTATAAGTTTAGAAGGTACTCATTGCACTATTATCTAAATAATTAATTACATGTAAATTAAAAATATGACTCAAAGGGGGCTGCATTAAGATGCAATTACCACAATTGTTATTTAATAACAAGTAGTTTCAAATGCTCAGTTATTTTCGAGTTTTAGTTGAAAATGGTGGTGAATCTTCCGATTTTTCTCCAGCAAAACGTTTGAAAATAATTCGCTCTCTGGGAATGAAACAATTGTCATCGTAAATGTACATAATACCTTAAAGTATCAAAATCCGACAAATAGTGTAGAATTGTGTTCTAATATGACGGGAGTGGGGAAGGCAACAGTATACAGATTAATAAAAAAACAAAAAGAGGGTGTTTTGAAAGAACCGGTTTGTTCAACATGAAAAAAGAACAACGTTTAAGTGAAGAAGAAAGAGTTCATATTAGAAGAAAAATCTATTCCTTCTACTTCATTAAAGAAATCCTTACCCTCAACAAAATAGTATCAATTCTAAAAGAAGAGGTTGATGGACCACAATTGTCTCGGTCGATACTACACAGGACACTACATGAACTTAACTTTTCGTGGGAAAAAGTGAATCGAAAATCAATGCTAATTGATAATCTCTAAGTTGTTTCCTGGAGATGCAATACCTTCGTAAAATGAAGAAGTTTCGTGCCGAAGGACGGGAAATTTTTTATCTCGATGACACTTGCTTGCACGAAGAGTATACTGTAAAACAAATTTGACAAGATAAAAATGTTTCAAGTCGCCATCAAGCAGTCCAAGAGGGTTGGTCAACTGGAGTATATCCATTTTCGGGTAAAGGTCGCCGTCTAATTACTACACAAATAGGTATGCTAATGAATTCTTAATAATGGTTTTCTTGTCTTTTGAGTCCAAGTACACAGGGGATTATCACGAAGATATAAACGCTGATGTTTTTGACGAATATTTTGGACAAATGATAGCAAACATTCCACCGGGAGCTGTAATTGCTCTGGAGAATGCAAGTTACCATTCTAGGCAAGTCGAACGCTTACCGAGAACTGCAGAGCAAACAGGAGACATCGCCAAACGGTTAACATCAAAACAGAAACAATTTGAAGAAACTATGCTCAAACGAGAGCTTTTAGCTATGGCACATCAGCATAAGCAACAATTTGTTAAGTATGTTATTGATGAACTCTGTGCTTCTCGCGGGATTACCGTGTATAGATTACCATTACCATTATCACTCAAATAAGAAATGATGTAGGTCGTAACATTACGACTTTTAAATTAAGTGAAGTGTGGTAGCTTGTAATGCAAGCCATAGACAATGTCAATGCAGAAAAGTGGAAAGTGTGTTGATCATGTAATTAAAGAACAGCGTATGTGGGAACTTGATGTGATGATGGAAGAAACTATAGAACCCGTTGTAATATCGGTAGGACAAGATGACAGCTATTCCGAATCGGACGAGGATGATAAAGACTGATTGTTAGTTACATATAGTATTTGTTTCCAAAACCTACCTTTTTAACAATATTAAATGTAAAAAAATTAATGTGAACTACATTTATAATTATTTTATATTAATCTAAAATAAATGTTTAATACTTTCACGCCTTCCAATTGTTTGATAATTAATCTGCAATTTGAAATACACTGAAATTTCATCTATAAGTTGTCTGATCTTCAGGCTTAAGTCTTCTTTTGTTTGCCGTTTACCGGAACCGTCTTTAGTTAACGCAATATTTTGCTAGCGGCACATTTACAGCATCTTCGTTTAAACTAGCCCGGTTTGCCACTGATTTCTGTTTGACGCTTGCGTGCAAAAAAAAAACGACACTATTTCACTAATAACACGATTTATTACTCTCTGATATTGCGGGACGTACTTTAAATAATTTCATAACGAAGTTGGTATCAAACAATTTCCGAATTTGGTACTAAACAATTTCAAATCGAGAAGAATGCTGATGTGCAAGGTCTCTAAAATTACACAGGTTGCCTCGTAACTCTAGACCAATCACACAACAGGGTGCGAATACGTTATGGACTGTCTTTGTTTGAATTATACAATTAAGCTTAAAAAGTATATGTAGTAAGGATTGTACTATAAGGAGCACGTTTAAATGCAGGTTATCTGATAGTTCTACGTTAAAAACGAATCGTTTTGTTTTGTTCTGTTTCCTTTTTTCATTCAAAAACGATAAAAGAGTTGGAAATGAATAAGTTTGAATGTTAATTCAAGATGTTGATATTGTAACACAAAATAATTACTATTGATTTACCAAGGTAGAATGAAACAGAGGGAGCGGGCATCTATAATAAAAGGTTTATTTGCAGACGTCCCCTCGAAAACTCAAGCTAACCATAAAATAACATGTGCGCAACGATTTAAACAATAATGTCAGACTAACAATTGTAAATTTAAAATATTTTAAAACCCCCGACAAAAGAGACACCTCTGAAAAGTAAAGAAATCCCTTCGTCAATTAGAAAAGAGGTGATGATCTTCAAACGGTTGAAAATATTTTATTGTCATAGCTAAGAAGACTCTCGATCAATTCATCATTCAAATAAAAAAAACTAAATCCGATCCTCCGTTTGGGAGCTACGATGCCACACGTTTTTATAACAGTGTGACACGTCCAAACCGCACTAAGCGTCGTGTATGCTTACCGAAATAAGCAGGTTGCTAAGCCAGCTACAGTGGAAATGGGCGTGGTCGATATAAGAAGTAAAACGATTGAAAAGTAGTTTCAAACACCTTACACTCATCATTAATCTACAATTCACACAGCTCAGTCCGGGAAATATTGTCTCTAGGCGCCACCACAATCTTTTGCTAAAATAAGTAGTCTTAGGTGGGATGGTAAATTAATGCTCTGACTGTGGAAGACAGGATTGCTACTCAGTAAAACCATTCACCATTCAAATTCAATCACACTTCAAAATAAATTGACCCAAAAGCCAAGAAAATTCTGAAATACACGGGTCGTAAACTTATTGAACACACCCTGTACAAATGAAAATTCCCAAATCGTAAGACGTTAACTTGAATACGTTTTAAGTATCCTTCGTATACCTGTAAATTTATATTTCTAACTGTTATAAAACTTTGAATTAAATAAATTTTCCCAATTTAGAAAATTCTAAATAAAATAAACGAAATCGGTTTAATAATAAATTGTTATCTCAACAAGATGTTTGTTGATTGCTGAATAACTCAAACATAGAGCGGTTAGTGCTTGTATCATCAATAACGTTATATTTTATTAATACTTTTATCTTTAAAATCGTATTTAGGCATTCATTAATAGGTTTAAACTTTAATACTTCAAAACTGAAATTGATGCTGAATAAAAAAAATAATAAGTACTTTGTTAGTAGTGTTCTGCATTAATATTTCAAAGCTGAAATGAAATTTGTGATCGATCTGGCTCATTACACAACTTCTAATCGATCCTTAAATTCGAAAATATGCAAAGACTAATTTCGTTTATCAGAAGGTGTAACCAGTTATGCACACAATTGACACAAATAAATGTCAAAATAAATTAAACAGTGGATATATATTGACAAATTCGCACATCAACACATTAAGACTAATATTCCCCAATTCCAAACTAAAAACAACAAAATAGCTAAAGTTCAATTACCTTTTTCCTTTGAATGAACCGTAATTAACGCAGCAATAAAAAAAATGTACTTAAAAGATAATCGTACTTGTCTTGGTTCAATAAAATTTAAATCTAATTCTTACGTATTACATTAATTAATCATCTTTCGGTGCGGTAGTTGTAGTTCATATGATCTGCTTTCGTTAATCCTTTTTAAGTTCTTAGATGCACTATGCACAAAACACAAGAGGTAGCCTTATTCGCCCTTCGCACTCGGCTGTAGTACTCACTAACGCAGTGTCGATGATTTGTTCACTCGCATGCCAGGTATAGGGACTCTTTAGCCTAACATCACATCACCTTATTCTGTGATGTTTGCCCTTCAAAACGTTTACCACAATGGAAAATGGTTATTTCCATATACCCATTAAAGTTCCTATTTGCTCTTATAAAATCAATTGGTATTGCTAACGATTGTACACATTCAATGTCAATGATGATCACCAATATCTTAACTAAATTTTACAAACGTTTATTTCAGTCACTTAAATGGTTACCTCACTTTTCTTTATAATAATATTAGGTCACGCGTCCCACAATTGAACACTAATAACAAAATATTTTCTGTGTTAACTTCTAATCTGCATAAGCAGTGTATATTTCTTGAAGAAAATCACTAATATATTAAACAATCAATATATTAAATTATTTATTTGTGAATGTCTATTTTTTTGTTAGCATGCTCATGCTTATGGTTAGTAATCACTTATTTATAGCTTATTTATATCTTAGTCGTAGACTGTTCAGGAGTCCTTCTCCTCTTCAGCCCTGGTAAATTCTATACGACTTATCCCCTTATGGGATAATGCAGTCGCTATACATGCCCTACTAAAACTATAATTTTGACAAATAAACTCCAACACTAACCATTCTAATGTTTCTGCAACGCGCGCGCGACTCTTACTCAGAATCTCTAATCAACTAATTAACCAACCCCTCAAATTTGACACTCGCTTATATACCTTCTGCCCACCATATTGCCAATACGTCACAATAAATTCGCGTTAAGATCAATATTCACCTATCCCAATTGAGTATTTCGTGCATTTCTTTACCGCGTCGAAGGTTCCAATGTGGAGGAAGATGCCAACGATGCGAAATAAACGTAGCCATCTTGAATTACTTTATAAATTCACTAATAACTTTCCGAAGAAATCATCCATTGCAATTACATTCATACTATAGATTAACCAGATTATATCTCAACTTTCTATGCAAATCTCGCATGTGGGCAAATTCTATTTCCGCACAATCTAACGAACTCCCTCACATTCTATCAACTTCATTCTTGAACATGCATTAAATTTTCCTATTTCACCATATTACAAAAATTTCTACAAACGCCCAAATGCATACATATTTCTTACTGCACGTTAATAAAATATCAATATATCGCAAACTCACTCACTCATATGTCTACAACCATTTGTTTAGTCCAAATTCCTACATACACAGTAGCAAAAAGACAAGTAGTTTTACCATTACCATATCAATAAAAATTTACTCAAAACATTATTTCTCAACTAAATTTAACGCTTTCAACACGAAAATCTTTCTACAGCATTCAAATATTCCTTCACACGATAACCAATGCCTCACTAAATTCCAGTGGCGTATCAATTACACCAACCTACATTACGCATACTCAAACAATTCTTATCATGCAAACTCACTTCAGCTACATTCAAAACACGTTACATACGTTATCAAAATACTACGCATACACGGTGCATCAAAATAACCTTACAACAGCCCTCTTTTTTCGTAGGGGGTTAATAAAAACAAAGTTCAATTCAAAAATTAAATTTGACAGTTGTGAACAGCTAATGTCACGTGATTGAATCTTGTTACGTCACTCAAAAAATTACAAGGCAACCTGTGTACTTTTTGAGATCTTGGTTGATGTGTGGGCGTGCATGATATAAAAATACCAACATATAGACCTTAAATATATCGATTTATTATGTTCTATACAATTTTTGAATACGACGCGTAATTTATCAGCAAACAAAAAGGTAAGACTCAAGTGTTGTTAAAATTTTTTCAGTATCTGAATAATGATCAACTTTATAAGGAAATATTTTTTAAAGAAAATTTAATTTTTCATAACTTTTCTTTATAACGTTTCTTAATACAAAGTCCAATAAGTGTAAAAATGAATTAAAATGGGATTGAAGATGCTTAAACTGTATTATCGATATTTTTTGTACAAGGGGCGGCTTTGGAATTTTTTTCAAGTTAGCATCTAGATGACTATTCATGTCCATCTGACATAGATTATTGTTGTTTGTATAACGTTGCCTATTTTAGTTATGAACGTATTAAAAAATAGGTTGCATAATTATCCCAAAAAATTATTATTATTAAAATTATTTCATTTCTTTCAATTTCCACTTTGTAGGTTGGAAGGTCGTGTATTGTTCCACACCAGATATTTTTTCATATAAACATATATGAAATCAGTAATGGGCAACTGTATACATCTAATCTTCAAAATTTACAAATTTTAAAAACGCATTTTCTTCGTATTTAATACAGCCAAAAGACGTTGCACAATTACAACCGTAATTTTTTTAAATTTATTAATTACATTTTTCAGTATGCGAAGACTGCTATTTGCTCTGCTAAATCTGCTTTTACACCACACTTCATGACAAACCGTGCATGTGCTATAGGGTTTACACAGAGCTGTAGGGGCTTATTCTAAGTAAATGGTAATCTACCAATCTACGAATTCATTCTTCTGGAATATATCTTTATATGACGAATGACAACGTGCATTATCTATCTCTAAACCGATTGGTGAAAGATAACGTTTCTGGTAGTTTGAACGAATCTCTTTTTATTTCGTCATAAATCAATCCCATAGAACCAATGCAGCCAATAACCTAAATATTTGAATCTTTGATTCAGCTGAAACATATGCACAATGATCAGCTTTTTCTGACCTTCCTTGTTTATGCGAAGTAAACATGTTAAAGCTCGATTCACCCATATATGCTATTGGTATATTCATTGTCTGATATTCTACAAGATTTTGTATACACAAACGTTTGTTCCCTTTAATTTCGTTGGGTTTGATATTTTAGTGTAAATAATACACCATTTAAGTGCATTCTGTTGAGATGTCAATGCCTAAATTCTGTACCTTTTCTAGTTTCGTATTGAGAATAAATTCAAATTGAGATTAGCCATTTCAAAATGAGATTAAACTATTTCAAAGTACGACTAAACAATCTCACTTTGAAACTTAGAAAATTCTAAATGAAAATCTCAATTTCAAATTAAGGGTAAACAAAATCAAGTTGGTACTAAACAATTTCAAATCGAGAAATGTCCAGTTGTACTAATGTGTATTTAGGTACGTTTCTTTAGAGATAGCTCCTTATATAAAGAAAAGAGAAACTGAAAGTATAAATACTTGGTGTGGAACTACACTAAACTTTCTAACCTACAAAGTGAAAATTTAAAAAAGTAAACTAATAAATCTTTGTAGGATAATTATGCTCTATAATATATTTGTAATGCGGTCATAATGAAAAAATAGTCAACATTGTAAAAATAACATTTGTCAGATGGACGTTATAAAACTTCATGTCAGGTAGATGTTAACAGACATCTATATAGATGTCTGCAAAAAATTCCAAAGCCACTCGCTTCTACAAAAATATGGATAATGCAATTTAGGCATTTTCACTTAATAGGACTTATGTAGTGTTGTATAAGGAACTTTTATAAAGAAAAGTTATGTAAAATTGTATTATCTTAAAAAATAATATTTGACACATTTTCCTACAAAGTTGATCGTTATTCAGATATTGAAAAAAAAGTTCCGCAGCTGGAATTTTCCCAAGTCTAATCAGCTCCAGAAGAAATAATATCAAGCTTAAATACGGATTTTAAAATACGTACGTTTTATCGTTCTGGAGTTACCGTCCATACTAAGATACCTCCTCACATACACGTTCGTTTGCACACAAACTCACATGCACGAGGGACGCGCACGAACTTTAACTTGTTTCTCTCGCGTAAAAGAGGAAGGTAAAAAGATCGTGGTTCAAATATTCACATTATTGGTTGTATTGGTTGAAATAAGAGATTCGTTCAAACATCCGGAACGAGTGAGTTCGTAAGAAATTGCCTTCGTTATTTATCAGTCATCAATAGTTTTATGGATAATTAATGCACCTTTTAATTCGTCAATTGAAGATATATTCCAGAAGAATGAATTTGTAGATTACCATTTACTGAGGTGAAGACCCTACAGCCCACTGTTAAACCCTATAAAATATGCATGGCCTGTCATGAAGTCTGGTGTAAAATCAGATTTAGCAGAGAAAATATGAGCTATTTTGGCTGGCGGAGTTAGAGACAATCTTACACAAACATTCCACCTTCGCAAGCTGGAAAATATAATTAATAAAAATATACGCAAAATTACTGTTGCTAATTGTGCAAGATTTATGGTAGGCATTCAAAGATGTATTTATACCTGTTGTGTTAACTATGGAAGATTCAAGATTATATGTATATAACTGTTCATTACTGATTTAATGTATGTGCAAATCAACATTCTTCTTGATTTGACATTGCTCAGTGCAAACTTTGTTTAATTTATCGTCAACTTGGAATTGACATTCTCATTTACAATTTGTTAATTCCAAAATTGAAATTGTTTGGTCTCTTCCCGAAGGGGTGGGTGGGCTGCTCGTGCTTTCCAAGCTCCTTCAGCCACAGCGATGGATTCTCAGCATCATATATACATTACGTATATATGCATTGCATGGTGGGATTAAAGATGAATGCGGTGTGGATAGGATCAGAAGTAATAGAATTAGGGTTCTGAGAGAGAAGATACTACCCAAGCATTCGCCTTAATAATTTTGGAATTGTATAGCCAAATGGCTACTCTAAATTTTAATTTTGAAAATATAAACTTTCACCATGATTACACATATTAAAAATACTAATCTTTTTCAGTTTTTTGTCGCGTATTTTTGTATTATGTTATACAAATCTATACGTTTCGATAACACATAGTTACCTTCGTCAGTAGTAATACAATCTTTGAGAATTGTTTCAGATGTTGAAACAAATTTGGCGTTTGAAAAAGTGAACGCGCAAACATAAGCGTGCTATTAATATAACAGTTTGATAAACGTATAAAGCCAACTACGGAATACAATTTTAGTCAAGAATAACTAGATCATTAATAAATTAAATATTGTTAAACTGCCTTAAAGATGACAAATCAGAACACCCTCTAATGGTCGAAGGCTAACAGTGAAAAATGTAATAACCAAAAAAACACATTTTACAAAATTTAATCAAGTTATGATGCACATGAAAAACTTTAATTTGAAATTAATGAAAGCATTCACAAATAGAAACGTGACATAATTTAGCTTAATAAAAACCTGATTATACAATTTAGTTTCAACAGAATAGAGCACCTCCTTTCTAAGGAAAAGGTACACAAGTGACTTTCGGGAAATCGCATTTAAAGCTAAAGCAAATAATAAACCTACCTATATGCTGGGTGACAGCTGACAACTCACAAAACCAGTTAATACACACCTCAGAAAACAAAATCACTGTAACACAGATGTACACTCAATACTATGAAATTTATATCAAAGTTATACACTTAGTATAACAGTGGCGGCTTGTCGCAACCGAACCATTGTAAAACTTTAACTCAACGCATTTGAACGAAGTCTGTTTTAAAATAAATGTGAATAAATCTAGAACAAATTTAAGCCAAAAACCAAAATTCGAACATTTTTACCAGGGGGGGGGGGGGGACACGACTCCCCTTAATAATAGATTCCCACAAAATGTGATCACCATTTTAAAAAGAATTTAGTAGAACCTAGACATTTCAGTATTAACTCTAAATCTAGAGTTTACTTAAAATTGGTTCTATTTACGCACAAATCCAGGCACATTGAAAATGATCTACATCATTTTAAAAATGCTGAAACGTGCAAAATCGTCTACGACATCGATTTTTTTGACATAACGATGCTTATGTTCTTGGTGCATAAGGAAGTAATAAAATGATTATACAGAGAACTTCATTCATTCCATTTAATAATAATTCTAATCGCAAATCTAATAAAATTATAATTTGATTATACCGAGTGAAATAAAAAAACGGATACACACTCATAGCTTTTGAACGAGTGGAGATACAAAGTATAAAGTTTGGGAAGTTACATAGAATAATGAAATCTATTTTTGGTGCAGGTTGGACCCCCTCCCCTCCTTCTGATTCTGGATTAAATGATGGGGGTAAATCTTAAATGGGATGATGGGTCCACTGACAGATCGTTTTAAAAGTATTTTAAAAAGATTTAATTTTATTGAAATAATTAAAATAATAATATGGTTTCTCATTAAAGTTTTTGAACAATTTAAATTTAAATTAAATTTATAAAACAACGTTATTTTGTGGTATAAGCTAAAAATCGCAGAATACTTTCTAGATTACGTAGACATGTATAATTATTGATAATGAACAGTATGGTAACGCAATAAACAAGGAAATGCAAATGTTCCTTTTTAGATTCATAACTTTCGATTGGAAAATAGTAATGCACTTTCTGAAAAAAACATTATTTTCGTCTTTAAAATAACTGTAACATGAGCTCACAATCTATCATCTCTCTTCATGACAATGGGGGGGGGGGGGGCGACCTGTGTTCTATTATATTGTGACACTTACCTACGGGGTTTATTATTTGAGATAGAAAAAAACTTGAAATACAAAAGTTGTAGGATTCGAATTATATTATCCTTTAGAACTATCAAACTTTCAAATATCTCATAAACTGACGGAAAAATGAACCCACCTTTTTTTAAACGGAACACCCTGTATTTTATTGAATAATGAAATAGATGTTTTTAAGCCTATTTCAAAAGTATATAATATGTTAACAATTTAAAGAATACCGTAGAATTAAATTATTTGTATCCATGGAATAACTAATGTTTGACATTATGATATTGTCAACGACTGTCACAGCATTAGTAATTAAATTGAACCTTTAATTTCTAATCAAAGCTAGAATTTTAAAACCTTAAAATGGGTTATTCGGAAGAAGTGAAATATGGCATAATGAAGTCGTATTGCTCTAATGACAATAACGTTTCGAGAGTTAGAAATGAATGTCACCGAATTTATCCCAGAAGTAAACAGCGTGGAAAATATTGTTAAACATTTTGAATAAAGGAAGCGAAAAATAGAACTGTTTCAAGAAATGCTGACGATGATCTTAATATTTTACTGTATTTTGAAGGTATTCTTAACATGTTATTTAATTAAATATAAAACTGCTTTAATTTTTTTAGAAAATCCTGAGGTATCTGTGAAGGATGCAATAAATTATTTCGTTGAACAAAATTTATAGAACTGTACGCGTTTACAAGTACCATCCTATAAATTTATTCCCGTCCAGGGTTTAAGCGAAGATAATAAGAGGCAACGTTTAGGTTATTTTCCGGAAATTTGGCAACACATTCTGGATGATGGGGACGGACGAGACAAGTTTTACTACGGCGGGAATGTTCAACAGACGTAACACTTTTGGACCAAAGAAAAATCCGCACAAAATTCAAGCAGAATACAGGGACGTAGGTGAATAATGTCTGGTGTGTTATGCTACGGATTAAAATTATTGGACAGATTTTTTTATGTTAGAAGTCTATACGGCCAAAGATATTTAAATTTTCTTCGAAATGAAATAGAACGTTGTTTAGAAGATATTGCCGTTATTGAATATGCAAACCTTATATGACAGCAGGATGGAACACCACCTCATAATATTTTACCTGTTACTAAATTTTTAAACCATAAATATAACTTCTGGATAGGCAGACAAGTATTTCTTAGTTTGCCAGCTAATAGCCCCGATTTAAGTCTTCTGGGCGTATTTTTGTGGGATACCTTAAAAATAAAATATATTATAATGGACCCGAAAATTTGGAAATTTAAACAGACATTTTTAATGCAATTAATAGCAAATTAAGAGGTAATATCCGTAAATGCATATTCAATAATGGAGGCTACGTAGAGAATTGATAAATTTTAGTTGTGTATTTTTTGTTACGTTGTTATTTTCTTTTAGTTATTAATTAATATTAGTTAAAATATTAGTTTTTGCTTTTTTATTCAACTGTTCTCTCAATATTCAGCACATTAAAATATCCATTATAGATGTTTCACACGTCCCCTAATATTTAAATTTTAAACTCGATTATTTAAAAATTGGCTGGTCGAAATGTTAACATATTATATATTTTTGAAATTAGCTTAAAAACATCTATTTAATTAGTTCCGTTTAAAAAAATGTAAGTTGGGTTCATTTTTCCATCAGTTTATGAGATATTTGAAAGTTTGATAGTCCTAAAAGATAATATAATTAGAATCCTACAACTGTCGTATTTAAAGTTTTTTTTCTATCTCAAATAATAAACCCTGTAGGTGGGTGTCAAAATATAATAGAACACCCTGTACAAGATCCTATGTAATTTTACCAAATTACAGCTTTCTATCTAGGTTCGTTCAAAAGTCATGAGTGTGTATGCAGATTTTTATTCCATCTCATATAAAAATTCAATTATTAAAAAATTTCTAGGATGATATCTAGTACGGACGTATTTTTGTGATCTGTGATCTTCGAGTTATAAATAGTTATTGTCACAAACAAAAGCTGTAAAGTTAAGGAATTTCCATATTAGATAACGCCAGGTGACTCAATTAAAATTAAACTCTATGATTAACTTCCTTTAATTTTTTTCAAGAATGACGTTAAAAAACAACCCCAGCTAAGAATTGCCAGTATTAGTTAAAACCATGTCTACGAAGGCAATTCAATTAGATATAATGCTTTTAAATCTAATTTAAAATGCATAATGGTGTATGTTAACATAATTTAATGATCAATTTTCTTATTCTGAACTGAAATGGATATTGATTTTATTTACGTAAAACAGTACGGATTAATAGTGGCTACTATCTGATTATGGTTATAAATTTTTTTATCCGATAGTGCCTTTTTTGTGTTGTATGTTATCATGTGAATTTATAACTACATTAAGAAAAGGCGTGATTTAATATCTTCAAGTACTCAAAAGGGTCGTAATAATTGTTTAATTATTAGTTTAACTTAGTTGATTTTTTCACATTATTATTGACAGTAACTGTATAGTGATTTTATCACAATGGCAAGAATTGACACATTTCCAAATTGGGTTACTCTAGGTCTTGTCTAGATCTATTCTCCACGTAAACTGGTTTTGCATTAATTTTCAAAATCCTAATATTGAGATGCGGATCAATTATCTAAAGTTTTCAAAAACTGTTTTATTTATTATTTTACCAAAAGCACTAAATATGTATTGTATTGTTCCAGATATGCAAGATGCAAACTATGGATTCTCGTATTGGTCTGGATTTTATCGTAGAAAACCCAGAATACATAGGAAAACTAGCAGCAGCTTTAGATACGACTACCGTTACCGTGAAGAAACAGGTTATAGAATTATTATCAGCGCTATGTGTTCATAACGAAGAAGGTCATGCACGTGCACTAGACACACTTGATCACTATAGGGTGAATATTATGTTGTGATTAAAATTTATTATAAAGCTTAAATTAACTACTCATGAAAATACCAATTTCTTACATTATTATATTTATACATGGCTCACTAATAATTGGAAACTAACCAATTATCTGTTATTACTATACTCCGTTTACCGAACAGAAATAGGTTAAGCTCCTCCCCAAAAATTCCCGCAATATTTAAATGCAACTTTGTTATTGGTGGTAAACCCGAAACACAAACAACTACTTGCTTTCAACTGTTGTAGTTTGCGTACCTAACAGCACAGACGCCTTTAATTCTATTTTGTTCAATATCATACAGTTTAACTGTTTTATGTTCTCTGTTTTTTAGAATAAAGTAAAGTATGTTTTGCAACCGTATCTTATTCTAAATATAGTATATAACCCTATCGTCCTTATAAAAGGACGCCCTATGTTGACCTAATCCAAAACTTCAAATATTTTTAAACTATGTGTTAATTTATTTTATATAATTAAAAACAATTTGAAAAAAATAGTATATGACGAATTTTTGTTTATACCCAAGTCCACCTGTAATTTTCAAATTTTGCTTTACTGTAATGATTTGCAGTCTCTTGTTCCTTCGTTAATGTGTTCTTACGTATTTTTACAAGTAATAAATAATTTGAAACTTCTGCTGTGTGTTAAAGTGCCAATACTAAAAACATGACGCTTTGTAATTTAGTCTTGACAAAGTGACATTTCAATTTGTGGTTTTTTAAATTTCCCAGTTTTTATAATTTTGTTGGTGTAAAACTGGTCTCTGGTTACATTGGCCAAAATTTAGTGAGAGGAGCTTAATTATTTTTGTTGGGTAAACAGATTTTAGACATAAAAATTTGAAATTTTGTACCAGTCTGCAGTCCCGGAAATGGTAAATGGTTAAATAGTATATTTATACATTTTTAGATAGAGAAGGGTTTATCTGGTTGTAAAAAAACAGGACTGAGAAATGTTTGAGCAGAAAAAGTGCACACCTTAGTATGCAATATTTTTCTGTCGCCATAATCTAAATTATTTATATATTATATAATTATTATAACTTAATTGTGTTTTATTTATCGATGTTGAAAATAATGTTACTGTGTCTTATCCTTTTGTAACCAGAAAATAGGTGGTCTCATATAAAATTACAAATGCATCGTTTCCGGAAAAACCGGAAACGAAAAATCTAATTTGGCGAGTGTAAAATGTGGATATTTCAACGCAATTCACTGGTATACAAATTTCAAATTCCGAGTGCAACACTTTCTTTTCACAATTGTACGGGGTACCGACTGATAAGCTTTTATGCCCACTTTCGGCCTCTTCAATACACATAACACACGTGGAAATCTCCAACACAACATAATTAGCCTTTACGGAGAGGATATTCCACAAAAAACTGGAACATTAAAAAGGTTACGTCCGAAGAAAAGCAGACTACTGTGCAACCTACCATTCCTAATGCGATGCAAAGGGGAACGGATTATATCAAAATGTATGGAACTAAAATTTGCCAAATTGAACAACAAAATTGGCAACATGTTACGAAAAGCGAGCATGTTACTCCTGAGGTAGGCAATTCACGATATCAGAAAGAATTTGGATAAAACAAACAGCTATTGGATTTGCATTTGGAGATAAGCAACAAGATTCACCCTAGCAAATGGAATACGTTGGAACAAATTACCAACTATCGTGCGGAAACAGACACAATGTTAATGACGGAAAAACAAGAAAGAAAGTCCGAGAAGCTGCACAAAAAACAAAAATCAAATTCAACATCGACAACACCAATTGAACATGCCAAAATGGTACACAACATTTCTAAAATGGAACTAGATGAGACAACAAAAGCACTCTTGGCTAAAGGATTCAATTATGCCCTAGCCATCTATTAGATACATGGAAGATGACACAACGAAAACAATACGCCAAGAGGTGACCAGAGTACTGAATAATCCCCAACTGCCAAAGACGAACTTAACTGAATAAGAAGTCAAGGCATTAAAATGAAGAAGAAGTCAAGGCATTAAAAACTTTTAGGAAAAACACAGACATCGTAATATTGTCCGCAGACAAAGGAAACGTCACATAAGTTATGGATGTAATAAGATAAACCATCTTCTTCAAGATCCAGTATACCAAAAGATCGTGAGGAATCGTAGAACATATTTGAAAGGACAAAAGGGAAAATGAGAAACTCCAAGATCGATCCAAAAATTCAACAGAAACTTATACCACTTGAGAAGTCATCGAAATGCTCGAAATTCATTGAAACCAATAGTGAATTCAATCGCATTAACTTTACAAGAACTTGCAAGATACGTCGCCAAATAGCTGCAATCATACGCCAAAACGTTAGAATCATACGTAAAAAATTAGAGCCACTTCATAGACCTAATTAAATAGGATGTCGTGTCACTATGCACCAACGTACGATCCATAATCCACATCATCAGCCTAACGGAACACTACGTATAACATACTTATTGCAGCTATGAAAGCCAGACCTGTAGACAAATCGTAGGAGCACCGGCGGGTTCACTACTATCACCAGTTCTAGCTAATTTATTTATGACCAGTCTGGAAGAACGAGCGATACAAACGGCAATTCACAAACCCAAGTTATGGTTAAGATATGTGGACGACGCCTTTATAACCAAGACACACGGACGAGAAGAACTGTATCAATTTCTACAGCATCTAAATTGATTTCACGTAACGACAAAGTTTACATTGGAAATTGAAGGTAATGGAACACTGCCGTTTTTAGACGTATTAATCTACAAGAAGGGATAACTGCTAGGACACACAATTTATAGAAAAGCCACTCACACCAACCGGTACCTGAATGCTCAATCCCATCATCACCTAGCACAACCACAGGCCGTGGTCAAAACACTAATTACGAGATCTAAGTCAAAACACTAAATTCAGCTTTATTACAAAACGAATTCATCGAAAAATATATCCCAAAGAAAAAAAAGGCAAGAAGGAAAAGAGGAGGAACAAACAAGTAAAGGAATTACCGTACATAAATAATTGCAAAAACCACAACATCATAATGATATTTGCGTTAAGACGCACGAAGAGAAGGAAAAAAAAGGAAAACGCCACGTATTTCATTCCCTCCCCAAGGGCGGGCTGCTCGAGCTTTCCAAACTCCTTCAGCCACCATCATGGATTCCCAGCATACATACATACATTACGTATATATGCATGATGGGATTAAGGATGGGTGTGGTCAGGATAGGATCGGAAGGAACGGAGTTAGGGTTCTGAAGGGGCCAATACTACCCCAGCATTCGCCTAAGCAGCCGCACATGGAAAACATGGAAAACCCCCTGAAAAAACCTCATACAAGGTAGACGGTAACGAGAATAGAACTCATTACCTTCCGAATGCTAAGCAGATCGTGTCACCACTACGCTACCAGCTCGGTCGCATGAAGAGAACCCTATTGCCTAACCTAGAAGATCAAGCAATATATAAGATTCCATGTGAAGACTGTGGCCGAACGTACATAGGTCAAGCAAACAGACGAATCAGTATTAGGCTGAAAGAATATCGATTAGCAGTAAGGAAAAACACCACAACTTCATATTTAGCACATGTTCAATCGACATCACAGAATATCAACAAAAGAATAATAAGAGAAGCTGTAAAAACTCCCAAACAACTGTAATACCCGAAATAACGCGCTAAGACTGCCTAATAATAGATGTAAATTGTTATTAAACAAAAACAGTTAACCAACAGCACACCTATTATGGAATCCACATAAAAACCAGCAAAACGGAAAAAAGAAAGTAAAGAAATTGAAAGTCAGCGAAGGTATAAGTAATAAAGAACGCACAGTATACATCAGTTCAATTCGAATAACGCGAATCAAAACACTGAAGCTCATTATATTTGGTATAGACTAAAAGTCTCTTACTATCCTTACGCCTACTTTATAATACTATGGGCCGGTTGTTCAATGGTGGTTTAAGTCCCTTTAAACGTCGTTTAACTTAATCCGTAGTTTAAACTGCACTTTGTTGTTCAATAGTCGCTTAGTGCATAAACTGAGCATAACTCGTGGTTTTACTTATAAACCATCGGTTGCGACCGTTTAAGCCCGTTAAACGAGAGAACAACCTCGAAAAATGTGTTTATTTGTCGGCGTACCTCGAATATCGATTACACGTGCTTAATAAAAATGGACTATTATAATTATTTAAGGAACCTTTCAGCGAAGACGAGGATTTTTTGAATTAGTTGATATTGTTAATCAACCGGGAACAACAAAAACAATTCGAGATAGGCCTAATCATCTTGAAAAGTGGACTAGCAGTGAATTTATAGTGAGATTTAGACTTTCTAAAGAGGCCGTAACAATGATTCATGATCGTATTGTTGAAGAAATTTCATCAAAGACGGAAAGGTATAACTGATTTATTTTAAAACCATAATAGTTATGTATGATCAATGTCTTTTTAGAAATCATGCAATAAACTCTATGACAATGCTGCTACCTGCGGAAATTTAATTGTAATAAGATAAATTAAATAAGCTGCTGGCCACTCGAACTTACACATAGTGATTTTTAGGCAAAATTTAAAAGTTAAAAGTTGAATATTTTCAATAGGAATGCAAATTTTTGAACGCGGATTAAGAGCTAGTTTTTTTCGGATTAAGCTGTATGACGTATATTTATCGTACGACCATAGGTTTATTACATACGGGGTGATCAATGAAGTCATGCAAAAAATCCGAAAAAAATTTTTTTGGTCGTTGCAATATGGTTCGTTACTAAGGTAACATCAATATCTCTAGAAGTTTTTGTCAGTTTTTGGATTAAGGGCCTTAGGCCTTGCACACACTACTCAACATAAAATTTGGGTAGCAAAATTTTTAAAATGCTACAAACTTGACATTGCATTGACGCTTCTTGATGATTTTTGCGGATTTGGAATCCTTGTTTCACGTAGATTTTCTATGGTCTAAGCATTTTATTTGAGGGTTGAAATTTACACATTATACCAGGTCGATAATAAACAAAAACGTAGGGTGCGACGCCCTCTAAGGTTTGGCATTATTTAAGTTTTTGTAAAAATAAATTCTCACCTCAAGTTGTTTTTATTTAATGTTCTTTTCACTGTTCTGTGCGAAACTCACACCCCACTTTGTTGTCTCAACGAGTCATTCAGTTTTACAGAGTTCTTTGTCCACCCCCATGCCCATAATTATGATCGGGTGTAATTTCTACGCGACGCGTCAATTTCAAAGTAGGAATTGAAAAAAAAATTTTGTTGCTATGAAATTTAACACTGTTAACATTATTTTAGAAATAATCTGACACATTTCAATGTTATAATTTTGTAAATTTTAATTAATATGAGGCGTTTAAGCACGGCAGAAAGGGAAAATTGCATTCAACTTCTCAACGAAGGAATGTCAAAAGAGCAAATTGCGCACATTTACAATGTTAGCCGAAAGACAATTTATAATTTGAACCGTCGCGTCGAAACTACTGATGATCATAATTATGGGCATGGGAGTGGACATACAAAAAAAATAAACCAAAGAACCGAAATAATTTTAATGAGAGAAACTATGCAGAATAGAACAAAGAACTCTAGAAAACTGAATGACTCTTTAAGACAACAAACTGTGGTGAGAGTTTCGGACAGAACAGTGAGGAGAACATCAAATAAAAACAACTTGAGGTGAGACTTTTTTTTCAAAAACATAACATAATGCCAACCATTTTTAATTATAGAGCCCGTCGCAGAGCAAAATGTGTGCGGTTATTACAACACCATAGAGCGAATAGGCGGGCATGGGCAAATCGGCATGCGAATTGGGGTAATGCAGAGTGGAGCCATTGTTTATTTACTGACGAAACAAGATTTAATTTATTTCACTCCGATGGCCGAATGTTAGTTTGGAGAGAGCCAAATCAGCGATATTTGGAGGAAAATATGGCCCCTCAAGAGGCATTTGTTGGCGGAGGTGTTACAGTGTGGGGAGGTATCATAAGAAATGTTAAAACCGAGCTATTTATTCATTACCAACCAAACGGTTAACACTACTGTTTATCAGGAGGAAATTCTGGAACCTATTATTGTTCCTTTTGCTCGAAATTACGGCCCAGAATTTCTATTGGTGGATGACAACGCTCGACCTCACAGAGCGCGAAGGATCACAGTTTTTGCAGGCACAGAACATCAATAGGATGGACTGGCCTGCAAAATCTCCGGATCTTAATGTCATCGAACACGTTTGGCCTTATTTAAAACTTAAAGTAAGATCGCGTGATGTACCCCCTGAAACCTTAGAAATGCTTAGTGAGGCCTTTCGTGAAGAATGGGAGAATATTCCACAAGATTTTATAAATAATCTTGTGGATACTCTACCAAATCGATGTCGGGAAGTAATACGTCGAGCAGGAGGACCAACAAAATATTAGTTTCTTTTTTTTTATTAATGTACCTAATCTCGGGTAAATTATTACCAAAGATTAGGTATTTCAAGATAGCACAATTGGCATTTTTCCATTGATATTTGCCGGTTGCTTTCAATGGTCTCGTCCTTTTAACACGCTGTTGCCAACAATAACTCAATTTCATTGTAAACTCCGAAAATGCAAGGTTGCAATTCCCATCTTTGACGCAGTGGATTGAAAGCAAAAATTAATGGACAGATAATTTATGTTTTTCAGGCTATTTTTTTTTATTTATTAAAAATTACCAATACCAATTACCACTAGGTATGCCTATCCATACATACCTAATCTTTGTACACCGTGTTTTTTTAGGTATTGCAGGAACCTTTAAATTAGGTTTAGAATTATAAATTTTTTAAGATTTGACTTTTGGCCGTTGTTGACCATTCTTGTATATTTTAGAATATAATGTAATAAACTTGTTCTTGTCGCTACGTTTTTGTTTATTATCGACCCGGTATAATGTGTAAATTTCAGCCCTCAAATAAAATGCTTACACCATAGAAAATCTACGTGAAACAGGGATTCCAAATCCGCAAAAATCAACAAGAACCGTCAATGCAATGTCAAGTTATAGCATTTTAAAAGTGTTGCTACCCAAATTTTATGTTGAGTAGTGTGTGCAAGGCCTAAGGGCCTTAATCCAAAAACTGACAAAAACGTCTAGAGATATTGATGTTACCTTAGTAATGAACCATATTGCAACGACCAAAAAAATTTTTTGCGGAAATTTCACTCATACAAACTTTTTGATTTTTTGCATGACTTCATTGATCACCCCGTATATAATAAACCTATGGTGCTTCCATAAATATACGTCATGCAGCTTAATCCGAAAAAACTAGCTCTTAAAATTTGCAAGCCGTGTTCAAAAATTTGCATTCCTATTGAAAATATTTAACTTTACATTTTGCCTAGAAATCACTATGTGTAAGTTCGAGTGGCCAGCAGTTTAGTTTAATTAAACGTACCTTCTCTTAGTGTACAACTGTAAACAATGGAAAGCACGTGAAAGTATCTAACCAGGGAATCCTATCCTAGTTACATTTTAGTGTATTCTGTTGATGTTTGACAGCTGCAGTGATTTTGTCACTACCAACCTATAATAAACATGGAATAACTAAACTACACCTTAAATGAAACTGAACAACGCTCAAAGTTTAAACCACGGATTAGCATAATCTGCCGATTACTTAAACAATCGTTTAAATCGCTATTGAACAACCGGTCCTATGTGTACTATGCAACGACAACGAGGAGCACATTAAAAAGTGTGTATTTATGACCAACGAAATCGATAACTATTTAGTCGTGGTTACCTATGTATTTATTAACGCATGTCTATCTCTTACATCATTTTTTGAATCTGTCAGAATAGTGTTGCATAAGCAACACTATTCTGACAGATTCAAAAAAATTTGCTTCGCAAGTTAGAAACTGTTGCTATTATAGTCATGATGCTTTATTTACGTTTTTTATCTTACTGGCATATAAATATCTCTGAACACATTTTTTGGGAACTTGAACTATATTGTCTTAAGATCTAATTTTCAAACACATTTTTTATTTAATTACATCTTATGATTTATTTTTTCAGAAAATTAAAGGCGAGAGATATAGACTGAACGTGATTGTTAAGGAGCTAGACCACGCAACTGCAGTGGATTACCAAACAGCTCTAGTTGCTTTTATAAACTGCCTCATAATCTCAACCCCTAGATTAACCGACAGAACTCGTCTTAGGAATGAATTTATAGGTAAGAATAATAAACTCCTTTTTTTACTATTGAAATTACTGTAGAGCGTGTACCAGCATCAAATTAACAATAGATTTCAGCAATAGACGTTTTTTCAGTAAATTGTGGAACGAATTTAACTTTTTGGGTGGAATTTGATATAAACTTACGTGCTTGACTGTATCGCATGCAAAAATATTAATAAAACGATAAGGGGGATGAAAGGGGTAAAAACAAAGGTAACTTTGGTGGTGTTGTTTTTTTATAATTTTGAAAAAGAACTTTATACTTTGTATAAAATGGAAACTAAAAACAAAATTTAAAATCGTACCCCACCCGTTTTGAAATTATGTAATTTTTAAGAATCGTAGCACTTCACGCATCTCGCTCTCGATGTACACTGTTGTACATCAAATATTTTTATTTCTTTAATTTTTTATGTTAAGAGTGTTAAAAGGATTCACTAGCAATCATATAAGAACGAATAAATATGTATAGGGTGAGTCAAGCTCAACGGGACGGAATCTCCTGGGCAAACGGTAAGAAATAATAAAAAGTCCTTTTACAGGCATATGTAGATTAGTAACGGCTATAATTAAAAATTAATCTCACATATACAGGGTGTTTCAAATTCGAGTAACATCAAAGTTATGTTTTTTTAAATGGAACGCCTAGTATTTTATTAAATTTTTCACTTACGTTTTAAAAAATGATGTTAGTTTACTAAAGATGCCTTATAGCTAAGTTTGATCGTTTTAGATTTATTTGACATTTTGTGAAAACAACGGTCTTCTTGAAAATAATGAATTGTAGCTTATCAAGTCAATTTCAAGCTGTAATGTTTTTGCTTATTTATTCTACACTCTTCAGGTTTTCTATCGGTATAATTGCAATAATATACAGGGCGTTTCTGACATTTGGTTTAATTTTCATCATCTTTTTTGTGCAATTTCTTTGTTATTTTAAATGGAACATCCTATATTTTATTACATTTTTGAATTTACCGCGCAAAGTTTATTTATTAAGAGTTTTGTATGCCTATTTTTAATACTTTCCGTGTAATTTGCATTAGATTACTTGCATTTTATTATTTTAATACAAACTTTATAATAAATTTTCAATATGATGTCCATTTTTACGAATGCACATTATTATGCGTTTTTCAAATGATCTTCTCATATCCTTAGCATGTCAGGAGTTATCGTGACGAATGCATTTTGAATACGTATTTTCATGTCTCGATGGTTGTTAAGAGTTTCGTATGTCTATTTTTATTACGTTCCGAGTAATTTGTATTGGTTTACTAAAGATACATAAAATTTGTATTTTATTCACAACGGAGGCTGTGGCTTTAAATTAGTATATATCAAATGTGCTTAATGTTAATAAAGCATTGCTAATTTCATATCTAGTTTTTTGTCCTTTAGAAAATCATCCTCGCAAGGAAGTATTTAAAAGACTATTGGCAAGATTTCGTGAAACAGGTAGCGTGACATATAAAAAACTAGAACTGGAGAAATCTAAAACGGGAAACGAAAATACGGAATTATTGGTGTTGCAATCAGTAATCGAAAATCCTAACATTAAGTACAAGATGTGTATCTAAAGAAATAGATGTAAGTCAATCAAGTATTAATAGAATTCTTAAAAACATCGTATCATCCATATCACATTGAAATACCCCAAAATTTATATGAACACGATTTTGAAGACAGGCTTGAATTTTGTTTACGATTTCTTGAAAAAGAAGGTAAAGAAGAACACTTTTAAAATAAAATCCTGTTTACCGATGAAGCTACTTTCGATAACAACGAACTAGTTAACCGGCATAATTTTCACTATTACACTACTGAAAATAACCACAGAACAACAAATCATCAAAATCGATGGTCTCTGTATGTTTATGGGGGGATAATAGGAGACTACGTAATAGGGACACATTTTTTTATGGTTATTTAAACGGAAGAAATTTTATTAGATTTTTAAGAAGTGATTTTTGGACTCTTTTACAAGACATTCTATTAAATGTCAGAAGAGAAATGTGGTTGCAACTAGACGGCGCTCCAGCACATTTTTCGCGTAATGTAAGACAATATTTAAATTTCCCAGGAAAATGGATCGGCATAGACGGTCCTTATCATTGGCCCCCAAGATCACCTGGGTGACACGTTAAAAATATCGTTTTTAATCCCTCTCCTACAACCACCGAAGACATGAAAATACGTATTCAAAATACATTCGCCACGATAACTCCTGACATGCTGTGAGAAGATCATTTGAAAAAAAGATAATAATGTGCATTCGTGAAAATGGACATCATATTGAACATTTATTATAAATTTTGTATTAAAATAATAAAATGCAAAAACTAATCGAAAAATTTAATAAAATACTGGGCGTTCCATTAAAAAAACATAACTTTGATATTACTCGAATTTGAAACACCCTGTATATGTGAGATTAATTTTAAATTGTAGCCGTTACAAATCTACATATGCCTGTAAAAAGACTTTTTATTATTTCTTACCGTTTGGCCAGGAGATTCCATCCCGTTGAGCTTGACTCACCCTGTACATACCTCCCGTTTTGAAATTAGCTATTTTTTAGAAAACACGGTCTTAATGCACAATCGTCATATTGAAAGGGGTATTGAACCCTATTGTTCATCATATTTTTTTCATTTTTTATGTTTAAAGGGTTCACTAGTAATAATATACTTGCTAACAAAAATGTACATACCTCCCGTTTCGAAATTACGCAATCACCATAATTGAAGGGGTATTGCACCCTGTTAGTTGTACATCAAATATTTTTATTTCGTTAACTTTTTTATCTTAAAAGGGTTCACTTGCAATCTTATAAGAGCAAATAAAAATGTACATACCTGCCGTTTTAAAATTATCTAATTTTAAAAGAACGTGCTCTTGACGCACCATCATCGTATTGAAAAGAGTGTTGAACCCTGTTGTACACAAAGCATTTTTATTTTTGTAATTCTGTATGTTTAACGGGTTCACTAGGAATAATATACTTGCTAACAAAAGTGTACCTACCTCCCGTTTTAAAATTACGTATTTTTTCAGAAAACGTGCTCTTTATCCACGATTATCGTATTGAAAGCTGTCTTGAATCATTTTGTACATCAAATATCTTTATTAACGGTCACACGGATATGTGTGTGTGTGTGCCTGCGTCCGTGTGGTGCGTGTGTGTAGTGTTTGGTGAAACGGTGTGTCGTGTGTCGCCGTTACGTTGAAGGTGTCTGTCGTGTTGTTGCATGTGTGTGTTGTGTGCGTGTGTGTGTGCGTGCGTGTGCGTGCGTGGTGCGTGGGTGCGTGGTGGGTGGTGCTGTGTGCTTGCGCTGTGGCGTGCGTGTGTGGTGTGTCGTGGGTGTCGTGCGCGTGCGTGTGTGTGTGTGTGTGCGCGTGCTGTGTCCGTGTTCGTGTGGGTGTGCGTGCTGTGTGTGCGTGGTGTGTGCGTGCGTGTGTGTGTGTGTGTGTGCGTGTGCGCGTGCGCGTGCGCGGGAGCGCGGCGCGTGTGCGTGTAGGTGTGCGTGTTGGTGTGCGTGTCGGTGTGCGTGTGCGCGTGCGTGTGCGCGTGTGTGTGCGTGTGTGTGTGTGCGTGTGTGTTGGTGTGTGCGTGCGTGTGTGCGTGCGTGTGTGCGTGCGTGGGTGCGTGCGTGGGTGGGTGCGTGGGTGGGTGCTTGTGCTTGCGCTTGAGCTTGCGTTTGCGTGTGCGTGTGTGTATGCGTGGGTGTGCGTGCGTGTGTGTATGTGTGTGCGCGTGCGTGTGTCCGTGTTCGTGTGGGTGTGCGTGCGTGTGTGTGCGTGCGTGCGTGAGTGCTGGCGTGAGTGTCTGCGCGCGTGTGTGTGTCTAGTAATGCTATTTAAAATTACCCTATTTTTCAAATGTACAAGCTAATATATTTACATATAATTTTAGAATCACAAAATAGAGTTAACTTTGAAACCACGATGCGAGCGTTGTCACCACGAATTTGTAAATCTGTTTACACCACCGAGTATTAATAATAGTCTACTAACAAACAAACTGGGAAATTTTTCGAAAACATGTAAAACTATACAGAATGATTAACTTACGCGAAATGTAATTTTTGTCAATTTTTTCAAATGCAACACCCTGTATATTTTTTCACATTTCGATTCTCCGTGAAAAGTATATAATTTAAAAATGGGAATCCAATAACATGTGTCACAAATAATAAAGGGTTAATAATATTTTCATTTATGGTTAAAAATTTTCAGAATTAAATACACAACAAGAAACAACCCAGAAAGCAATTGCCATATCTCAATTTAGGAAATACCATCCATTGCATGTTTTTAAAAGATATACTAATCTATTTTCATTAATTATTTTTCATTAATTAGTTACATTTACGTCTCTTAGTTGTTAGTTGCATAGTGCTGGACTACACTCGGCTATTGTCACTACTGAACAACGGCGCAGGCCAAAATTGAAACGCGGACACACGGGGTCCGTTGGACCCCTGTGCATTATTGCCGGATTTATTGATTAGATGATCGCGTACTTCATTAGGTTGTTTCCATTGAGACAAATATATGGAGAAGATCTATTTTGTGAATAACATGCACAAATGATTTTTACAACTATTAACAGATTTATTTGTATAACTGTAAGTTTTATTGTTTTACATATGCTACAGATTATTTTCGAGTGTTCATTGCACACACTGTGTTCGAATGCAATGCAGGTCTGTTTTGCTTTCTGTCTGTACTTCTCGGGCACATAAAACAGCGTTTTTTATGGCAACGGCGTTTTGCTTCTTTTTAGCTGGTGGTTCATCTGAAGTAAACTTATCCGTGCAGCGCTTTGTCACCTTTCCTAAACCTGATGATTTAGTTCTCATAATGTGGGACGAGACCATCACATAATCCGCAATTCTTGCACCATCCAACAAAATCAAAAAAAGACGCAAATAGCGAACGATTCGTTTTTCTTTTGGACATATACCTATGCGCCATTTGATCCATCGTGTCAACTCCGCCTTTAGTGCTGTTATAATACATGATTATTTCTTGTGGTCTTCCGCACTACGTTCTACGTTGTGATACATTGTGAATAAAACTACTATACTCTTATTTATTTTTGGAACATATGAAAACATGCTCCCTTTTCAGTGAAACCAAATAGTGAAGATTTTTCCTCACGATTTCTTGTGGGCAAACATTCAGGAGTCACAAATCTTTTGTTCTTTTACAGTTGCCAATACTGTTAACGAATGGCTTAGCAACTTAGAGCCAAATCTGGACTTAGTAAAGTAGTTGGCATATGTTACATTTTGATTGGCATTATAATACAGTTGCGCTAATTGCTCAACCACTGAACTTCATCCCATATTGGGATGGCATATACTGTCTAAAGGTCACCTTCATCGATACGAGACCAACTGTTCATCTATCGTGATATTAGCTCCTGGTATATAATACTTTCTAAAATTTGTATTCATGCATTCCCATTTCACGTGTAGGAGCGCCAATTTGTCAGATTTATGTCTCTCAGGTCTAGTATCCTTATTATCGAATCTTATAAGTAATGCAATTATTGCTCAAATGACCAGCGGTAAATAATAATCCAAAAAATGCATACAACTCAATAGTATCGCAGTAGTTCCATTTTCTAGGAGTTTTTTTAATGATTCGTAATTAATTACTATTTATTATTAAAAATTATGATTATTAGATATTAACAATTAGAAACATTAGTTTTGGATGATGAATGATGCCAAACATTAAGGTTTCAGTAATTATAGTAATACGATTCAAATTTTCTAGAAAATATAAAGACATAGTAATGGTCGAAATAGATTATTAATTGGCTGCAAATACTTCACATAATGTCCACCGGTATTTCACTGTGAATCGCAGAAATCATATTAAAAACAGGAAGGGGTCTGTGGGATCACCTTTTCCCGGTTACGTAACTTTTTTTGTGAAATTTCAAACACTTTTAAACCTGAAAATTTCTTGATATTTGTGATATCCTAAACTAAATATTATTAGTAGTAAGGGGACAGTCGTATCGCACGGCGCCCGGTGTAGTTTTTAATCTCAGCCCCTGAAGAGTATGCAACAGTGGGCACATATCTTATTGTAGGCTTCTTTTGAGGCGGTATTTTCAACCGTGTTTATTGCCCTTTTGGCAGTATTAAGAGCTCTTTTTTTGGTAGTCCAGCTCTGGAGGCCTATCCGATTGATCGTGCGGACACATTTTTAATTACAACTCAATTTCAAGTCCTAAAGTAATATAGAAATAAATTCAAGTAAAGAACGGTTTTCCCCAATCATTAATATAAAGTAATTATTTTCTGGATTTCCCAGTTATGTAACTGCAATACCATTCTCTCACTATTCAAAGGCCTCTGACGTACTTGGAAAAACCCCGTAATTAGCTAATTACTTGAAAGGCAAGCAGACCTTGATATTACATAAAAGACTTTCATTTCCAATTTTGATAATTGCTTCTCCCAAGTTTATTTGATCTAACACAAAAAACAAAAACAATGTGCAATTCTAGGATGTTGATTTGAAATCAGTTTCTCTCAACCTTATTCGAATTAATACAAAAACAATGTGCACGTCTAGGGTATTGATTTGAAACCAGTTATTTCCAACCTTATTCGATTTGACACAAAAACCATGTGCGAGCCTAGGATGTTGATTTTTTCCCCCAATCATTAATATAAAGTAATTATTTTCTGGATTTCTCCAGTTATGTAACTGCAATACAATCCTCTCACTATTCAAAAGCCTCTGACGTACTTGGAAAAAACCCCAATTAGCTAATTACTTGAAAGGCAATCAGACCTTGATATTACGTAAAAGACAGACAGGTCGACTTTCATTTCCAATTTTGATAATTGCTTCTCCCAAGTTTATTTGATTTAACACAAAAAACAAAACAATGTGCAATTCTAGGATGTTGATTTGAAATGAGTTTCTCTCAACCTTATTCGAATTAATACAAAAACAATGTGCACGTCTAGGGTATTGATTTAAAACCAGTTATTTCCAACCTTGCTGGTCTAAGATGTTGATTTGAAATCAGCTTCGGCCAATCTTATTCGAATTAATACAAAAACAAAAACAAGATGCAAGTCTAGGATGATTTAAAATCAGCTTCTGCCAACCTTATTGTCGTATATAGTTGAATCTGTCTCTTAATTCTTTATTTGAATACCGCATAATACACAGGATGTTGTATTTAAAAAACATAGCAAAGTGGACAACACTGCAACGCGGTTCAGGCCTTCTAAATTGGCTCCTATGAAAGTTGATTTTACAAAACACAAACACAATCACAGGCACAGACACTGACATAGACACAGAGACAGACACAGACACAGGTGCAAACACAGGCACAGATACAGGCGTAAACACGCAAACACTCAAACACGCAAACACAAAAACATGCAAACACAAATATACACACGCGCAGGTACGCACGCACACACTCCTACACATGTCTTATGAGCTTATGAGCCGGCGGCATTACTGTTAATATACGTTTTAGGTTAGGTTGATACGCGCGCGCGTGCTTGCGTGTGTGTGTATCCATGCGTGAGTGTGCGAGCGTGCGTGCGCGTGTGTGTTTGCGTGCTGCGTGTTTTCATGTTTTGGTATTTGCTCCTGTGTCTGTGTTTGCGCCTGTATCTGTGTCTGCGGCTGTGTCTGTTCCTGTGTTTGTGTTTGTAAAACCAACTTTCATATAAGCCAATTTAGAATGCATGAACACATGCATACAGTGTCAACTTTGTCTAATTGTAAAATTTCTGTTTTTTAAATAATACATCCTGTATATTATGCCGTATTCAAATAGAGAATTAAGAGACAGATTAAACTATACACGACAATAAGGCTGGTAGAAGCTGATTTCAAATCATTCTAGACTTTCATCTTCTTTTTATTTTTTTATTAATTCAAGTTTGGCCGAAGCTGATTTCAAATCAACATCCTGGACTTGCATCTTGTTTCTGTTTTTGTATTAAATCGGATGTGGTTGGTAGAAGCTGATTTCAAATCAACATCCTAGGCTTGACCATTATTTTTGTATTAAATCGAATAAGGTTGGTAGAAACTGATTTCCAATCAACGCCCTAGACATGCATATTGGTTAGGTTTTTATATTAATTCGAACAAGGTTGAGAAAAGCTGATTTCAAATCAACATCCTAGACTTGCATATTGTTTTTGGTTTTTGTCGAATAAGGTTCGGACAAGCAATTATCAAAATTGGAAATGAAAGTCGACTTGTCTGGTCCTTTACGTAATTTCAAGGTCTCCTTGCCTTTCCTGTAATTAACTAACTACGGGGTTTTTGCAAGTACGTTAGAGGACTTTTATAGTGAAAGGATGTTATTGCGGTTACATAACTGGGGAAATCCAGAAAGAATTACTTTATATTAATGATTGGTGAAAACCGTTAAGTTCTTTATCTTGAATTTACTTCTATATTACTTTAGGACTTAAAATTGGGTTGTAATTAAAAATCTGTTTGCACGATCAATCAGATAGTCCTCCAGTATGGACTATAAAAAAAGCCCTTAATACTGCCAAAAGGGCCCTAATTACGGGGTGCGGATCATAAATAGGTCATCGCGGTTGAAAATAGCGCCTGAAAAGAAGCATGCTCTCCAGGGGCTGGGATTAAAACTACACCGAAGCGCCCTGCGCTGAGGCTAGACTACCCCACCCTCCCCCGCTTACTACTATTATTTTAGTAAGAACAAAGGCACAAATCCTCCCTTGCTAAAGAAATTTGAAATCTTGCAACAAAAAACGAGCATCTTAATTTTAACTTTTGGTATCCGGGTTTTTTTTTGTTTTTCCTACACCATGAAGTTAATGCTTTAACAGATAACTGTGTATAATCAACACTTCAGCACAACAATTTATTAAACTTATTTTTTGATTTACAATTGTTACTTTTAGCCTGCGTAGGCAGCGTTCTGAAATGTCATTTTCAATTTTAATATAATTAGTTTATTAAAAATGTAATTATTAATCGTTACTAAAAATAATCATGTAATCATTACAATCGGCGTACTGTTTGCATTTTCATATTTTATGGTCACTAAAATTTCAGTTAAAGGTTTTCTCTTTTTCAGCAGTACAGTCGAACCCAAGAAGTTATGTTGCAAAAATGACCTTTTTCACTTTTCGTTTGAATATTATTTTTCTAAGTAGTTCAATTTATATGCTTTATCGCACATCGTTTAGTTTCAGTTTTCATATGTTATACGCTCTTTATGTTGATTGATCCGAGGACGATATCAACAATTAATATTTGCCTTTGAGCAATACACCTGATAAACCAAACAGGCAACAACAGCTATTCAACGGATTTGATCCTTTTTTTTTACTTTTAAGGCAATTTAGCGCGTGACAAAAGGTTAGTAAGTAACCGGTTAATATAATTTATGCATCTTCTTTGATTGTCTTTTCGTTTATGCACTTTGAATACTTTATTAATTTATATGTATATTTTGTTTCATTGCAGGATGTCATCTACTTCCGGTGCTCAGCCACTTACGGTAAGTGTTAGATAGAATAATGTATTCTATAGTTTGAGGTGGCTGGGAGCGTCAACCTTCTAATACATGTAGGCACGTTTTTTTTTTAAATCTCGTCTAATATAGACACTAGTACGTAACAAAACTAACAATGAGATTCCTTCTGTGAGTACAACACATACAATTTTTAGTGTTATTATATTTTAGCTTGCAAATTATAAGAAATATAATTAAGCTTGAATATATTAGATAACAGTAGCCACAGTTGTATATACCTGCTCAGACTGGTACTTAAATATAATAACCCAAGTTCATATGTAAATTTTATCTGTCTAAGTAAGTGTACTTAACTACGCAGTGCGATCGTACTGTTTTATAATAATAAATAAATATATACTTTTTAAGTAAACAAACTTAACTTTAAATTGGGCGGCATTAGTTAATTTAAAATTTTAATCAAGTTTTGCATGATATATTATTAATCCACTTAAGTTCTGTAAGAAATACATAACTTAGCAACTAAAATAGGTAGGCCTTACAACGAGATATTCATTCTTTTTAATTACACAATTCTGGGCATCGTGAAAATAGTGACGTAGTAACTCTGTCACATTTTCTAGTCCCACTTGACATTTCGTAGATTATTCTGAGTAATAGCTATCATTTTATGCAGAAAATAACTTAAGGCGGAAAATTAATGTTAGAAGTCATGTAGATCTGTTATGGAGGAATTTTCATCGCTTAATAGATGATCCCATGCAAAATTAGCAGAGGCCTGAACGACGAAAAACTGTTTGTGTAATAACTTAACTGCATATGGAATTCCAGATGAGTGTAGAACCTATTCTGCCAAAACGCCATAATTTTGCTAGACAAATGTTTAAAGTCATACTTCAAGGTTGTGAAATGATAACTTTGGAGATCCATCGCTTAAAATGATGAATGATCCGAAAACATACGATTTCCTTCTTTAAAAAACAACGGATTGATGCTTCAACGTGTATTGATGGAGTCATTTTTAATTTTTATCCATTTTTATAAATTATATTAGTCTTTAGGAGTGTACCGGCCTAGGTTGTCTTTTTACATCTAAATTAGTTACATGTTATACTTATACTGCACAAAATGCTAAACATTTATCGACTTTGTCTGGTTTACGAGGGACTCATTACAATTTACGCTACCTACAACATTTTGAATTTAATTTAGAAAAAAATCAGTTAAAAATGTTTAATCTACAATGTGCAATTGGGATGATGTATAGGAATAACAATATAAAGTATTCCTTTGTGTAGAAATGAAAACTCAACTGTCAAAAATAATGAAAAATGAATTATGTATTGTACTAAGTACCTCCATATATTTCTGGTTAAATAATTAAATGAATGTAAAATATATCAATTTCCATTCTTTTTACTTTGAGTTCGAGAAAGTTATCTACATTACCTAAAGGGTACAATAGGACTAACTGCAGTAAGTCTCTAAACAGGGGCGCGCCGTCCACGTGTCGAATAGGTCAGCAAACACAGGGGACAGGAGGCCAAAGGCGCCTTCAAAATGTATATAAATTCAAAATTTGTTATAGGTTGCGATTAAAATAATTCAATATCGCCTTATTTTATTATAACTTATTTATGATCTCAGTAATTATTCTTGTTCTAACATGAATAGTTCGTATAGTCGTGTTAATATCATGTATACAGTGGACTCTTCATATTAAATCGCCGATGGATATATAGCCGCGGGGGCGGGAGCGCGCGGGCGACGCGGCGGCGGAAATTTGTCCACGCACGAATTTACAAAATGAAGCACAAGCGTTCTAACTCGTTTAGTCTTGTTAAAACATGCATTACTTGAAATCGTCTATGATTGAACAAACATATTAATTGCTTCATTCTCCTTCAGCAAGCAGTACTGCACTAGTATAGAATTTATGTACCTTGTATTTTTAAAATATTTGTGAGTGAATGTGAATTTAAGAATATCAAGAACATTAAAGATTAAAGGTAAGCTATTTTGCATTTAAGATAAACATACATACATAACAATACGCATTTCCCAATAGGGGTAGTGATCATGTTTGCAAAATCTAGAAAAAAAAGTAATAAAAGCGAAATTATTCGAAAATGTTACTTCATACTTTCCTATAATTAAAGCAAAACTAAAGCAAATAACGCAAACAAGACTTTTGGGAATAGAATAATTACATTTATAATTTATTGAATATTTTTATTTAGATGTCTCAAGAAAGAAAGAAAAGAAACTCTCCGGGCATCAAAATTTAATTAATAAAAAAAGACGCCAAGAAGAACAAGAGAAAAATGCTTCAAGATTAACACAGTATTTTACGAAACAAACGACCAGAACTGACCAAGATTATCCGCCAGATTCAATTCAGGAATCGGTACCCGGTTGCAGTGTAGATGAATTCAAAATACAAAGTCAGCCAGGACCAACTCCCAGTGAAGATAATCAAATCGTGGAAGAAATTACCCCTGTTTTTGGATCTGGGGACTATACTGAAGAGACAGGTACAGATACAATAAATAAATGTGCATTTGATGACCCAGGGCTTTGGCCGGAACCAATATCTCACATATCTAGGCAAGCTATTATAAAAGCGGGTCCTAAACAAATAAAAAACTTTAATTTTCCGCGCGATTTGTTGGGTCGAAAATTTTCTGAAAGTTACTATAAGAGAAACTTAAAAAATGGTGAAGAATGTAATAGAAATTGGTTGATTTACTCAATTACGAAAAATAATGTTTATTGCTTTTGTTGTAAACTTTTCGAACCTTCTCAGCAAAATAGATTTATTCAGGGATTTAATGACTGGCATCATATAGCAATGTACCTGAACCGCCATGAAAAAACTTCCACTCACTTTACTAACTACAAAAAATGGACAGAGTATCTTCTATCGTTCAAAAATAAAACTACTGTTGATTATTTACAGCAAACAATATTAGACATTGAAAGTAAATGATAATTTATGTAATTCAATTTTTATGTAAACAAAATTTAGCACTTCGAGGCAAAAGCAATAATCTTTACAATCGCAACAATGGTAATTTTTTAAAATGTATTGAAATGCTAGAAAAGTTTGATCCTATTATATCGGAACACACACGACGTATAAATAGCGATTCTGAATTTCACAAAATACCAACATATCTAGGAGACAAAATCCAAAATGAAATACTTTCCTTAATGGCTTTTAATATTAAAAATCATATTATAAATTTATGTCGACAAAATAAATATTTTTCAATAATATTAGATTGCACTCCGGATGTTTCTTATATTGAGCAAATAAGTGTAATAATTCGATTCTTTAATTTCAATTTAGCATTAGGATCGACTGAAATACATGAACATTTTTTAGCATTGTATCCAATTTTAGATGTTACAGGGGCTGGATTAACAACATTTCTTATTGATCTATTAAAAACATTAAGTTTAGACATAAATAATACAAGAGGCCAAGGCTATGATAATGGCTCTAACATGTGCGGCAAAAATAGTGGCCTACAAAAAAGAATTTTAGATTTGAACCCGCGAGCTTTTTATGTTCCTTGTGCGAATCACAGCCTGAATCTAATTGTAAATGATGCCGCTAATATCAACCATGAAACAATAAATGTTTTTAATATAATACAAGAATTATACAAATTTTTCTCAGCGTCTACTAATCGATGGAATATCTTAATCAAGCATGTTACTAATTTAACTTTAAAGCCCTTATCCGAAACACGCTGGTCAAGTAGAATTGATGCCATAAAGCCTCTCCATAAATATTTACCAGAAGTTTTTGATGCATTATTTGAAATTTGCAGTGACCACACAAGAGTCGACGAACAATCTAAATACCAAGCAAAATGTCTGGGAGAAAAAATTTCTACATTTACATTTATTTGCTCCGTTAAAGTGTGGTATGATATTTTAAATCAAGTAAATTTTGTGAGTAAAATGCTTCAATCTCAAATTACAAATTTGCAACTTGCTTTGGATGCATTAAACAAACTAAATACATTTTTAACTAATTATCGATCTGATGCTAGTTTTGCAGAAATTGTTGAAAGTTCCAAATTAATTCCAGAAAAGTTTGACATAGAAACTGAATTTCGTAGTGCGAGACCATTAAGACGACGTAAAAAATCTACTCAATTTGATTATGAACATGAAGATCAACCTATAGTAAATCCTGAAAATTAATTCAAAGTAAATTTTTATTTCTGTATAATAGATCAAACTTTAATTTCGTTACAAGACAGATTTTCTTTATTAAAAGAACATATGGATTCATTCCAATTTTTATATTCATTAGATAATTTACAAAATAAAGAATACCTATTATCTTGCTGCAAAAAATTACAAGCGAAATTAACTCATGAAAATCCGTCCGATATTGACGCAGATGATTTATGTGAAGAAATTTTACAATGTCAAGTATTTATTACGAATTCAAAAAAAGATATATCCCAAATAATTCAGTATATTTATTCAAATGATTTAGTAGGAGTTTTTCCAAATTTTACTGTAGCACTTCGTATTCTTTTATCATTACCTGTGTCAGTTGCGTCCGCAGAGCGGTCTTTTTCGAAATTAAAAATAAAGAGTTATTTACGCTCCACAATGGCGCAAAATAGATTATCAGATCTCGCAATAATTTCAATTGAGTCTGACATACTGGATAAACTTGATATTCATGATATTATCCAAACTTTTTCTTTGATAAAAGCTAGGAAAGTAAAATTTATTTAATGACTTATTTACATTGTTTGTATTTAATTTACCGTATAATATGTATTATGTTTATATTATAAATATTATATTTTTCATTTATTATTGTTGTTTATCTGTTTTCTTGTGTTTGTAATTTTGTATTTTAAATAAAAAAGTTTACACAGACTATTTCAATCTTTGTGTGTTTTTTATTTCAATGCGTTAAGAATATAACAAAAACAGTCATTTAAATGTCCCTAAACATAAGCCTAAAATTATAGTATTTCAAATTAATTATTCATTATTTTTTTATTCATGTCGTATTACTTAAAAATGCTACTAGAGAATTAAAAATTAAAGTGTCCGAACCTATAGTTGTTGGGGCTCTTATCACCTAGGCATGCAAAATATTTATAATATTAGTTTTTGATACAAATGTTTTTAATTAATGGGGCGCCATCAAAAATTTTGACACAGGCGCCGCATGCTCCTGGCGCGCCCCTATTGCTATCGTGTTACGTACTATGTCAGCGAAATTCCATAGAAGCGGAACGCATATATTTAAACAAATATCCAGAGACAGGAGACTCATAAAACCACATTTAGGAACTTTTCAGTCAATTTAAGAGAATGTGGTGCATTTAAAAATCCTATAAATTCCCGTAAAAAAACTTGCAATGAAGAAAAAGTAAATAATGTTTTATTAGCTGTTATGCAAAATCCAGAAATTGCTACACGACACATTGAACAAACAATTGGAGTGACCCATTCTACTGCTCATTTTGTTTTACAAAAAGAAAAAATACGTCCATGTAAATTTACAATTTGTCAGGGACTTCGACCAGGGGATTCAGCGAGGCGCAGAGAGTCTTGTGAATGGTATACCAGGCAATATGTAGATAATGAGCAATTTCCATATAAAATCATTTGGTCGGATGAAATTACACTAGACACTAACCTCTCATACCTTAAACATGTAAAATATACCTACACTTTTTCCCCCCATAAAACAAAAATATTTAAAATGTTACCACTTACAATACATAAATAAAACACAATACAAACTCATAAAACCCAGGGCCGAAGATCAAAATATGGAAACCAAAAAAAAGAAGAATCCCAACTCAAGAAACAAACGATTTAAAAAATAATAATAATTTTTAGTAACGTAATATTTAATATTTAATTATGATTGATTATCATTGAAAAATTTCATTTACGTATTTTTTCAATCCAGAATAACTTTCAAATGTGCAGCTAAGATACTTTTTAGTTAGTGTTACATCCGTATTCGATGTGCGGTAAAAAAAACTAAAATGTAGCGATAGGTAAAATATTTGTATTGCTTTAGAGCCATATAGATTAACAATGTTGATTACACAAATCAGTTTTATTTAGCTTTTGTTAAATTGCTCCAAGGGGTATATTGATGAATTCGTGATCTTACCCCATGTAATTCTAAACATTTTTTTTACAGATCGTGCGCAATTATAACAGAAAAATTAATATCCGGTCTTGGTCAGAAGACAGTTTAATTGCTGCCATGTATGCTATCGAAAACGAGCATTTGGTAGTTAATAGAGCCAGCGGAATTTACGAAGTACCTGAACCAACACTGCGTAGATATGTCGAAAGGAGCTGGGAAAACGAAACGTTACCGGAAAGCGGCGGCAGATTTAAACATACTTTCACAGAACAACAAGAAAGGGAACTTACTACCTATATCAATGATTTTAATATTAGAGCGTTTAGTCTCACTTCCTTGAGTGCCGAAAACTTGCCTACGAGTTTGCTGAAAGAAACAACATTTCATACCAGTTAAACAAAACTATTAAGCAGGATGGTTCACGAAGTAGCTCAAGAACACCCGAGTCGATATCAATAGGACGTTGAAGTAAATGAACACAGATGCTTTTGCTCAATGTCTTCATCATTTCATTAAATACACATCTCCTTTCAAAAACATGCCAATATTATTACTTGTTGGTAATCATACATCTCATACTCCTTTAGGCGCAATCAACTTGTGGAGAGAGAGTGGAGTAATTATGATTGTTTTACCTCGTCGCACAACACACCGATTGTAGCCGTTGGACGTGGCATTTTTTGGTCCCCTCAAAACATTTTATAGCCAGGCCTGCGATAATTATTTAATGAGACTCAAAAAATCGATTGAAAAATAAAATCCAAAGAGGAAATATTATGTACAAGCTACGAAGAACGGTATATTGAACCTCCAATTGTGGTGTCTTGCCCCAATGTGTTCATCATCTTACCTCACTATTTGGGCAAAATGACGAAAATGCAGCAACTTTTTATTTTCAACGTGTTTCTTCATGTGTTATTATTTCGTTTATAGTTTGTTCATGACAAAAGAATCAATGTTCCATTACTTTGTTACTCTTGTTTTTTTTAAGATATATTTGTAGTTTATTTTTTTAGAATGTTTTTTCCCTTAATCTCACCGATTTGCCCCAGCTTATCCTATAATAGTTTATTAATTATAATTAATTATCTTTCCCTAATTAAACAATATTACTTAAAAAAAAAGGAAATCAAATCTACAACCTTTAGCATCTGCACAAATGAAGTTTAGTTCTCTTGTCAATCGATGTCTTACTGACATTTCTGTAGCACCTTTTAAATCAGCTTAGTAGGCATGCGCAGCGTGCAATCAAATTTTTGTGGCACTAGTCCAATAAACGATAACTTTTTATATCAAAAATGGTATCAGTAGTATGCGATTTTTTAATCAACGTATCAAAATGTTATTTTGATGATTATCGTATGTAATTTGCCTGTTATCCAAAACTGTCTCTCTCGAAGAAGTGTCCAATCTCTCACTTATTAAGTTCATATACCTACAAAAAAAAATATTGAGAGCTTCGTATCTGCTCAATGCTTTGTACATGTAACAATCAGTTAGTGCGCATGAAAATACGTATATTTTATTTACTTTAAAAATAACCTCACAAATGTGAATAACCTCTAATTTTTTATGTCTACGTGAAATAATCATTGTGCACGTAACATACAATCACTAAATTAAGGGAATATGTAATGTTTTTTTCAGAAATTATAATAGTATGCACATTTTTTGCTATGGTGGCCAATGGAGTTTGTAAACATTTACAAGACGACGTCTGCGTAAAAGTTTTAAAAACAGAGTGAAGGACATCGCTATCCTTCAATCTTTGAGACACAAATTCGAACATACCTTCAATATATTTTTTATAGGTATATGCTTAAGTCCATCACTGGTTCCGCAGTAATTGCATTATAAACCAAAATTAATTTCTCTGGTTAAATTAAATTTAAATTCTGCTTATAAAGGTAACTAGTGAAATGTAGCAGTATGATGCCTAGATACAATTAAAAAATCATTTTCACGTAAACTTATACATTTATTATAGTTTTAAATAGGTATACGTATAGAGCACCTAACACAGTTAGCGTCTTGTCAATATATGACGTCTACCGACCCATTTTAAAATTCGAGTTCTAGATTTGATCACTTGAATGACAATTTACCTATCTATCTAATATTTCTAAATGTTTCTTTCCATAATTCAGGGCATAAATTGAAATATTTGCCCTGTTGCTCCCGGGTAAAGCAAATTTCACGAACCCATACACTGTAATTTAATTTTCTACTGCTATTAATTTGATTGAAAAACTGAATAGTTTGCGCAAAGCAGCCAAAACAACTGAAATTTATTTCGTTTAACAAGTAATTCATGTTATTGAAGTCGATATTTCTATACTTTTTCAAGGTCTTATACGTCACTTAATACTATTATACTGATATATTCCGTCAACGGTACTTATACAGGGTGTCTCATGACGTTTTGACAGTCCAATATCTCAAAAACTGTTTAAATGACAAGTATGAAATATGGTACTTATAAACTTTCGAAGCTGATGCTTATATCTACCATTTAAACACTTCCGGTTTTTCTCCCATTTCTGGTCACGTGACTCCAACATAGTTTTTTTAAATGGGACAACCGGTATACCATTACATTTTTTGGTAGACCTTTCAAAAACAAATTCAACCATAACACACTTGGCCAAAAAAGTGAGGACATGCTCCATCTTGCTACCACCACATTGTTTGCCTTTCATTTAAGGGAATATCTTCAAGTAATTCTGAGAGAACATTTTGAAGAAAACCCAAATATCTTTCTCCCGTTAACGTTCCTTCATAAAAATAGGGACCAATCAACCTACCGTTAAATAAACCACACCAAACATTCACACCCCACATTGTCTGGAAATTGGTTTCTCGCAACCATTTTGGATTTTCCTGTAACCAGTAATGACAATTATGGCGATTAACAATACCATTATTATGAAATCTACGTTCATCACTCCAGAATATTTTTTCTAAGAGTAACCCTTATCATAGTTTAAAAACATAATAACCTTTTTAATTGTTGTTAATTCCAGATGGCTAAAAAAATAAATATCGTATTAACACGGGTTGTTATTTGTTATTACGTGACGTTTGGTGAAGAACTGTCATTAATTATTAGTCGTAACTTTGTGAAAACACTGAAATAATTAATGCCTTCACCTTTTACTTACGACGAATATGTTGACATGCTACTTACTAATGGAGAATGTGGAAAAAATAAAACTATTGCTCAAGATTTGTACAGAAATCGTTTTCCTAATAGAATAACTCCAAGTAAAAATACTTTTCTGTCTGTGGAACGAAAGCTAAGAGGTGGTTCTTTTCCAAGTGGACAGAAATCAAGTTCCTCGCCGAAAGACCGCTCAGACTGATGACGATGTTATTAATATTTTGGCTTATCTACAGGTAAATCCACATACCTCAATACGGTTTCTTGAACAAGAAATAGGAATAAGTAGAAGTTCAATGCAAAGTGTATTAAAAAGTCATAAGTATCATCCGTATAAAATACATTTAACACAAGGTTTAGTCCCTGCAGATCCTGAAAGGCGGTTAAATTTTATTGCTGAAATGTCTGTACAAATTGCTGATGATGCTTCTTTCTTAGAAAAAAATATTATGGTGTGATGAAAGTAGATTTCATAATAATGGTATAGTTAATCGCCATAATTATCATTACATGTCACAGGAAAATTCAAAACGAATGCGAGAAACAAATTTCCAGACAATATGGGCTGTCAATGTTTGGTGTGGTTTATTTAGCGGTAGGTTGATTGGTCCTTATTTTATGAAGGAACGTTAACGGGAGAAAGATATTTGGATTTCTTCAATATATTCTCCCAGAATTATTTGAAAATATTCCCTTAAATGAAACAATGTGGTGGCAGCAAGATGGAGAATCTTCTCAGTTTTGGCCAAATACCACGACAAATGTGTTATGGTTGAATTTGTTTTTGAAATGTCTACCAAAAAATGTAATGTTATACCGGTTCAGTGTCGTGCTTAGAATTTTTCTCGGGGGTGCGGTTTTTGAGTAATAATATAAACTTTGCATTTTTTTAAAATGGGAATCATAGTTGGCTTAGCAACGATCAGCTGCAGTTCTTTCTTAGCTTTACAAAAATATAAATATAGACACTCCTGAAAACCATCTCCTCCCAAATATTTTTTTTCAACAAAACCGTGCCCCAGTCCATTTTGGCAATAAGGAATTTCTTAGAAAACCGTTTCCCAAATGTTGGATTGAATATTCAGTTCGGTATTATGACGGTTTTGATAAATTATGTTTTTGAGAATGTTCCATAGGAAGAAATTTCAGATCTGGAAATCGTGGCGGCCATAACACCGAACCGGGACACACGGTACATGACAGTTTTTCTGCTCACTAAATTATTAAATTTTGAATCTTAAATGGTGCAAAGCTAGCCTTTACTCCTGCTTTCAGCTATACTTTGGATTCCTTGCTTTTTTTCTCACAATTCGCCTTATAATTAAATAAAACTGTGCTTTTCAGAAGAATATTTCCTATTATTTTAAATGCTCCTTAAGTTAATGCCCGAAGAAGTTAGAAATAAAGGCATTATAAACAAAAATGCTATACAATAATTCATGTTTGCTTATTTCAACATGCAAAAAACCATATCCCTACAACTTATTTATTTAATGTATTAATATGATTAATTTACAATATACTCTTAACAATTTTTCACGATGTGTTAAATATCTTGCAGGAAATGTGCAGAAGCTGAACCAGAGCTTGCGGTACAATTAGACGTTTTCGATGAACAGCGAGAAAGTGATGACGCACAACATATGCAATGTCCTCATGGAGTAGACTTAAATTCACCACTTGACGTTTTTTACGCTATTCTAAAACAAGTACGTACAATGTAATTTGTATTTTTTATAAATTAAATTAATACCTCAACACAGGTTGCAGATACTCCACAGGAAATACCATTTCTCAGTATATTGCAACATCTGTTGAGAGTAGATCCTAAAGAAGCAGTAAGTGATATTATATGGGATACTACTGAACGTTTAGTACATCGTGCCACCTTGTTAGAAAATCGAGAGGACGCAGCGAAATTACTACGATCCCCAAGTGTTCAAACAAAACTATTTTGTCAATGTCAATTGCGTTCCGATTGCAGTCCCAGTAGACGGCAGTCTCTAACTACAACACCACTTAGCCCACAACCAGGTCCACACCCACCGCCTCCCTTAGGTAATATTATTTAAAAATGTTCAAATTTTAGCAATTTCTTGCAGGTCCTGCACATCCACCGCCTCCACCTCCGCCTCCGAATGTACCCCAACCACCAAGTATTCCACCTCCAGCTCCGTTACCGCCACCCACTTTACAAAAAACAACCACACCTGCTCCCCCTACCGTTGAAATAGATACATTTTCGGAAAAACTACCTCAACAAGAAACTCCAACTCCAAAAATGAAAATGAAAACAATAAACTGGAATAAAATTCCCAATAATAAGGTAATGCCCAAACCGTTATTTTAGAGACAATTATTTATTTAATTTTATAGGTTATAGGGAAAAATAATGTGTGGACTCAGGTAGCTTGCACTCATCAACATTCACCTATGGTGGATATGGATTGGTCTGAAATGGAAGATTTATTTTGCCAGCAAATACCGCCTTCAGCTCAAAGTTCTCCTAAATTAGGAAATCGAGATGGAAATTCAGAAACATTAGAACGTAGGATGAGAAAAGAAAACACAGAGGTACATTACATAAAAACTTATACTCCAATTTCATATATACATACTTCCAGATTACTTTGTTGGATGGCAAAAGAAGTCTAAATGTAAACATTTTCTTAAAACAATTTAGAAGGTAATTTACGTCTCTATTTGTTTACAATATTGAAATATTATGGTTACAGTACAAATTATGAAATTATTCAGTTAATCAAAGATGGGGAACATGAAGATATTGGTGCCGAAAAATTACGAGGGCTTTTGAAAATATTGCCAGAGGTAGATGAGCTCGATATGTTAAAATCATTTGCAGGTGATTTTAATAAATTAGGAAACGCTGAAAAATTTTTATTGCAACTGACAGATTTAACAAAGTAAGAAAACCAACAAATTAATACACATTATTATTACACACTTACTTCTAGTTACAAGTTAAGAATCGAAAGCATGCTTCTCAAAGAAGAATTTGCTTCGAATATGAATTATCTCGAACCTAGTATTAATGCCATGTTGGTTGCTGCGGAAGGTATGTTGATTACATAATAGTTTTGAAAATGAATATTTTTAACTTTTGTTACTGACGTGGCTAAAACAAAATCACATTTTGTCAAATTTATTATTATTGCAAGAAACACATTTGATTTCACATGGTATATCTCATTTAGCGAATGATATGAATCTGGAAATAATGCTTTAAAGACTGAAAACATCTTTAGGTAAACATTAAATGCCTGTCACGTGTAAAAAATATGAGCGTACCCACTTAATAGTTGAATTGATTGGCCTATTTCGATGGTTTTTGTTTTTATAGCGCTACGTTTAGGAAGCGGACTCTGCTTCCGTCAGGCGTAGTCCTGAGAAGGTCTGATTTTGCACTTGAGTCGAATTCATTTATTATGATTTTTTCCAAATATATATGTATATATATATATATATATATATATATATATATATATATATATATATATATATACCGGATGCCCACGAGATCACTTTCCGGCTGCCATTTTTTATTTATCTATAGATTTAAATGAAACTTGGCAGGGTTGTTACTCTAACCAAACGTCATTTTTAGGAATTTTTGACAAGCATTTCCGACTTCCGGTTTCACCGGAAATGACCTTAACTTTTGATTATTAAATGACACCGCCTGTATATTTTTAGTTTTTCGGATTCTGTAGGTCATTTTACGGCCTATTGCGTAATATTTAAATCGATTTTTTTCCAAAGGTAATTTTAAAATTGAATTTTATTTTCTCATCCAGAGTGCCATGACCACCTTAAAATCATTCTACATACTTAACTCACTTCCAGAAAAATGCAAACTCATTTTTATCTTTGTTAACTTTTTTACTACAACGTTCTAAACTTTATTTTTACCGTAGCTCAAAAAAATTAAATGGAAGCATACCACTTTCATAAAACTACTAAATGCAGTATTTTAAAACGAATTTAATGAAGTCTAACACGTTTTGTCATTTTAACCCATTTTCGATTTAAAACATTTTTATTTTTATATTTATGTCTTACTCATTAACAAAATACACTTCCCATGTCACATCACATCAGAGTTGCCATGAAAACAATAGGTGGTTAGGTTGCCATGGAAACACTATGGTAAATTTAAAAGTTTGACAGGTAATAATAAAGGTTGTTGTTTATTAACATAAATCTAATATTTTACTTAAAAATTAAATTAAAGTTTGTACTTAGTTTAATTATAAAATTAACAAAAATGTTTACCAAGAGTGAGCAGGTTGATATACTTATTATGTATGGACAATGTGCCAAAAATGCAGCGGAAACCGAACGAGTTTATCGGCAAGAATATCCTGAGCGTCTTTATCATCCTACAAGACAATACATTCTACCTTATAAGAAAAATGCGCCAAGAACCAGATAATTTGCAACAACATTTTATTATTAATTGTAATAGCATATGTCATTCAAAACCCCACAGCATCCACAAGGGAAATTGCCTTTGAATTAGACATTGGCGCAGAATCAGCAAGAAAGATCTTGAAGAAACATGGATACAAATCATTTAAGTACCAGCTTCACCAACATTTGTACGAGGGAGATTTTGGTAGAAGACTGGAATATTGCAACTGGTTCTTGGAACATAACGATGCCGATAATAGCCTAGCCAATTCTATTTTGTATTCTGACGAGTCGAGATTTACCAATAATGGAATGTTCAACCGGCAAAATAGAAGATATTGGTCAACGATAAATGAACACCGAATGATGGAGGATAATTTTCAAGAGATATTTGGAGTAAATGTATGGGCTAGAATAATTGGTACTCGTATTGTGGGACCGATTCTTTTCCAAGGACATTTAAATGCAGAACGATATTTGGGTTTTTTACAACATGAAATTGAAAATTTTTTGGAGGAATTACCCTTGGAAATAAATAATCAACAAGATGGTGCGCCGGCTCACAACGCCATTGTTGTGAGAAATTACTTAGAATAACGATTTGGAGAACATGTTATATCTACCCGTAGACCGATCCGGTGGCCTCCTCGTTCGCCTGACCTTACACCTCTTGACTTTTTTTTGTGGGGCCATATTAAGGAGATTGTTTACCAAACACCGCCAACAACACTTAACATCTTAGAAAACCGTATACGAGCGGCATTTGCTAGCATTACCCCCAACATGCTTAGGAATGTCGTAGAAAACAATGTTTTTCGTGTTAGGAAATGTCAAGAGGTGGAAGGGCAGCACTTTGAAAATTTAATTGGTGGTTAAAAGGTCCAAACTTTATAATCTAATACCTACTGTTAATGTTATACGTATTATTGTTAATGTTATTAATTTTTAAATTATTTTAATACTAAATACTTATTTTTGATTTTAATGTGTATTTAATTATAATCTAATTATATGTTATCTCGTCAGTAGTAATGTTTGTTAAAATTGTTAAAGATGTAGTAAACAATTTTTGTCAAATTTGACAAAAATTGTTTACTACATCTTTAACAATTTTTCAAATTTGACAAAAAATTGTTTACTACATCTTTAACAATTTTTAACAAACATTACTACTGACGAAGATAACTGTAAGTGTTATCGAAACGTTTAGATTGTATAATTTAAAGTACACCATTAAAAAATCCCAAAAAAGATAAGTATTTTATTATGAGTGTTAATGGTGAAAGTTTACATTTTCATATTTTTAATACTGTTTAAAATTATTACACTCTGTGTTAAAATAAATTTTGTTCGATCGTTGACTGAAAAAATTGGGAAAATACGCAAAGCAATGCATTAAAATTGTGCTGCTTTAAAAACAACTCTCAGACGCGCCCATAATGTGTCTGTCCTTTTCTTTCTTTTTTGCTACGGCAAAAATAAAGTTTAGAACGTTCTAGTAAAAAAGTTAACAAAGATAAAAGTGAGTTTGCATTTTTCTGGAAGTGAGTTAAGTATGTAGAATGATTTTAAGATGGTCATGGCACTCTGGATGAGAAAATAAAATTCAATTTTAAAATTACATTTGGAAAAAAATCGATTTAAATATTACGCAATCGGCCGTAAAATGACCTCCAGAATCCGAAAAACTAAAAATATACAGGGGGTGTCGTTTAAAAATCAAAAGTTTAGGTCATTTCCGGTGAAACCGGAAGTCGGAAATGCTTGTCAAACATTCCTAAAAATGACGTTTGGTTAGAGTAACAACCCTGCCAAGTTTCATTTAAATCGATAAATAAATTAAAAAAATGGCAGCCGGAAAGTGATCTCGTGGCATCCTATATATATATATATATATATATATATATATATATATATATATATATATATATATATATATATATGATATATATTCCACTACATTTACAAGGAACATCCATCTTAAAATATGCTACATTATAGATGTGAAATGTCAAAATAAAATATATTAAAAATGTAATCAAGAGACCTCTCTACATAAAATAACAAGATTGTGATATAATATTAACTTTCAAATTATCATTGATTTTAATTTATATTAGATGTAATAATCACTCTTGCCATGGTATTGTAATACGAATTATATACTAATTTCAATTATTATTTAGTTCAATTTATAAAAGAACCTTTTATCTTCAAATCAAGTCATATTAATCTTATAATGAAATTACCCTTTTGTTAAGATCATAATGTTATAAGCATTTACTGAAAGAAAATGCAGTTAGTGAGTATTTACCTTTTTATTCTATTTTATAAGACCAAAAACATTCATTCTTTTTTTCCAAAATATCAAAAATATACACCCCTCCATTATTGTCCTAACAACCTATCTCCAAGCATACCTTATTTCTACTATCAAAATATACAACAGCCGCCCATATTTTCTAGATAGTTTCAATTAAACCCGCCTTCTAATAAGATAAAACATATAACCCAGTTGTGGTGCATATATTGGATTACTCAGTGGCTCAGCGGTAAAGGTGCCAGACTTGTAAATGAAAGGTACCAAAGTTCGACTCTGAAAGTACTCAAGTCCTTGGGAAAAAATCATAATAAATGAATTCGACTCAAGTGTGAAATCAGTCCTTCTCAGGGCTAAGTCTGATGACGAAAGCAGGGTCCGCTTCCGAAACGTCGCGCTATAAAAGCAAAAACTGTGAAAATAGGCCAATCAACTCAACTAATATGAAACCACAATTACAAAACACTTATAATACAGAATTACCCACTTATATAATTTCTTCTGTGTTCTGTTCCTTAAACTAGAAAATACTAGTGGTTTTTAAAATCTGGTTTAAATCCTTAATTCAAAACTTGTATAAATGTAACGAGTGTTCAGTAAGTCTTTCAGTCTTAGGTCAGTATGAGCTGCTAAATGTCTGGCTTTACTTTAAGCATTTAATCAATCCAAGCACAAAGTAAAACGAGACATTTATGATTGGTTAGAGTCTGACTTGTGTTAATGGTAAAATGGCATCCAATGATAATGAGATTATATATGTAGTGGTATTCCCTTTTGACAAAATGACAAGAAGTAACCATGCTGTGTCGTATACTAAAATAAGGCATATGATGATCAAGTCTGATATTGAATTAATAATTTGTTAAAAAATACACAAAGTCATCACAAAGAGTACAGAGATGAAACTTTAAGGTGCTATATATAAACATCTTAAAAATAGCAACGGTGAAAAGAATAATCGGGAACTTATCATAATGGTGTCAGAGGTATTTCAAGTACGTAAGAACTTAAATCACTTTGTGTGCGTACATTAAGTGTGTATTTGGTTTTCGGTTTCATAGCGAACTATCTAAGACAAAACGTCGAGACCTCAAGATTTAAAGTCGACTAATTTACATGTTAAAAAGTGAATGTAAACGGCAGGAGGAAAATACTAAATGAATTGTGTTTTTCCACGTTAATATGATTAGGATTAGTTATAGTGCCCTTAGATATTTTCACATTTCTGATTACCATACCTAAATTACTTTTAATTTAGTATTTTTTACAGATTTAATGACGAACAAACCACTGCAAGAAGTATTATATATGATACTGGTAGCAGGCAATTTTTTAAACTCAGTTTGTATTTAAAATAATTTATACACATGTCTGTAAATTATGTTTCAGGGAGGATATGCAGGTAAGGCAGCGGGGGTAAAACTGTCTTCCTTGCAAAAAATAACAGATATACGCGCAAATAAACCCAATATGAATTTGATTCATTACGTGGCATTGGTAAGGTATCAGAAGTTTCTAAAGATATATACTTATTCAACATTTTCTTTTTAGCAAGCGGAAAAAAGAAATAATCCTAAATTATTAATGTTTGCTGATAATGTGTCTGTATTGGAAGATGCTGCTAAGTAAAATTGGATTTTGTACCTTGTTATGTGTATAATGTCAATATGTTTCAGGAATACGGTAGAACAATTACACAATGAAATAAGTACATTAGACGTTCGAATAAAAAAAATTAAAAAGCTAATTGATGTTCCCACTACCGAGACTGAAATAAAGCTGCAAATGACAGACTTTTTAATGGTAGAAAAAATATGACCTAGAATTCATTTATTTCCAGTTTACTTTTAGATGGCGGAACGAGAAGTAACGAATTTACAAAGAAATATGAAACAATTGGAAAATGTACGAAAACAACTCGCTGAATTTTTCTGTGAGGATATTAATACTTTTAAATTAGAAGAATGTTTTAGAATATTTCATGGTATTTATACCAAGTTTCGTCAAGCTGTTGCTGAAAATACACGGCGAAAACTTCAAGAGGAGCAAGCAAATGCAAGAAGAAAACAAAGGGAAGAATTAATCGCAACAAGACGACGTCAAAGTATGAATTTTACAAATATTTCAGAAAACTAAGTGTTTGAAATGAACTTTTTTTATAGTGGAAAATTTATCTGGTACTCTAGATTCCGAAGGGACATTTAATGATACCCAAATATATGATCCTCGCACAGGCTTTCCAATGAAAAAGGTAATTTTATTATGCATTATTAACATTTTTAGTCTTCAAAGGTTGGATTGGGAATTTTAGCAAAAATTCATGGCCATAATTTCATTTATTAAAAAAAGTTCTGTACTTTTGAACATACCATTACTTGATATAGCTACAAATTAAAAATGAAAACACATGAGAAAAGATATCTATTAGAGTTAAATCAACATCGGAAGACACCAAGCTGCGCAAAAAAAATGACGTCAGAGTGTAAAGCTCAACAAAAAAATATACGTTTGAAAAAATAAAAGTTTAGGTTATGTTACTTCGCGTTTGTTGTCCAAGAATACAATTTTAGATGTAAAATTTTTGAAATAATCATAAAATAAAATCATATTTTATTGTCATAGTTACAAAATCTAGTTTTTTTAAAATACATTTGCCAATAACAATTAATCTCCAGATTTAAATATTAGCAGAGCATTATTTATAAAGCCCATTTCACCACCTAAAATAATGATAAATAGCAACATATTAACATTATAAAATTAAATAAACATACCAGCGTGTACGATTATAAGGCGATTTCCTTTTCCAATAGGAGATTTAAGACCTGCGTTTGTCCCATCTGTCCACGAATATGGTGTCGTATGAGACGAATGTATGTATGTTTCATCTAAAATTTACATAAGATTATGCAGTAGAATGTATAGTTTATAATCTTCAAAACTAACCTGTGTATATAATTGGTCGTCCTGCTTTCCGATAATTAGTGATCAGTTATGAATTCCTTCGAATATTACAAAATAAAACGTTGTTATCCAACTGCTTTTACCTGAATTGATACTTTTAAACTATTTGTAATTGTTCCACACAATCTTGCGAGCATCTTCAGATAACACATGGCGTTTTCTTGCTTGGCGTGCTTGAGCGTTATGAGATGTACTTGCGTCGCACATTATATAAAGAACTAGATTTGATTACATTAATATAACGTGAAATTAATAATTAAAGTAACTTACTTATAAATTCAATACAGGCAGCGGATAGTTTAAAAAAAACTGTTTTCTAGAATAAGTAATAAACAAATTTGATACGCCGGAAAAACAAGAGGTTATAAACAAAAGTTGGCAAACGATCAGCTGGAAAGTAACGTTTTTAGAGCGCACAGTACTAATATCTGTGTCATTTTCCAATCATTACTGCATCTTTATCTAATTTAAAAATGCGTTTCTGCGCTGGTGTCTTCCGATGTGGATTTTACTCTAATTGTAGTAATGCCATTTAATTTCTTATATGTTATAAACTAGTTTAAAACAATTTAAAATTATGGTTTAGTAGTAGCTAAGGATGATCATGAAATTCTGTTAACATGCACCCCATTATTCATTTATAAATAGACTATAAATTATTTTATCTATTTCGGCCCAAAAGCTTTGTAGACCAAGTTTGAAGCATAATAAAAAATTAACCATTTAACGGATTGAAATGCGATTGGTATCAAATTAAACAGGCTTTAGTTTGGTACCAATCCCATTCAAATCATTAAACTATTATTTTTGCTTCAACTTCAAACTCGAACCTACAACGTTTTTGCGCCAACAGTAGTTGGATTGTCCTAGTCTGGTTTAGATATGTGGTGACTTTATTTGGAGTAGTCATTATAGGCTTTAATAAGGTATTCTCTAAAGGGAGGTAGACGTGGATTGGCTTTGATTTGGTTAATACTGGAGATTCGTTAAAATGATTGTTGTTTTGACGTTGGAAAAATTAACTGAATTTAATTATAGAGTTAAGTGGACAATTCGTGGTTTGAGAATAAAATAAAATTTTAATCCAATATATATATGGCGCCATCTAATGGCAGATTTTTCATTTTCTTTTCAATTAACACTTTTGATGCTCCTGTTGATCTTGTTGACGTTGACACTTAGTGCTGAACTTTTTTTTTGTACATTTAATAGTAAATGTGTCCAATAAAAATGAAATTTTTTTAATCTTGACAAAATTTTCACCCGCACTTGATATGATTTGCCATTGTGGCGCTATTGAACGCGCATATGCTAAATTATGAAATAACTGTAGTAAACAAAGATTTATTTAAACAAAAACACAAGTCATAAATAAATAAAGTTTAAAGGAACAAGAACAGATAATCTTTAAAATTAATAAAAAGCTAACAAAGTTTCTTCAAAATCTTAATCAAACACAAAAGATAGGACAAATATATCCTCATCGGTTAGTCATTTAGCATCCCTAACATGAACCTAATGAACCCTCTTCACTACAGTCCTTTCCTATATGTTATACCTCGCAAAAGCGTTAAACAGTTTCCGATTTTACAACGGTACATACCAGAATGTAGACCATGAAGAGATGAGTGTGTTAAGTATTAAAACACCAACTATCATTGCTATAGAAATACGGACTAATGTAAATCAAGTTGCAAAACAATGTCATCCATCCATAAAAAACATATGAGGGTACGTTTTCGTATGGAAAGTGTTAATTCAAATATTTTGTTTTGTTTTGTTTGTTTGCTATAGTATCCCAAATTCTTAGTTCAATATAACGAGCACTGCAAGTTATTCATTTCATAAGTACCAACGTTTCTTCCACAAATTTGTAATCAATTTTTAAAATGTTTCTATGCTGAACCCCTGAAACTTTACACATTTGCTCACCGAGATGACAATACTCAATCATAGCCAGTTCATGACAGTGTAAAAGTAAATTAAATTTTTTAATTGGGAAAAAAGACTCCGTAATTCGAAACCGTCTTGAAATCCGTTAATATAAATAAAATGAAAGGCAATTTAATGTTAAGAAAATGGTATGTAATACTTACTTTCTATTTAATATATAACTTGAACTAAATAAAATATGTAATAGTTCTAAGAAGAAAAGTGTAGAAATCTAAAAGGATTAAATTAATTAAAATTAGCAGTGGTAACACCAATACATTTTAGCATATGAGTCCTGTAATAAAGGTTGCCTACTTTATGGTAAAATTTAATGCAAAACTTAAACAAATTGAAGTCATAAGCAGAAGTGTCCGATGTTTCAATGTTATGTATTATGAAAACTGTATGATTGAAAAATCTCCCCCCCCCCAATTTATGTTTGTAACTAAAACACAAAGATATACGTTTTATATTAGTGTAATAACCCCACACAATGCGATAAAAACAGTTTTGTATTTATGAAACTATAGATAAGCTAATTCTAAAAAGCAAGTAAATTCTTGGTCACGCAGTATGTAAGTTACTTGAATATATTTATACTTACTGCAGTTTTGTAAATACAGTCGATCTCGTTTCTTGAAGTCTTTCATCATTACCTAAATCTAAAATATAAACAATACTTAAAAGGCTTATAAAGGGAATGTAAACATAATCTTAAATTATTTTATTTATATTATATAATTCTGCGTAATTTTTGGGCTAATGTTTATTTTTGTATAAATTTTACATTTCTATATTCTTAGTGGTTACCGATAATGTTATACTATGTTGAGTAAGTAATCATCAAGCAAAATATTTTCATACAACAAAATATTTATGTGTTCATTAATGAGCACAAAATTATGGCAATACTGTGATAAGATTAAGTATTTATTCATATACTTTTTACAACGCTAACGCTAAACTCCGCTCCCTTACTGAGCGCTGACCTGGTAAGGGCTTTTTATTAATATAGATACAAGAAATAAGATCCATATCTAATTAAAATACTCATCTTCTAGGTATTAAATCGTGTATTTTTTATTTATCTTTATATAAATTTATAAGTTTCGATAACAATTACAGTTATCGTCCTCAGTAAATGATAATAGCTTTAAGAGTTATTTGAGATGTCAAAATAAACTTATTTTAAAATTGGGAAATATTAATGATATATTTAAGTGCTGCTCCACAATTGAGCATTTGTGATAACTGTTCAATATAAACAAAACAAAACAAAAAAAAAATTAAAAATTATGCATATCCATTGTTTGAATCATGAGTTATGGTTTGGAGTTCATACAAAAATCCCATAGAAAACGACGTTCATTTTTTTTTCATTCGAAAATATTCCGGGAAACTTTTCCAATTTTTCTATCCATAAAAACCTAATTTGGACTATTACGACATTTTAAAACAAAAAATAGTCAAATCAGTGTAGCCGTTCTCAAGTGATGCGCTTACCTGCAAACAGTATATATATATATATATATATATATATATATATATATATATATATATATATATATATATATATATATATATATATATATATATATATATATATATATATATACTAATTGAGGTTGCAGTCAAAGTAGATAAGGCCAGGAAAGTAAAACCCTTTGTTGCTGAGTCGAGCTTTCGGAATTTTATTCCTTCATCAAGTCAAACTAACAATTAATATGAAAAAATGTGCTTGCATTTTAATAAATATTAAACACGTACCTAACGTGTCATTAATTAAAGTTCATTAGAGAAGCGGTTATATAAAATTAAACTTGAATTTACAATCAACACAGATTAAAATACAAAAATATATACACCATTCAAGTTTTAATAAAAAACAGAATAAGTAATGTGTAGAATTTACCAAATTAACGTTAAAGAAACAACCAAAAACAACAATAAGGTGACTGAAAAATTAAAATTAATTACCACCAGAATATTGACTACTTGTGTCAAATGATAGAACATTACTGTAGATGCTACTTAGGTTATCAATGTCAGAATGTTTGTTTAAAGTATCATTATTTGCATTAATGTAGACCATTTCCAAAAAATAACTTCGTTATAGTTCATCTCATGATGCTGCTGGACCACGTGTTCAGCTAGACCACACATGGTTAATTTTCTTTTACAATTACTTTTGTGTGATGTAATTCTACCTAACAAACTTCGCGATGTTTGCCCTATATACGTTTTACCGCAACCCTTACATGGAATATAATACATGATATTTGAATTTTCTCGTGGCTATCTTCACATAGGTGAGTCCTTTTAATATTTTTAGTATCTGAGGGGTGACCAGAGGTGTGTAAGGTAATGAACCAAATAATACATTATCTGTGTCAGGTAGATTTTGACTAGTATTCTGAGCCATGGGTTGATGTACATTACTTTGACTAGATGTTGAGAAAAATAGTTTATTGAGAAAACGTCTCTGAAATGAATTCTCTAGCAAAATTATTTTGAGTCACTTAAAACCATTTTGTTGGTAGTTCAACGTTAGTTTTGATTCTCGGTGAATGGTAGCTGATGAACCGTTTACTACAAACAGGTTTCCTGTACATAATATGTTGTGGTGGTCTCTATAAATTAACATGTCCAGGAAGGGGATACAATTATTAGTCTTTTTTTCACACGTGAACTGCAGATGTTCATTATAATTATTAAAACTGATAGGACCTCCTCTATTTTGTCATTGGGCACAGATAGGATCTCTTAACAAACGGTACATGAAAATCAATGTTATCAAAACAATCCACTACCAAGCCATCTAGAACGAAATTACATAATATCGGGGAGATCGTGGACCCCATGGGTGTACCAAAGATTTGTTTATAACTGTTGTCAAACATTATAAAATTAGAATCAAATATAAATTGTAATGTGCTATTGAATGTATCTAAGCACATATTACAATTCTTATAAATCAATGTCCAATGTTTATCAATACTAGTCATAATTACCGGTAATGGAAGGTTCTTGAATAAGGACACAACATCAAAACTGACAACAACGTAATTTGGCGGTAATTTAAAGTCATTAATGAAGTTGCTAAAAACAAACGAGTCTTGAATATTAAAATTATTGATGGGATTGTATGATTTCGTTAATATTTGTGTCATATGTTTAGACAACTTACTATTCGGGGAATCTATTGAACAAACAATTGGTCTCATCGATAATTCAACTTTGTGAATCTTGGGCAAGGCATAAAGACGCAGTGCAACAGCATTATAGATGGTTAGGGTACTCGCTTACTCTACTTAAAATCAGATGGGTCTATTTTGAAAGAGATTTCAAAATAGACCCATCTGATTTTAAGTTACTAACTAGTTTATTCGCCTTCTGCTGCATTGTACAAGTGGGATGTAATATTTTTGGATTTTCGACATGTGTTCCGGCAATGATACATAAGCATCCACATTTTTCAAATCGTTGACTAGTGGCGATGTTTTTGTTATGTGTTAAAAATTTTATTGTGTATATATGTAACTTTAATTAATGACTCACTTTAGGTACGTTTTTAATATTTATTAAAATGCAAGCACATTTTTTCATGTTAATTTTTAGTTTGTCTTGATAAAGGAATACATATGTGATATATATATATATATATATATATATATATATATATATATAAGCAATGTTGGGCAGACATACATTTTTAAATGGCAACTATAGGTGGCTATGGACTCATGCGTTGGCTTATTTTTTTATGATTTTAAAAATGTATACCTTTCGGATGTTTAATATTATTAGTTAACTCACAGTTTTCAAAAAAAAAAGGTAATTATAATATTTATTAAACAAATTAAAGTGTGCCGTGAAGATTTAAATAACAAAATAAGTTCATAAACTACTAGAAAATTTCTGAAAACTACAAGAAATAATGTACTACATTATCAAAATAAAGAAGTTCTAAATAAATTTAACTTACAACGAAGAGTAAGTAACACCAAAAAATATAAACAGATAACTTTCATCATCATGTACAATCATAGAAGTGCTTCAAAATGCCCTCCATTATTTTGAACACACATTTGACATCGTTTTAAAATTTCGTTTTGAACTTTTAATAAACTTTGGGTTCTAATTTGTCACTTTGTCTTTAATTGCACCCCACAAGAAAAAGTCCAGGGAGGTTAAGTCTGGAGATCGCGGCGACCAAGCTATTGGACCTCGATTTCCTATCCAATTATTAAAACGTTCCTGTAAATAGTTACACACAAGTAATCCATTGTGTGCTGGTGCACCGTCGTGTTGAAAATAATTCAAATTTTGAATTACGTTGAACGGAAGGTCGTCCAAAATTTCTTCAAATTCGTTTCGTAAAAAAGTTATCTTTCGGAATTTAAATTGTATTCATAAAAAAACGGCCCAAGGATTTTGGTACCGCACCAAACCTTTACTGAAAAAGCCTATTGATCTCTCCTCTCAACAGTAATATGAGGATTTTCTTGGGACCATTGGATATGATTTTTTCTATTGAACATGGCGTTGTTTGTATATTTTGCTTCATCGGTAAAAAGAATGGTTTTCGAAAATTAATTATTTGCTCGACTTTCATTAATCAACCATGTAGCAAAACGTAATCTTTTCTGATAATCTTCAACATACAATGTATTTCCTATATGAAAATGATATGGCTTAAAATTATTTTGTTTCAAAATAACGTGGGCTTCATCTTTGGAAGCTAAAACACGTTCTTCTGTTTCTTTGTTAACATTAATTTTGAGGTTTATTAAAAGCCTCATATTTTTTTAAATTCGATTCGAGTTTGACAAATAATCTCACATCGGGTTGTCTTCTTTCCATATAAGTTTGAAGATATAATTCCGATGCAGCATTAGCATCTCTGTTAGGCACGTAATTTTTTTTTTTTTTATGATTGAGGACCTGAACAGGCTAAATTAGGCCTATCGTGCTAAAGCACTCAGGAACACTTAGGAGGATGGATAGAGGGATAATGAATTGCCAATAGATGCCTATGAATAGCTACCTTAAATTTTCTCATATCATCAGTGAGAGGAAAGCAGGAACTAGGGAGATCATTCCAGAGTTTAGAAGCCGTGTAGAAAAATGTGGATTGCGCCCGTTTGGTACGACAAGTAAAGAATAACAAAAAAAGCATATCATTTCTTTCTTCAGAAGAATAAGCCATTAATAAATTAATATTCACTATTTAAGTACGAACTACAACTGGTTACAACAAATAATTCAATATCTACTATTTGATAGTCAATCCATGAACAATTTTGTTTTTAATTGTCACAACACACCACGGCAAACATTGCATTTGTTTAGTAAATACTATAATTACAAATTTTTGAAAATTGTGAGTTAATTAATAATACTAAACATACAAAGCTATACATTTTTGAAATCAGAAAAAAATAAGCCATCGAATGAGTCCATAACCACCTATAGTTGCCATTTAAAAAAATGTATGTTAGGGTTGTAGCTCGAAAAATAATTACCTAAAAAAATTTTTTATTCGCATTTTCCCATTTTGCGTAAAAATAGCTATCAAAAGTCTCTATTATAACTTTTTCGTATTTTGAATATTAAAAATGATATAGCCAATTGACAATTTGGACGTTATTTTCAGATATCTTAGAAAGTTGGCAACAATGTTGAATTTTCTTATCGGTATTTGAATTATCATGTAATTTTGCCCAACTTTGCTAATTTAACTGACTCTGTATCTCTTATAATAACAAAGATAGCCACAGAATGTGGGTAGATTCTAGACACCCTGTATATAGGGTCGCTGTTAAATATGGAACCAAAGCTCTGTGCTTAAACCGTTCTACATACAAACCTCCAAATTGAAACTAAATGTATTTGGGCATAATCTTGCACAAAAAATTTTAATTAAAAACTTTTTTTTAAATAGCAACATAGGTCATGTGATATTCCATTTGAAAGGGTTTAACACCCTGCTTACAAAAATGTATCACACATGGGAAGTAAACACAATAGAAAGAACATTACAAACGTTAAAAGTTGTTATTAATTTTATTAAATACGTAAACAAAAAATTTACCTCGAGTAGGATTTGAACCTACGACCTGTACTTTGCTAGAGTACCGCGCTAACCAACTGCGCTATCGAAGTACAATCCCCAATCGATGTAAATTTTGTCTTATGTATGTACAAGTGATGTAAATTCTAAATTTAATGAGATAACAATCAAATTACTTATATTAATTGAATGTGAGCCTGCAATATCGCAAGGATTCACACATACCAAAGCAACTTGACTAATATTAAATTATTATAAGTTTTTTTTCTTATGAACGAATAAATTCAAAAGTAAATATGTAATTAAAGATTATTATTAATTTTATTAAATACATAAACAAAAAGTTTACCTCAAGTAGGATTTGAACCTACGGTCTGTACTTTGCTACAGTAAAAAAAACTTATAATAATTACAAACGTTCTCTAATAGGAAGCGTAGGAGACCGTGAATGTGACATACGACGTCAATATAAGAACTTTGTGTTACATAGATGTTATGTTTATTTTAATTATAAATTATTTTTTGATAAATGTAAAAGTAACATAGGGTTTACATTAAATTGTTATGTTGCTTCAATAAAATAGTTTAAGGTTACATAAGCATACATAATTCTCGACACAAAGTTGTTATACTGACGCCTTGTGTCACATTCACGGCCTGCTACGTTTCCTATTAGAAAAACGAGTGTAATGTCCTTTCTGTTGTGTTTAAACACCATGTGTGATACATTTTTGTAATCAGGGCGTTAAACCCTTTTAAATGGTACATCACATGACCTACGTTGTAATTTAAAAAATCAAGATGGCGATGCTTAAAATTTTATTATATATATATATATATATATATATATATATATATATATATATATATATATATATATATATATATATATATATATATATATATACACCATTTTATAAATGTTATATTTGAATTTATTCTAATACAGTTTTAATGAAATTGTTTAAACTTAATTTACATCCTTCTCTTTTGTATGGTGTTAGCCAAACTAACAAGGCAACTCTCATATAGTTTTCATGTAAAAATTGCTTGCAAACCCAAACAGCAGAGAAAAATACATGTTAAAATCGAGTCCAAGTGACTAATTGAAGTTGTCTAGAAGAAACAGAAAATATAAATGAAATGGGAATGCGTTTCATAAAACGGTATGTAAGATTAAATAAATGGGATATTGTAAACATTTGAAAATCTGATAGTATTTGCAGCTTCTCCAGCTGCAATTATTGTGAGGCAAACATCAACCCCAGTAATATCTGATTGTTAAAGATGTAAAAAAACAAACCATAATTGAAATTAATAATGACAACTTTATTTAGCATTCGCTATACAAACTTCAACTACATTACTATTTTAGGCTATTCTATACCTAAGCTCCTGTTCAAAATTAACGCACCATTCATATTTTTCGACTTATTATTTATTATTTATTATTTATTATTTTGATTATTTAAGAAAATGTTAGGGTTTACTGTAACAAATAATAGGTGGCTTGTGCCAAACAGATGTTGTTATCAGTTTTGTACTGTTTTTGTGATTGCACGTCATTTATCTTTAGTGAAAAAGATTAATTACCTTGCTCACGTGATTCTTTCAGTGTGGTGAGTGTATTTTTTAAAGTTGCTACTTGAGCGTTGGTTATTTTTTCTTTTGTAGGTCAATATTTAACCATTTAACTAAAAAAATGAATCAGGCACGTCATTTAAGCAATAGTGAATGCGTAAGTGCTTCAACGTTGCTAGAAGAGGGAAGAAGTATGCGTTATATGGCTAATTTATTAGGTGCTAATCATTCTACAGTCAGTTGAATGGTTAGAAGATTTAGGGAAACCTGATCGCACCATAGAAAACGTCAACAAGTCAAATTGATGAGCGCTTTCTCCAACTACAGGTGTTACAAAACAGAAACCGTATAGCAGAGAGCTAAGTAATTTACTCGAAACTGTCAGAAATATTAGAATTTCTGCTTTAACCAGAAGAAGACTAAAAGAAGCCAGATTGTCTAGTAGAAGGCCTGCTAGTTCACCACTGCTTACCCCAAATCACAGATCACGCAGATTGAGATTCGCTAGAGTTCATGAACAGTGGACTCTCGAAGACTGGAAGCGACTTTTTTTATTCACAGATGAAACTAGAGTGAGCCTAAAAAGTCCATATGGTCGTGCTAGAGTATGGCGGAGGCCTGGAGAAAGATTTTACGAATGCACTATCTCTCAAAGAGAGCCATTTGGTGGTGGATCAAAAATGTTTTGGGAAAGAATATGTTTTGAGGCATGTACAGAACTAGTCCGCTGTCCATGAATGCAGAATTCTATCTGGAAAACATTATTCAAGATCATGTGATACCGTTTGCGCCATTTATATGGGATCCCTTCATTTTCATGCAAGATAATGCGAGGCCTCACGTCACAAGACCTGTTTTAGATTACTTAAACGAAGTCAACATTGAAGTCTTGGAGTGGCCACCACGCAGCCCAGGCTTAAATCCAATCGAGCACCTTTGTGTTGAACTAAAAAGATTGGTCCAATGTCATATACCTGCCCCAATGAGCCTGCAAGAATTGGAGCGTGCTGTTCTCTTAGAATGGGAAAACATTCCCCAAGTGACCATCCAGAACTTAATAACAAACTTAACACAACGAATGCAAGCAGTTATAAGAGCTCGTGGAGGTAATACGAGGTATTAAGGTTCATGAATCCTTTTTGTAAATTGGAATTTTCCTTTGTTTTTGCTAAGTTGATTTTTACAATTTTACAATTTTGTACCTGATCGCCAAATTCTGTATAATTATTCGGATTCTAAATAAAAATGGGTGTTCATTAATGCAATATTGTTTAATTACCTTCATTTATATTAAACTAACGTTAAATTACACACCGAGGGTAATAACAAAGATATAATTACAAAATTTGTAGTGGTGCGTTAATTTTGAACAGGAGTGTATATATTTCATTTAATTTTAATTTACTTTATTACTACTTTAGACTATTCTATACATATATATTTCTTTTATTTGTACTTTAAGTTTATTTAGGTTTTTACAATTTTTTACTATATTTAGTAACTTATTATATTTTAACAACGCTCTAAAAAGTATGGAATTTTGATGTTGTTTATACTTTTTATGCTGCATCACAAAATTCTTTTGTTTCTGGTATCATATACATGAGCTTCATTAAATGCTTGCATGCAATTTTTGAAATACGATGGCATTATCTTACACTTAATTTTATGAACTAAAGTTAAAGCCTTCATCTGCCAAGAAATCTCCAACTTTCATGCAGTTTAATGATTTTAACATAACATCTATACTTATATATCTTATCAGATTTCAAAATAATTCTCATTGCACTATTTTGTAATAACTTAACCTGTTCTTATCCACTTTCCTTGCTAAGTAAAGTACTGTACCAGCATAATGAAAATGTGTTAAAATTATACAATTATATAGTTTACCTTGCCCATTTACTTAAATAATCACTGCACCTATTCAACATTTTACACAAAATGAAATTTGATGAATGAGCCTAACTGACTCGTCTGGTTGGGACCTAGAAAAAGCAGGTGAAATTGGTATATGTAAACATTACAAATAAGTTATAGGTTTTAAGTAGTACTTAAATGTAGGATATCACTTGCAGAGTTCATTAAAATTTAATTTGAAGGATTTCATAGAAGAAAAACTAAAGTTGAATTTGCTAAAGATCGAATGGGTCATAATTAAGGTGGACCTTCTTGAATTACATTAAAACTTGAAACTTAAAGTAATAATTCACCAAACAAAACCAAATAATGACTGATCTGAAAATATTTTCTTTGAACATATCAGATTAAAATTATTAATGAGTGCCCAGTATATAACTATATCAGGAATGTGGCAAACAAAATACACCTATGTATCACACAAAATTAAAGAAACATCGAACGCGTTACAATAGCTAAACTATCATCAGCGGTCGACTGGGACGAACTAAAGAAAATTTCTAATATATATATATATACCATCAGCGAGTAAGGCTTGGTTGCTTATCTGGTGAAAGTGGAAGTTATGAAAGTTTAATGAGTTCTGAGTAGCCGAAAGGTTCTTGATCATCATTATTCATTAGAATTTGTTTACTAAAATGTTTAATTAAGGATACCTTATATAGTACATGATTTTTATCAACTACGAGCTAAATGTTCTTTAAAGTGAATTTTGATAGGTCGTTTAGTTTGCCTCACATATATTTGTTCACAATTTTTACAACTAATTTTATAAATTCCCGATCTATCCTGTTTATCCACTTGATCTTTTGGATTGCCTAAAAGAGTTTGCAAACTATTATCTGAAGTAGTGACTGTTTTCAAATTACTTTTGGAAAAGATTTTAGGTAGATCTTTTGTATAAGCAGGATAGTTTGGTAACTTTACATGTTCTCTAACATTACCTAACATAGTTACATTCTCAACCCTCATCCTGTTTGTTTCCTAACTATATTCATAACCACTTCATCTGAAAACCCATTGTATGCAGCAATTTCCTTAATAGGAATATATATATATATATATATATATATATATATATATATATATATATATATATATATATATATAATTTTGAACTGAAAGAGAAAATTAAGCAATCTATGAACCAAAACATTAAAAGCCGCGAGTTTATGCTATCTACAGTGATTTGAGTCATTGGTTATAAATCTTTTAGTGCTAGTTTCCTTATGGTAAATATCTATATCTAGTTTTCTATCATTTCTTGTTACCAGAGTATCACGGAACGGGAGACTGTCATTTTCATCTATCTCAAAGGTAAATTTGATTGTCGGAAATTAAGAATTGAAAGTTTCTACAAAGTTCTCAACACTATAAATCTCAGTATTAAGGATGGCAAACACATCATGCATGTATCTAATCCAAACTCTAGAAAAATAAGGCAAATCGTGTTTCAAGTCTGTCTCAAATTTACCCATGAATAGATTGGCCATAAACGGAGATAAGCTACTGCCCATTGTCGTACCATGTTCTTGCTGGAAACATTAATGGTTAAGTTTGGAAAAGGTTTGTTTTATACACAAATCTGTTAATTTAAGAAAATCTTCTACTTCTGTGTCGTCCAAATGGTTTTGTTTTAAAACCTCTTCTAAATAACCTAAAGTTTCATCTATTGCAACGCTAGGAAACAATGAACAAACGTCCAATGGGACTAAAATTCCATCTTCTCTAAGTGCAATGTTTTTAATTTTATCAGTAAATTCATATGAATTTAAAACACTGAAGTTGGGCTGTTGGTAGAAGTTATGCAATTTACTAGATAACCATATGGACAGCGTATAAGTAGGTGCATTAATACCAGAAACAGTAGCTCGCATAGTGTTAACTGGTTTATGAATCTTAGGCAAGCAATACATTCTAGGTAGCACCGTTACTTGAAACCTAAGAGAGTGATCCACAACTCTTTTACATGCAAATAAAACCTTCCTAGTTGTAGTAATCATTTTAGGAAGAGGACTTTTGGTAATGACTGAATACGAACCTGAATCTAAGAGTTTTTTGACTGAAGCAAAATAATCCTCGTTGTTTAAAATGACTACTTGATTGCCCTTATCTGCTTTGAGATAGAAACAATTTTTACTTTTGAGAACTTTAACAATCCGAAGATCTGAATTATTTAAATGAAATTTTGACATTTTCCGAAACTTGAATTTTTCTGGCTTGCCTAACATATTTTTTGCAATTTTCATCCGATTAATCGAACTTTTTATGCCCACTACGATTTTATCCGAGGTTTGTTAAAATTAAGATTGTATGTCAAATCTATTTCTTCTTTGTTAAAAGTTTCAGAAGATTTGTTAATATCATCAGGAATATGGTTAAAAGTAAATAATTCAAATTAGATACATCCCATTGTCTATGACGAAAATAATTTTATAATTGTAAACTAATTTGTAACATTTAACTGAAGGGTCGGAAGGTAGCAAATGGTAACATGGTTGTATCCGAAGAGGAACTGTCAATTGCCGGTTCTCCATCAGTTACAAGACGGAGATTGGGTTCTTTCAATGGACAACATAGTGGAGATACAACACCATCAATTACTGGAAAAGAAGATAAATCTCCTGGTACTTTATAATTGTTGTTTTACAAGTATTCTTACATTCTCATTAACACATCCCTATTTTTCATTTCAAATGCAGACAAAAATGGTATGATTTTTGAATTTTACAATATTTTTGCATTATATAAATAGAGTACTTACCTGTACTAGACCTCTCACTTAAATCACTACCAATTTCTGACAATTTTCATATTTATAAGCAGATATCACACCAAATGGTAGTTTACGAAGGCGAAGAAGTCGAGTACTTTCTGAAGAAGATGAAGGTAATTTAATGGATTTCTTAAGAACATCAGGACATGAAAATCGCGAAAGAAAGTCTTGGGGAAGTCTAGGTAATAAAACTCTCACTAATTATATTTATAATTGCTACTTTTAGATCGGTCTTGGGCAAGACGAGCACGTGGTAGTGCTCCACGCAAACGTCCTACACTACTAGGTGTCGATTTTTCTGGTGATAGAGAACGACCATCGTCACCATCACCACTTGCAGAATCAAAACCATTATTTTCAGCTAGTGAAGATGAAGCAAAACCAAAAGAATGGAGACAAAAAATTGAATCCTGGTTGCAAGCAAACGAAAATGATCAAATTACTGATGAATCTCGAAGAAAGCGCATTACTAATAGACGCTCTTTTGAAATGGATTCAGGTAATTGCTTAATTTTTCGTTTTATTTGGTTTAACAATGCATTGTTCAATATAGAAAGTGAAAGAAGCAGTAATTTAGAAACCTTACCAGAAGGGAAACAAGTATATAGTGGAAGTCAATCAGTATATCGTCGAGTTTATCCAGATTGGACCCCTTCTACTACAATTGATAAAATGGATGTAGTGAGTGCTATGGAAGCAGTTGAAGGTAATAACTACATCAGATATCAATTTGATTAACTAATATTGCCTGTATAATATAGATGTGCAACCACCCAAGGACAAATCTGCCTGGAGAAAATCTAATTTGAATGTCGCTAATAGCACTGAATCAACAAGAGACGAATCGCGCCATAGACATTTACCTCAATTTACAATTAATTCGAATGATGCCACAGATTTACATTCAATTGATCATGATCGCAAAGAGTTAATCACATCACTAGGTGAACGACCTGCCTCAGATAAACTCACACTATATATTTGCAATCCAGGCACACAAATAGCTCCAACTAGAGAAAAGAAGTCTGCACCAAATTCTCCACATCCAAATCGTGATGCTGATTTTCTTTCTAGTAATAAAGTTGATATTGATCAAGACAACATTGAAACACCTCCTGCAATTCGTCGGGTATTTACTCCCACACCAGTTGACAAACGTGAACCAACACTGCCAACTCCATGCAAACGACTAATGTCTAGATCAAAAGACGACAAAGATTTATTAAGTCCCGATGAACCAGAAGGTACTGCAACTTTAGGAGATGGGCAATTTGATCGCTTTTCAGCTGCCAGACGAACTAGACGATATAAACGTACTTCAGAAAATACTGAAGTTACTTCCCCCGAATTAGTAGCTGAAACTCACATTATAAAACCGACACCAATTCAGTTAGAAACATCAACAGCTGTGAGTGTAGAACAAGAAATAGATAAAGAAAGTCGGTTGAAAGTTTGGCAAGATCGGTTAAAAACACAAACTGAATGCACCTTTGAACCAAAAACTGCTATTTCAAGAAGGAATCGACATCAAACTGGAATAAATCATCAGGAAGTCAAGAAAGCATTACAGTTAAATATATCATCTCCCATTAATATTAATCCTAGAATTCGGTCTGAACCTGTGAAAATTATCTCACCATACACTCACTCTGATGAAAATATGAAAATAGATTCGCAAAATCGTAAAACAAGAGAACATGACAATGATGAAGGATTTGAGGAAACGGGAAGCTTAATGTCTGAATCACCCAGTCAAGGTGCTTCTTCTGGTGGTAATTATGAACCAGACATAACTGACACCAGTCTAATAATTGCAGGGTACCGTAATAGTGCTCCTAAAACTTCTTTAGGTAATGGCATAGCCAGTAATTCAACTAGAAGCAGTCATATTCCAAATTCTATAGTCAAAAAATCTCAACAAATACAGATTCCAACAAAAACTCAGTTAAATGCTAGAACTTCATCATCACAAAAACTCACACGTAGTTTAGAAAGAACAAACTCTGTAAGGCAACCTGCACAAACTTCTAAAGTTAGCGTAATTCCACGAAGGTCTTCTAGTTTACGTAAAACTGGCTCACTATCCAATACAGTAAATAAAAGGCATGATGAGCGTTCTAATTCACGAAATAGTCTGGTTAGTTCACGTAGTTCATTGAATAGTGCCACTTCAACTAGTACAGTTAAAAGGATTCCATTAAAAACTAATAGTAACAATGCTAATATATCAAAAACAGTGAACAGAACATCAAGTATAAAAACTCTGAATTCAACAACAAAAAGTAGTTTAATACAAAGGGCACCTCCTTCAAATTCAATTATTACAACTCAAAAACCACCTAGGCCTCAAGTATCATCATTTATGAAACCAACTACATCAAGCACGACTAAAACAAATAGTTCAAATTTACCAAGCAGGATTCAAACTCCGACATTTAGAATGAAATAATAGTGCTACATCAATAGTTAAATGAATGTTATATCCACTTTAATATATTACAGACAAAATTTGCATCTAAACTGCACCGAGGTCCACAACATGGAATTTAAATTAAGAATTTTATACACTTCTAAATATGCATAAAGACATAAGTAATGAAACTTGTTTTCGAACCTACACTGAGGCCCACAACATGGAATATAATTTAAGAATTTTATACACATCCAAATATACATAAAGACATAAGTAAAACAACTAGTCAATTTTTTTATTATTCCATATTATTTAATGTTTTACACAAATATGGTTTACAAAGTTATTTTCACGACCAGATGTGATTTGTACTTATAAGTTAATTACATTATTTGTTTTTTTAATAGAAAATAAAATGTGACATTGGTTTATTTGTAAATTGATCATGTAAGAGAAAAAATGCAGTGTGAAGAAAAATCACAATGTATCTTAAAGTATTTAATACAATCATACACAGTATTATGTTAAAAAAAAGAAATAAATAAGATACTAACAATACTTACCATTTTACTGTTACGTTAGAAGTAACAATAAAATTATTTTATACTTTTATACCTGTAACCAATTTACGTAATTTATTTGTTACCAAATATATAACTTGAAATATTACTATTATTTATTCAATGTAAAATTTATCACCATACCATTCTTTATGACGATTTAAAAAGCTGTAACAAAATATTAAATTTGAATATTTTAAGGAAGACTTTTATCTTACTCTATGAAGGAGTCTAGGTGCCTATGTAATAATTTTAATTTATTTTCCGCCATTGTGCAAGTGTTTAGTAATTCTGGTAATTTTACTAAAATGCAAAACAAATATTAGTGGTGAATTTATAATTTATAATTCTTTTATTTAGCTAATTGTAAGCAAATATGACTATATCGACAATTTTTTCGATATGATGCAAAACTATCCCAAGTGAAAGTTTTATTAAAATGAAATTTAAAACCCAAAACTCTACAAAAATGGTAGTTTAAAAAAATTTTTGTTTTTCGTGTATGCTAGACAGGATTAAAAAAGCTACATTCAAATTTCATCATCTGATCTAAAATGTTTATGGCCTCAAACAGTATGATTCTTTCAGTTATTTATGAGGAAAAAATATAGACCATGTCTGCTTTTATGAGTGTTATAACCTTAGTCTACATTAAGAGAGGGAGAAAAAAGAAAATTTATAATCTACAGTGTCCTATAATAATCTAAAAGCAATCCAAACAAGTAATTTAATAATGCACAACTTAAACAAAGTAGGTGGAGACTATTGCTGCTTCAGCATGTGAAGTGTGAATAATATGGTGTAATGTCAGGCACATTTTGAAATAATCCATGAGGGTTGACAGCTTTAAACATAATTACAAGAGAATCATACTTATAATTTTTTTCTTATACTCTGGATTGTTTAAATGCGACATCTTTCTTTATTTCACAAAAAAAAGTTACAACAAAAATTAAAGAACTATACACCCTTATATTCAGAAATTTAAATTAATGCTTACAGGAAATATAATTTTTGTGGCAGTTTTGTTTAATATTTACTTCTAATAATTTTCTGTATTGCAATGTCTTGTTGTGTTAATCCACAAATTAATATAACAATGAAACATCTGATGTTTTTTTTTGTTTTTTACTGGATTTATGTCTTGAAGTAATATGGCAAAAACAATTCGAGTATGCTTATTTTCTTTTGTGCTGTGAGATTTACAAAGAATCAATTATTATTAAATAATCATACAATGTTAAAAATAGGGAATTTAGAAAGAGGTGATGGTGTTTACTATTAGTACCTCTTTGTACTTTTTCAATACTTATTGGTTACTTAGTAATACTTAATTGTTCACACAAATCACAGCTCTTAAGCAAACAACTGCACTATAGTATTGAATTTCACGCCTATTATGATAGGATTATACATCAATGATAAAGCTAAGCAAGTACAATTAAAAAATCAACTAACACAACCAGGAAAAATGAATGAAGTTATGGAGGAACTAAATAAATCGAAAATGGACATAACCACAATACAAGAAATAAGATGGAAAAAGCATGGTAGAATAAGAAAAAGTGAAATGACCCTCTATTTCAGCGGAGCTACTCAGCAGAGACACAATGGTACAGGATTTACTATGGTTAAAAACAAACACTATTAAAGATGCTATTCTTAAAGTTCACACCAATAAACGAAAGAATGTGTAAGATACGAATTAGAGGAAAATTCTGTGACATAAGCATTGTGAACATATATGCACCAACGGAAGACTCTGAAGATGAGATAAGAAATTAGTTTTATAAAAATTTGCACGAAACAGTAGACGATTTACCAGCCCACGACATGAAAATACTTCTCAAAGATTATAATGGTAAAATAGGGAAAGAAAAAGAAATAGAAAATGTAGCAGGAAAATTTATGCTGCATGATGAAACAAACGGTAATGGACTGAGAATGTGCGAACTAGCAGCAAGTCTTATTAATTAGTTCAACAGTCTTTCAACATAAAAAAGCTCATTTGGGCACTTGGAAAATACCAGGAAAGCAAGAATGCAATAACCAAATAGATCATATACTAGTACGGAAAAGATGGGCTTCTAATATAAAAGATGTGAGAACATACAGTGAACCAAACTGTGACAGTGATCATTATCTACTAGTTCCCAAAATAACACATAGGATATCGAATATAACATCAGAACAAACAAGTAGGAAGAAATGGAATATTGACAAATTAAAAGATAAAGATACCATGACTCAATACATGGAATCAGTTAAAAGAAGAACACCACCATCAGAAAATATTAACGATGAATGGAATGTAATTAGAAATGCTATAAACACAGCTGCTTCTAAAACCATTGGTACAAAAGGGATAAACAAGCATGAGGAGTGGTTTGACAAGAAGTGTATTGAAACGATAAGAGAAAAGAATGAAGATAGAAAAACGAAAAATCGCAAGAACTAGAACATAATTTTTCACACAAAAACTCAAGATATACAGGGTGTTCTAAAAGTCCATCAGGAAACTCCGGGAGAGGAGATTATACGAGCTAAAATAATAGCGGTTTGTAAGGAAATTTTCTTTCGGATTGTCATTTGTTTGCAAGTTACGGCTTGTCAGACAGATTTTTTAAATTTTCTTTTTAAATAACTTCTGTAGTTCGAGGTCGATTAGTCTCTCATTTGACATACTTACTAATTAGATCAAGTTCTATTGGAGCAGTAATAAAAAAGTTCCATTATGCGCCGTTAGAGGGCACTTTACCTAAAACTCAAAATTTGTTTTGTTGGTAACTTTTTTCTCTTGCCAAACATCGCAAAAATATGAACATTATTATAAAGAGAAACAATATTAAAAAAAATTATGTGCTCTTTATTCAAGCCGATAAATGCAACCGTTTAGTCAGAAATTGCTATTAAAGTTTTTTTTTTCAGTTTGTCCTGTAATTGGTACTTGTTTCTGTTGGACAAATAAAATGTATTATTATTATTATAAAATAGGAGAATCTGTCATACTTTGTTCGTGTAATTCCACTATCTAACGCTATCTCTTTGTAAAACCAGAATCGTTAATAAATAAAATAAAAAAATTGGTCTTTGACAAGCCGTAACTTGCAAACAAATGACAATCCGAAACAAAATTTCCTTGCAAATTGCTATTATTTTAGCTCGTAGAATCTCCTCCCGGAGTTTCCTGATGGACTTTTAGAACACCCTGTATATATATATATATATATACAAGGTGGCCCAATAGTGCGTATTCGATCGATAAGCTCCTTACCCATTAAACTTAGAAGTTTAAATACGAAAGTTGTCTATTTTTATAAGCTGCATAATCTAAAAACAGTTTGGTTTCTACAGGGTGTACTATAAAAGCGGTACAATATAGAACTTTTGATTTTTAAATAGAACACCCTATATATTATTTTATTTTTCGATTCTCCTTATAATTTTACATCTTTTTTATAAGAATTACTTACAAGCTAAATCTTACAGTTTTTGAGATATTTGCAACGTTAACTAAAAACTGACATTTTTATGTAGTAACACAAGTAGGCGTATCTCAGTTATTTTAAAGATAAAAAAATAATCTTTGGTATAGAATTTATTCATACATGAGCTTACCTTAATCTATTGTCAAAATTGGATTTCATATACACGGTGATAACAAAAATTAGTTCAATAACATAAATTTGAAAATGGTATATCTTCATTTTTTTAAATGGCACACCCTATATTTTTTTAATGCCTTGCCTTCGTCTATTAATCGGCTCTCATTTCTATTAAATATGTTCTATACCTATCTCTAATAGTTTCGGAGATATTTAAGTTTGTTCAATTTGTTTCATCAATAACACTGAAGAAGAGTAAAATTAGTCGGTTAAAGCAAGCTATGAATACATAAGAAACTAAAAAACATATTAACGGAAATACAAACACTTAAAATTATAATAAACGATCAATGTGACCACCATTGTGTTGCTGGCAAACATGAAGTCTTTGAATAAACGGGTAATCACAAAAATTAATTCAACAACGTAAATTTGAAAATGCTATATCTTCCTTTTTTTAATTAGCACACCCTATATTTTTTAACGCCTTGTCTTCGTCTATTAGTCGGCTTTAATTTTTATTAAATATGTTCTATACCTATCTCTAATAGTTTTGAAGATATTTAGGTTTGTTTAATTTTTTTCGTTGATAACACTGATGAAGAGTAACATTAATCGGTCAAAGCAAGCTGTGGATACATAAGAAACTAAAAAATATTAACTAAATACATAAATTGTAATTATAATAAATATTGTATGAAACCACCATTTTTAAGAGATATTTGAGATGTTTTTAAACAATTCATCGTAAAATTAAACAATTTAATCAAAAGAGCGTAAAACAAAAGATGAACGAAAACAAATGAAGAAATCAAACTTGTCAAACAGTGCTAATATTTGTGTAGTATTGTATACTTCCTAATTTACAAAATGAATTTTTCGAAAAAGAAGAACTTGTTAATATGATTTACGTCCTTGGTGAAAGCGATAAAAATTGTTTTTAGCTCATCAAATTTATAAGCAAAAATTTCCAAATGCACGCCACCCGCAAGTTTCAGCATTTGCAAGATTGAAAGAGCGTTTCGAGCAAACAGGCAGTATTCATTACGAAGACAATTTAGAACGAGAAAGAACCGCAATTAACGAAGGTAATGAACATTTAGTTCTTCAATCCTCACGTTTCTTGCCGACAATTGGAATTAGAAGTTGGAGTTTCAAAAACATCAGTTAATAGAATTATGAAAAAATATAAATATCATCCATACCATGTCCAACTTGCACAAGAATTAGACGAGGATGACTTCGTTAATAGATTAAACTTTTGCAATTGAGCCATAAATAACAATTTAGAAAAACCCAACTATTTTAGCGCGATCTTATTTACTGATGAAGCTACTTTCCACAAAAATGGATATGTTAATAGACATAATTTCCATTATTACGATACTGAGAATCCCAGATTTATAATTCCTGTTGATCATCAACACCGCTGGTCACTTAATGTTTGGGACGGAATTATTGGGGAAAGAATTATAGGACCATATTTTTTTGAAAACACGGTCAATGGAGATTCATTTTTAAACTTCTTGCGCAACGAATTTGAAACTTTTATTGAAGATTTACCTTTACAAACCCTTAGAGAAATGTGGCTGCAATTAGATGGCGCTCCTCCGCATTTTAGCAGAAACGTTAGAAATTATTTAAATATCCAGTTTCAAAACAAATGGATTGGAAGAGGAGGGCCGATCTCCTGGCCTGCAAGATCGCCTGACTTAAGAAAGCTAGACTTTTTTCTTTGGGGTTGGATTAAAGAAAAAGTCTATCAAACTCCTCCAACGACGACTGTAGGTGATATGAAGGCAAGAATTAGAGACGTCATTCAAAATATAAATCTTTCCACGTTACGAAAAGTAAATTTGTCGTTTATTCAAAGACTTCATATTTGCCAGCAACAAAATGGTGGTCACATTGAACATTTATTATAATTTTAAGTGTTTGTATTTCAGTTAATATGTTTTTCAGTTTCTTATGTATTCATAGCTTGCTTTGACCGGCTAATGTTACTCTTATTCAGTGTTATCAACGAAAAAAATTGAACAAATTTAAATATCTCTGAAACTATTAGAGATAGGTATAGAACATATTTAACAGAACTGAAAGCCGACTAATAGACGAAGACAAGGCATTAAAAAAATATAGGGTGTGCCATTTAAAAAAATGAAGATATAGCATTTTCAAATTTATTATTTTTTTTTTTATGATTGTGGACCTGAACAGGCTAAATAAGGCCTATCGTGCTAAAGCACTCAGGAACACTTAGGAGGATGGATAGAGGGATAATGAATTGCCAATAGATGCCTATGAACAGCTACCTTAAATTTTCTCATATCATAAGTGAGAGGAAAACAGGAACTAGGGAGATCATTCCAGAGTTTAGAAGCCGTGTAGAAAAATGTGGATTGCGCCCGTTTGGTACGACAAGTGGAGATTTGTACTGCATACTGATGATGTGAATGAGCGAACCGAGTGTTTCTCGCAAAGATAGCCGGAGATGGTATCAAAGAATGTAATTCACCAGCACAATAGCCGTTGTAATAACGATAATACAAAGAAAGAACTGAAACCATCCTTCTATGCTCAAGGGACTGTATGTGAGAAGTTAAGGACGGGTCATTTATAAGCCTAATCGCTCTCTTTTGAATACGATCAACGATATCGAGAGCGTATTGGGGAGCACTAACCAAAGGTGAGAATTATATTCCAGATGAGGCCGAATTTGGGCCTTATACAGCAGAAGGAGTTGTCGAGAGGTAAAGTACTGCTTAGATCTGTACAAAAGCCTATTTTACGAGCAGCTGTTTTGGTAACTGACAGAAGATGGTCAACCCATGAGAGATTTGAAGATACAGTCATACCCAACAGAGTAATAGAGTCTGAAAACTTAAGAACTGAGCCATTCATACTTACAACAGGAAATGATCGATCTTTTTGGCGGACATAAGGGAACACTGAGTTTTGTTAGCATTAAATTTAACTAGATTATTGCTTCCCCATTCGAGAATACGTTGAATGTCTTTGTTGATTGAATTTGCCATTTCAGCTTTATTTCTTGATTTGACATAGAAGGTGGATTATCACTATGAGTAAACTGAGATGAACTACAGTGAAGAGTGCTATCGTCAGCAAAGCAATGGATGGGGTTAGTTGTTGAAGAAATAAGGTCATTTATGTACAGCAGAAAAGTGTAGGCGCTATAACGGATCCCTGTGGTACGCCCGCGTTAATGCTAACTTCTTTTGAAAAAAGCCATCAACTACGACACGTATTCGTCTTTTATCAAGGAAACTAGAAACCCAGTTGATGAGCGTATCATTTAACCCAACGAGGTGAGTTTGGCAAGTAAACACTTATGCCAAACTTGGTCAAATGCCTTTGAGATATCTAAAGCGACTACAACTGTTTCACCGGACTGCTCTACTGTATTGTTCCAAACTTGGGTCACATATGAAAGAAGATCGCCTGTTGAACGACTTTGCCTAAACCCATATTGGTGGTCACTAAGGAGTTTGTTAGTTTCAAGGAACATGAGCAGTTACTGATTGGTGGCTTTTTCCATGATTTTAGACAAAATGGAAGTGATGGCAATTGGTCTGTAATTTGAGGATCGGTCTTATCACCTTTTTGGGAATAGGTTGAACATTTGCTAACTTCCATGATGAAGGGAATTCCCAGAAGATATAGAGATCGTATAGAGCTTAGATAGGACTGGTACTAGTTCGGGGAACATTTCTTTAAGACAATAGCTGGGATACCGTCTGGGCCAGTCGCCTTATTGAGATCAAGCCTACTGATGATCGATTCCAAGAGCTTGTACCGAAAATGAATTGGTTTCATAATGTATGAAGAAGAGTTGACTAGGGCACATCTTTTCCAGAATCATTGAGACACGAGTTTGATGCAAACAAATCCACAAAAACGTTGGCTTTGTCTACAGAATCAGCAACTACCGATCCGTCAATAGATGTCAGGAAATGAAGATGTTCGAAAGTTTTTACTAATGGCTTTTGCTAAAGACCAAAATTTACGACTGCCTAAAGGAGATGTAGCTAGTTCATTGCATTTTCGTTGTTCGAACAACTTTTAGTTTTAGTGATGACACTTTTGCAGATATTTCTAGCACCAACGTATTCTACATGACTGTCAACCGATTTATTAGATTTCCATTTAATGTAACATTTATTTTTAAAGATATTGCATCAGAACAAGCCTTATTGAACCAGGGTTGGGAACGTGAATGACCTACACGGTACTGTTTTTCGGAATGTATAACTCCATTCCCATGAGGATGACTTCAGATACTGAAAGAGCGATGTCCGAAGAAGAGGACGACTTAAAACAATATTCATGCCATGGAAAGGTTGCAAAGAAATCCCGTAAATCACTCCATCGAGCTGACTTAAAACACCACAAGGTTCTATCGGTTTTGCGAACAACAGTGGAATTAGGTACAGTAGAAATGATTTTTATTAGACAATGGTCGGAAAGACCTAAAGGCGAAAGAACAGAAGTTTTATAAACAAGAGGGTTTGATGTAAGAAAGAGGTGGGTTCAGAAATCATTTGTGTGAGATCACATGAAATAGCAAATGTTTCTGCACTATGACCAGCGGATTTGTAGTAGATTAAAATTGAAGCCAATTAGAGTTATGAACATTGAAATCGCCTACAAATGAGATATCGCAAGATGGAAACTGAGACAGGAGATAGTCAACTTTCATACTAAGGTAATCGAAGAAGTCTTGAAAGTTGCTGTCATTAGGAGACCTATAAATGCAACAGTAGAATTTCACAAAATTAGGACCAGAATGTTTAAACCAAATCACGTCAAAATGTTTATTTTCTAAGGAAGAAACCCTCTTGCAAGCAATTCTGTCCTTGATGTACGCACATACGCCTCCTTTATATCGAAAGTTAGAGTGAAGATGGTATTGAGGAAATTGCAAGTCGGGTGACTCGGAGCTTTCAGAGGAGACTTGTGTTTCAGATAGAAACAATATATCAGGTTGTAATTGTTCAAGATGTTGGTGAATAGCATTAATATTAGACCTGATACCGCGGATGTTGCAGTAGTGAATCAGAAAGTTGATACTTCGTTATCTTATTAAATTAATTTTTGTGATCACTCTGTATATTGAAATCCAATTTTGACAATAGATTAAAGTGAGCTCATATATGAATAAATTCTATACCAAAGATTATTTTTTCATCTTTAAAAATAAATGAGATACGCCTACTTGAATTACTACATAAAAATGTCAGTTTTTAGTTAACTTTGCAAATATCTCAAAAACTGTAAGATTTAGCTTGTAAGTAATTCTTATAAAAAAGATGTAAAATTATAAGGAGAATCGAAAAATAAAATAATATATAAGGTGTTCTATTAAAAAATCAAAAGTTCTATATTGTACCGCTTTTATAGTACACCTGTAGAAACCAAACTATTTTTAGATTATGCAGCTTATAAAAATAGACAACTTTCGTATTTAAATTTATCTTCTAAGTTTAATGGCTAAGGAGCTATCGACCGAATACGCACTATTGGGACACCCTATAATATATATATATATATATATATATATATATATATATATATATATATATATATATATATATATATATACAAAGGACCAAACAAACTACACTGAAAACGATAAAGAAACCCAAATTGAAAAGCAAAATGATGACTATTCGTCATACGAAGACACTAAAGCAGTAATATAGAACCTAAAGAACAAATCACCAGGTACAGATAACATTACCTCAGAATTCATACACAGCATTTTTCAACACCATAAGCACCTATATTAACAATGCCATCTGTTTTAAACAATATTAACTAGGTTTTTCAACACTGTTTAAAACAATTCGAAATATTTCGAATTTCAAACTTTTATTTCTCAAAAACTACTCAGTACAAATTTGATTTTTTTGCAATTATCAAAAATTGTGCCGTAGGTTTCGGATGGCATAAAAATTTTATTATACAAAATGGGTGTATACTTTTATCCTACCACCTTTATGTTTGTCTGTCTGACATTTGAAATTCCCCTCCTATCTCCGCCCATGCATGTTTTTGGCTATACCATATATAACAAAAAAGTTTTCTAATTAAGTCAGCAACTCAAATACCAAGTCCAATCCGGTTGCCTTTTTGAAGCCCCAACTACACGCCATTGCCTTAATTATAATGATAGTGGACTAATGTTACAATATGGACCACTTATTTTACAACAGTGATTATACCATCGGATACTTCATTGAACATACCGCTGAGTTTGATTTTTGTGTAAAATTCGACTTTAGTTAACGCGACTCGTACAAGGCGCTCTAGCATAAATCCCAAATTTTAATCTTAAAAGCTCATTACTTTGCAAAATCCTTTACATTACATTCTTTATTAAATGAGCCACCAATAACATTTTTAAAACATAATCAACGTATCTAGCTATTATCCAAAACTAGACTTTTATGAACACGATTTTCACAAACCTTAATCGGTGATTATTTTTCAAATTCCTAGTTTAAAACATAATCAATTATTAAGTAAAATTTTGAAAGGAAATTTGCCCTTTTTAATTAAAATCTGAGATTTTATACCAGAGTATGTTGCACGCGTTTAAAAATGACTATATTTACTCATGTGGGAAATGTAAAAAATTTTCTGTTTTCTAAGATCAAAGATTAAATACAGAATATTAAAGTCTATGGATGGAATTGATTGCTTACTTCACATCACGTATTTCCTTCACAATTATTTTCAATTAATAACATCAATTAACCATAATTATAATGTTTTGACTGTTTTGAAAGGTACATTACTCAAAAATCTTTTTTATTAGATAACATACCAAACAATCGCAATAGATGTGTGGCTCCATATGTTAATGAGGGAGGTGATGGATGTTGAGTCATAACGTGATCAGGTAATAATTTCCATGACAGAAATTTTGACATAGATGGTGATGCAGGTTCCGAATTTCGAGTATTTCTATATGAAGAAAAAATTAATTATTTAAATTAGTTCCAAATCAATATTTGAAAATAAATACCTAACAGGAGAAGGTGAATTATATAAAGGTTCGTGGAGTGTACCATTAGTATGAACATCTGAGCTTCGACCAGATCGCAAACCTCGTCTTCGTTTAGGGGTTCTCAATCCAATATTATCGGAATGATTATGGCTTCCATCACAGTTGTTATAATTTTCGTCGTCTGCTTCAACATTTGGTAAATGGGCGTACTCTAAATCTTCAAGCTCAGGTTTAATGTTTCTGAATAAAAACAGAAGTTGTAAAGTACTGTACCCATGTGTTTGTAATTATCCAAAAAATGTTTCATTACATAGAATACACTTAACAGTATGTGCAGAATAGTAGATTTTTTACAGATGTAAATTTAACAATACTAATAATACACCATTTGAACGACAGAGTGCACAATTCTCTAAGATCCAAATGAATCGAACATGGGAAATCAATCAATTGCACATGCCAGATTTGCAAAAGGTTAATATGATAGTCTCTAAATTATGTTAACCGAATTTGACTTTAATTAAATGTAACTAACTTAATTTGCAATTAATTTACAATATATTAGTTTTTTATACTCACATTTCTTGTTTTATGGCAGATCCTCCAGGTAAAAATACTGCCTGGGCAGTTTCAACTTGGTTTTGTTCCTTATTATATAACAGTAAATCTTTTAATGTGAAATCAAAGTATATTCTGACTCCGTCTAACATTTCTTTACAAATATTTAAACTGAAAAATGATAATTATAAAAAAATACAAAGTTAGTTAATACAAGTTAAATTGAAGTGACACTAGGGTGAGGTATACATTTTTAGTTCAAGCATAGAAAAAGTGACTTTTGTCTATAAATGTTTTGATCACTGTTTTTGAGGCTCTCCTAATCGTATTATTTTCGTTCCAAGATTAAAAATCGTTGTACTCATTCAGTCCTGAAAAAATTGCGATTTATAAAAAGCAATTGGCACCAACAGTTTTTCTAAGTGCATAATCGTGGTTTCTAAATATTCGATGGTTATTTAATAATACATAATGTTAAATCTTAACTGAGTCAATGCAATATTATTAACCTCATGAGAAAACCTCGTATACTCTATTATTGATCAAAATTAAGATTGAGATGCCATCTGTTAAGAAAAAACCGCTGCCAAATTATCTGCCATAATGCTTTCTCATATATGTAAATAAATAACTTCAAAGTCCACAATACCTGAATTTGAGTCATATCGGTTTTTAAACACGATAATTCCCCATTTTTGATGCGTCATTTTGAATTTTTTAATTTTGACAAATGATTTATTCTTGGCAATCTTAAAAACCCCCAATATCCCACTTTAAAAAAATTTTGCAACCTAAAATATCGGTACGCCACTGGCAGTTTTAAAATTTTTGTTTTATTCAGATGTTTTGCAAATTAACAAAGTTGTAAAATTGATCATTAGCCCACAATACTTAAATTTTAGTCATATCAGATTTTAAACACGATAATCCTCAATTTTTTTCATGTTGGGGGATAATGTGTATTAATTAAGGGGCATAAACAAGCGATAAGAATGTTCACAAACTTGCACAGTGGCGGAGTGGAGGGGGTGCTAAACCCCTTTCATAAACAGAACTTCTACGCCAATGACTATTTTTTAAAAAAACTGTTATTTTCATTATCTATACAGTTTAACAAAAATAATGTACCTTCTTCTGTTTCAGAATTCCTGTGCGTTTCAGTTATTTTGATTTTTAGTGTTTGATGTGGTACTAAGTTAAGTAATGTGCTTTATGTGAATAATTGAATATAAAGTTTTAATAAAAGATATAATAAAACATTTTGAGCCATTTTAGTACCTAACGATCGTTTCTTTAAAATTTCAAATACATTTCATTTATAAATAGGTAGGTTATCGGTTTTTTAGTATCCACTGTTATTATCCCCGTATAAAAAGAAATGCGTAATTATTGTTATGCGGTCAATACTTTCTGTATAATTATGTATGTATCAATTTGCCATAAACATGTATGTAGTTTTAAGTGAGATTCTAATAAGTTATAGACCGCTGCTCACTTGCTCTCATTAAAGAGCCGTCACTGTATCAAGCCATACTCAAATACAAGACTTTTAAATTGAAATCTGTTTAGTACACTAATTTTAACAATCCTTATTTATTATTGTAACAATACTTAATTAATAATTGTGAAATTAATACGAATTCTTAGCAATAACGATATAAATAAATAACAATAACACTAGTACAATAAAATTAGACACTTTGTTCAAAATGTAAACCGTTCTTTTCAATACATTTCACAGCGACGTACAATAGAACGTTTTAAGTTAACTAAATGATGCCCTTATTTCATTGCAAAAATATGATACTTCTTGGAAAACAAGTAAGTATTAAATTTTATATTTTGAAACGACAGTTTGACTTTTACAAACACTTGCTTCATCTTGAATAATTTCGCTGTTATTAATTATTGTTTTTAAGTTCAAAAAGTTATTTCATTTGATTTGCCAGCTTTTAATTAGTGTAACATGCCGTTTACATTTACAAATAGCGAACAACGACATTCATTTTATTTATGGGTTCGCAAATGGGAATTCAAGGTACGCAGCTAAGTATCGGAGATTTCCAAATAGACGACAACCTCATCATTCCGTCTTTGTGAGTATCCATCGTCGATTTGTTAACCAGGGTTTGAAAAATGTACATGGGCCGACAGAACAACCGTGGAGGAGATAGAATTGGAGAGGGTATATTGCGTGAATTTAATAGGAACCCCGACAAGTACTCGACGTACTGCTGTTGCTCTTCGTATTTCCCAAAGTAAAGTTTCCGGTTTTAAAACGGGATCACAGACGCCCATATCATTTTCAACCTGTTCATGGTTTATGTCCAGGTGACGCCGAACGAAGACTTAATTATTGTAGGTGGTTTCTTAACTCCATTCAAAATAATAGAGATTTCTTATCCAACATACTGTGGACTGATGAATCCTGTTTTACTCGTCGTGGTATAGTAAACTTTCACAATCTGCATATATGGGCACATAAAAACCCACATGCCATTCGACCAAGAAGTTTTCAACATGAATTTAGTACAAATGTCTGGATTGGAATTTACGGCAACCACGTGTTTGGACCTTATTTCTTGCCACAACTTGTAAATTCAGAAAATTTCCTACAATTTTTAGAAGAAGAACATGTTAATATGTGGGAAGACATTCCTTTGAATTTAAGAGGACATTCTTGGTTTCAGCTTGAGATGTCGCCCATTATGGCAGAAATGTAAAAATTGGCTAAACAATAACTACGAGGTGGATAGGTCGTGGAAGTCCAGTGGCGTGGCCTCTAGATCCCCGGTTTAACGCCACTTGACTTTTGTATGGGGATTCATGAAGGAAAAGTGTATACCACTCCGGTTAATACACTTGAAGAACTTCACAACCGCATCAGAGATGCTTGCAATGAAATAAGGGTGCATCATTTAATTAACTTAAGACGTTCTATTGTACGTCGCTGTGAAATGTGTATTGAAAAGAACGGTTTACATTTTGAACAAAGTGTCTAATTTTATTATACTAGTGTTATTGTTATTTATTTATAAGTCGTTATTGCTAAGAATTCTTATTAATTTCACAATTATTAATTAAGTATTGTTACAATAATAAATAAGGATTGTTAAAATTAGTGTACTAAACAGATTTCAATTTACAAAAGTCTTGTATTTGAGTATGGCTTGATACAGTGACGGCTCTTTAATGAGAGCAAGTGAGCAGCGGTCTATAACTCATCAGAATCTCACTTAAAAACTACATACATGTTTATGGCGAAATTGATACATACATAATTATACAGAAAGTATTGACCGCATAACAATAATAATTACGCATTTCTTTTTATACGGGGATAATAACAGAGGATACTAAAAAAAAACCGATAACCTACCTATTTATAAATGAAAATGTATTTGAAATTTTAAAGAAACGATCGTTAGGTACTAAAATGGCTCTAAATGTTTTATTATATCTTTTTTATTAAAAACTTTATATTCAATTATTCACATAAAGCACATTACTTAACTTAGTACCACATCAAACACTAAAAATCAAAATAACTCGGAAACGCACAGGAATTTCGAAACAGAAGAAGATACATTATTTTTGTTAAACTGTATGTAGATAATGAAAATAACAGTTTTTTAAAATAGTCATTGGCGTAGAAGTTCGTTTATGAAAGGGTTGAGCACCCCCTCCACTTCGCCACTGTGCAAGTTTGTGAACATTCTTATCGCTTGTTTTATGCCTTAATTAATACACTTATCCCCCAACATGAAAAAAAATCTAAGCATTCGTTTATGAGTTATAATGAAAATTTGAGAAAAAAAAATTATATTCAACACCCTGTATCTCGGAAACGAAGCCTTCTACGACATATGTTTATAGGAACTGTTCTATCTCCTGTTAAAGTTTGTCTACAAAAAACTGACTCACCCTGTATAGATAATAATGACAAATGATTTATACTTAGCAATCTTAGAAACTTACAATACTCGACTTTCAAAAAAATCGGTTGATAAATTAAGTAAACACGATAATCCCCCATTTTTGATCCGCCATTTTGAATTTTTTAATTTTGACAAATCATTTATACTATTCTCGCCAGGAAAGAATGGCCCTGCGTCATTAATTTATGAACCTAGCTATCCAAATTGTATATACTGCCATCTCATATCAAAGCGTCTTTAAAAAAAGGATAGTAACATACTTCAAGTGGATTTGACACAATAGACATATGTCATTGAATAGTTTCATGCAATGAAAAGAAATAAAGTACATATCGTATATCTGTGGCCACAGTGATGAATATTAAGTCTCGCAGTAGATCAAATCCAATTTTATCCAGTACAGGTAAAAAAACGACCTCGTAAAAAAAACAAATCAAACGATCTGCCAGAACCATAAAAAATGTGTATTAGGAATACATTGTACAACAGGTATGCATAAAGTGAGTACAATATAACGTATACATTTTCCCACATATGAAATGCTTTTATTTACAGAAAAGCATGTCACAGTTGGAGCTTTAAATGCTGAACTCCAGGATAGTCATGTTTTATTAAGTGATAGAAATTTAAATCGTACATACACACATTAGGATTCAAGTTCAAAAAAGTCTCTAATCGTAGAACTTTATTGGAAAAACAATATAGCAGAAATGCGCTCATTTTCTCAAACAATACATTCAAGAGATCAATTCAACTAGTTGGAGACAAATGTTGTTTAAGGATGAAACGTGGATCTACTCAAAAGGAAATCCAGACAAGTAGTGGCAAGATGAAGACGTAAAGAGTGTATGGAAACCTCAGGGCTATGATGGTAAATGCTTTATTGTTATTTATGCGGGTTGCACCACAGGATTGATAGAGAATGCATCCCTATTATATGCTTCAAAATCATTAAAATAAGATTAGCATGTGAAATGAATGGAGATCTGTTTAAAAAATGGCTTATTGAGCATTTGTTAAATAATTTAGAAAAACCTTTATTAACTATTATGGACAATGCACCATACACTCAATGTTAGTCGAGAAGGTACCAACATCGTCCTGGACAAAGTTTAAGATGATTTGGTGATCAACACAAAAAATATTAGTTATGAAACCATACTATTCAAAACTGAACTTTATTCACTGATTAAATCTCGGCAAATAGAGAAAAGGTATGAGGCAGATGAAATAATTAGAAGCTATGGATATGAAGTGTTACGATTGCCACGTATCATTGTGAATTTAATGCAATTGCAAAAGGGTACTACGACATACACATTGGTAGACGAAAATGTTATTGTGAAACAAAGCAATGTAACCGAACTGTTTGGTCTAATTGTGTTCAGCATACAGAAAATACTATAAAGCAGTGGTGCAAACGTGAAGAAGTGTTAGACTTTACAGTTGATGAGATGGTGGTTAATGTGGGGAACTATTCTGAAAGTTCAGATATAGATGGTGACTAAAACTTTGGTACTATATGTTTATTTTTACAACATAACGGTGCCGGTAATTGGTAAACAGGATGTGTAACAATGGTAACTGTAATAAATAAAACCCAAATGCACACCTTGTAGTTCTGTGGTCTCATGAAATAAAGTTGGGACTTCGGAACACTAAAAGTTATCTAGTACTAACAAAATTTATGTATTCTGTAACAACTCTTTTTTGGTGTTGTATAAAATAAACCTCAATTTAAGATCTTTCCTTCATGTAGTTCTAAATACAAGAAAATTTTAATTATTGAAATATGGTTATGAGGTAGGCAACTTAATTTGCATATCTACATAGTGCATACTTTCTTAAAGATTTATATTCCTACTTTCAATTTTTATTCATTTCTTATCTTATAAGCAACGTTAAGTTATTCGCTCATATCTTGTCGCAGAACCGCATCATCTACTTCGAAAGCCTCCATTTTTTCACTTCCTGTTTAATGTCGAAGATGGAAGCTGCTTCTTTTGATTTTACCTAAATTTATGTGAAAGTGCCATCAAATTGGTTGTAAGATATATTTTAATACATTTACATAAAATTAAAGCATTTGTTCTTTTTAGGCGATTTCTTTACGTATTTTTATACCATTTTTACTTTAATTACACTTTGACTTTTTAACAAAAATGTTTATTTTAATTGGAAATCTTATTTCCATGGTTATCTATAAACAAGCTCAGTTCACATTTCTATTCACAATATATAAAATATGTATACATTAAAACATAATGAAGCTGTAGCAATTGTTTGGAAGGTTCAAATAGGGTAACCTACAAATTCGATTATCTTTATCAATTATATGTAAATGTTCGCCGCCAAGTTACATGATATTGCACATAAATATTCTCTATATATTTACATAAAACTGGTGCAATTTGTATTTTGTTGAATACTCATACATTATAACCTACAAAAACCATTACGATGAAATAACTGCTAGACCTCTATTTATTGCACACCATGGCCATTAATGTGTTGATTATAATGAATAATTTTTTTCCAATTTTCACAAAGTAAACGTTTCTTATACGGTGTATATTTTACAATAAACCAATGACAATTTCTTCATATTTCTTGGTTAATAGTCATTGAAATAAACAGCATATCATTTAAACCTGTAACAGAACTTACCGCCATCTCGGAACAGAGTAATTAATTAAAAGAAATTACGGAAATAAATTGAATCAGTTTTTTAATACTAACTCATACTATTGTAAGTGATGACGCAGGTCCATTCTTTGGTGACGAGGATAGTACTTAGCGATCTTAAAAACCCCCAATACCCTACCTTCAACAAAATTTTGAACCCTAACATTGGTCATATCGGATTTTAAACAGGATAATCCCCCATTTTTGATCCGTCATTTTGAATTTTTTGATTTTGACAAATGATTTATATTTAGCGATCTTAAAAACTCCCAATACCCGACTTTAAAAACTAGGTGAATGCTAGCGCATTACAAGACTTTCTATCTTTGCAATATTTAACGAAAACCAAAATTGACCCTAATAACTCTCCGAGACATCCAGACATCATGGCTGATCTTCACGAAACTTGTGATAGTGACAAAAAAGTCGCTTGCATAACCTTCTATACCTACATATGTATATGTAGGTTGAAAGTTAAAAATAGATATCTCGCTTATCTTTCAAGATAGCAATGGACTGTTTCATATCATTTTAAAGCAAATTTCGCTGCCTTTCCAATAAAGTAAGAATATATGTGTTATACCAGCAATACAAGGAATGTTTTCAATTTCCGGAAAAACCGGAAGTAGTGTTTTCATCAGGATAATATCATTTCATTAGCGCAAATGAACAAAGTTTATTTCCAAAATCCCAGGTTTGTAACCAAAATAGTTAAAAAGTTATAACAATATCAATATTAAATATTTGAAAATTCATATCTCCTATACTAGTAGCTTTAGAAGAAGCAAGTTAGTTGCATTCATAAGAGTAGCTGGTTGCCTACAAAATATAAAAAAAAAAAAAAAATGCTTGGAGAGATTTTTGAATAAATCAATTTCGAATAATTCCTTAAGTTTAACCTTTTAAATATAGGCGAATTTATATCATAATTTATTACGTAAAGAAATCTCTTTAAAGTACCTTTATTTAACTACGCATATCTATTTTACAATTCTTTTATATCTGGAACGGTATCGGAAATATAAATTTCTAGAAAAAAATGTATATGTGACTGGCCATATTCAATTTTGAAAGTTTTAAAATATCGCAAAAAATTGCATTTCATGCGAGTTATTGATGACCTGAATTTCAATCTTCTTTGTTAAAATTTGAAAATTTGCCCCCAAAATAACACCCTTATTTTCACCCCCTGTATACCTATTGCGTTTTGTCGACATAATTGTCTCGTAGACCTTCATTCCAAATTTCATCAAAATCGTCCGTATAGTTTCGGCTGGCGAGTGACCACAGACACACACAGACATTTTGAAAAATTTTCTGAAATTTATTTTTTCAGGTTCAAGGAGTCAAAACATTAAAATAACGCAACTTATTTTTTTTCAACCGCAATACTTTCTTGTTTAGCAAGAAAGTAAAAATCGGTTGCTAAATTAAATAAACACGATAATCCCCCATTTTTGATCCGCCATTTTGAATTTTTTAATTTTGACAAATCATTTATACTATTCTCGCCAGGAAAGAATGGCCCTGCGTCATTAATACTTTACTTTACTTTACTACATTATACTTAGCGATCTTAAAAACCCCCAATACCCGACTTTCAAAAAAATCGGTTGATAAATCATAATATGCACAATTTTGTACCCTAAAATCGACGCACCACTGGTTATTACATATTTTTATTTTAAAATTATATAAAAAGTATTAGTTTGTTTTTTAATTATGTAACTTTTAAAATTTGAAGCAATGAATTTTTTTAATTTTCTAATCCCCTAGAAATGCCCGGCCACTGGTTGGATTTTGCTCATTAACCAACTTGACCTAGATTTTAAGGCAAAGAAATTTTGCACCCAATTTCCCGCACAAGATATCCCGCACACACACAAACAGACACAAAATGTTTTTTCGAAAAAACTTGTTTTTTATCGATAGCTTTAATGTTTCAAAATATATCGCGCACACTCACAGACAGATACACAGTCAGCCCCGAGATTTTCTTTTCTAAAAATGTGTTTTTCGTATTGTTTAGGCCACAAAACGTCGATAAATTTAAAAAGTGTTTGAAACGGATTACACAGCTTTCTCTTTATACGTACGTATGTGAGAAAGCAAAATGCGCTAACCGGTTGTGCAAACACTGTATCTCCCGATTTGCTTAAAATTCATATACAGCGAAGAAACAAAACCTTGTAAGTCCACCGCATATTATTGTTGCTATGGAAACCTAGTAATTCCGTTAGGCGTTTGGTTGTTTTGACGTGTCGCCAAGCCGGTTAAGTTTAATTATATGTATTAATTATTGTTGTTTAAAGTGATTATATTATTGTATATTATTAAATTATTAAATAATGAACCAACTTACATTGATTTATCAGTTCCTGTTACTGAAGATTATAATTCACAGAATGTTATAGACCAACAAAACCAAAACACAGTTGAACTGTGATGGTAATGAAGTTGCAAATACTAGTCATATATCCAATTGTTTAAACTTTGAAGACGGTGCAAGTTCAGACTCAGAATACATACCAGAGTCAGGTGTCGCTCTGATAATGATGATAATTCCACAACAGCTATGACAAAAAATATTGTGGCTAATCCTGAGACTGAAAATTTAACAGAAACATCAATCAAGGTGAAAACGACGCTATGTAGACCAGACAGCATGGTTTGCCAACAGCAACAGGCTGAAAAAAGAAAGGAGTGACAAATACTGCGGGAAAAAAAAATTGAAGATAAAATTCCAAAACCGGAAAAGAAATTGAAAGAGAGATGCCAGCACTCACAAAGCTCAAGTTAGTTAAAATACCACACGAAATGTCAGAGGAGAGAAAAGGAATTTTCATCGAGTTTTGGGAAATGAAATCCGGGGAAAAGAAAGTGTATGCTAGAATGCTTGTAGCCATTGAAGACACAAAACGACAGCGTGAGAGGAAGGAAGAACAAAAGTCGAGACGAGCTTACTCTTATGCTATTGTTTATTGAAAGCAGACAATAAATTGCGAGTATGCAAAATTATGTTTTTAAATCATTAAATTATTAGTGATTGGACCGTCCTCTCCTGGAAGGAAAACAAACCAATAACGGGCAACGATGAAAATGATGATGAAGTAGAGCAGATGCCAACTGAACGCAAGCAATCTAGAAAAGTTGCTTTTAATGGGAGAAGGAAAAACCTATTGCGTTTTTTTGAACTTTCAAAAATGGAATCGCATTACCGCAGATTCAGAACTCAAAATCTATATGGAATTAGAAATCCCATCTCTACAATATTTATAGCGAAGGATGGAGCACAGAGAAGAACATTAAACCACTATCTCTGACACTTTTTATGAATATTTTTGATGACATGAACTTATTTACAGTCGGTTCTATTATCTCCAACATCGAATGTATCAACCCTATATTTCAAAACAAAACTTATTATACATAAAATTACTATTTATAATATTATAACACAAGAGGGTTTCGTGAAAAATCTGGAACACTGGAACTGTGGAAGGATCTGTAACAAACAAAATACACCTACGTACCACACAAAATAAAAAAACACCGAACTCGTTTCTATAGCTACGATATCATCATCAGCGGTCAACTAGCGCGAACTAACGAAAATATCTAACATATATACCATCAGCGAGTAACGTTTCGTTGCTTATCTGGTGAAAGTGAAAGTTATGAAAGTTTAATGAGTACTGAGCAGCCTAAAGGACCTTGATCATCATTATTCATTAGAATTTGTTTATTTTTGAAGATTTCTAAACTTTCATAACAATCATTACCAATCATTACTAACATGTTTGATTAATGATACCTTATCTACTACATGATTTTTATCAAACATATGTAGGGCTACGGCAGACTTGTCCCAACGTTTGTATTTTATATGAGCTAAATGTTCTTTAAACCGAATTTTGATAGGTCGTTTAGTTTGCCCGACATATACTTGTTCACAGTTTTTACAACAAATTTTATAAATTCCCGACCTATCCTGCTTATCCGCTTTATCTTTTGGGTTGCCTAAAAGGGTTTGCAAACTATTATCTGACTGTTTTCAAATTAATTTTGGTCAAAATTATGTAGATCCAACAAACAAGTCAAGCAAAATAGTAATGCCACAAACGAAAATATCGTTATTAACAAATCTTCTGAGACTTTTAGCAAAGAAGAAATAGATTTGCTAAATAAAGGTTTGAATTATAATCTTAATTTTAACAAACCTCCGTTGGATAAAATCATAGTAGGCATAGAAAGTTCAATTATCATTTGATCATTTGATGAAAATTGCAAAAGTACGTTAGACAAGCCAGTAAAATTCAAATTTCGGAAAATGTCCAACAGGAGACAAAATTCAATTTAAATCATTCAGAACTTCGAATTGTTAAAGGTCTCAAAAGTAAAAATTGTTTTTATCTCAAAGCAGATAAAGGCAATCAAGTAGTCATTTTAAACAAAGAAGATTATTTTGCTTCAGTCAAAGAACTCTTAGGTTTCGGCTAACGGTATCCAATCCGGTGCTACCTACAATGTATTGCTTGCCTAAGATCCATAAACCAGGTAATGTTATACGACCTTTTGTTTCTGGTATTAATTCACCTACTTATCTGCTGTCCAAATGGTTATCTAATAAATTTCATAACCTATCCTACCAACAGCCCAACTTCAGTGTGACAAATTCGTATGAATTTATTGATAAAATCAAAACATTGAACTTACAGAAAATGAAATTTTATTCGACGTTTGTTCTCTGTTTCCGTGCGTTCCAATAGATCAAACCTTAATTTATTAGATGTTTTAAAACGAAACCACTTGGACGATAGAGAAGTAGAAGATTTCCTTAAATTAACAGACCTTTTTCAAAATTAACCATGAATGTTTCCAGCAAGAACATGGTACGACAATGGGCAGTAGCTTATCTCCGTTTATGGCCAATCTATTCATAGGTAAATTGGAGACAGACTTAAAACCTGATTTGCCTTATTTTCCTAGAGTTTGGATTAGATACGTGGATGATGTGTTTGCCATCCTCAACACTAAAATTTGTAGTGTTGAGAACTTTGTAGAAAATTTAAATTTCCTAAATTTACCTATGAGATAGAGGCAAATGACAGTCTTCTGTTCCTTGATACTCTGGTAACAAGAAATGGTAGTAAACTAGATATAGATATTTATCGTAAGGAAACTACCACTAAAAGATTCATAGTCAATGACTCAAATCACTGTAGACAGCATAAACTCGAGGCTTTTAACTTTTTGGTTCATAGATTGCTTAATTTCCCTCTTTCAGTTGAAAATTATAATAAAGAATTGCGCACTATTAAACGAATTGCTGCATACAATGGGTTTTCAGACGAAGTGGTTATGAGTATAGTTAGGAAACAAACACATAGGATGAGGCTTAAGAACGTAACTACACTAGGTAACGCTAGAGAACAAATAGAAACAAAGTATGTACAGTTACCAAACTATCCTGGTTATACAAAAGGTCTATCTAAAATCTTTTCCAAAATTAATATTTGAAAACAGATAATAGTTTGCAAACTCTTTTAGGCAACCCAAAAGATAAAGCGGAGAGGCAGGATAGGTCGGGAATTTATAAAATTAGTTGTAAAAACTGTAAACAAATATCTGTGGGGCAAACTAAACGACCTATCAAAATTCGCTTTAAAGAACATTTAGCTCATATAAAATACAAACGTCGGGACAAGTCTGCCCTAGCCCTACATATGTTTGATAAAAATCATGTAGTAGATAAAATATCATTAATCAAACATGTTTATGTTGATTATCAAGATCCTTTAGGCTACTCGGAACTCATTTAACTTTCACTTTCACGAGATAAGCAACAAAGCGTTACTTGCTGATGGTATATATGTTAGAAATTTTCTTTAGTTCGCCCTAGTCGACTGCTGATGATGATAGCGTAGCTATCGAAACGCGTTCGGTGTTTTTTAATTTTATGTTGCACGTGTGTGTATTTTGTGTATTAAGAAGGTTTCTGTTATATCTGGATCTGAAGGTCGCGTAGGAGCAAACGAATTTTCCAGTATAATTTACAGCTTCATTGAAAAAGAAGTTCAAAATCTGCAAGCCAATGAAAATTTAATATTTTATAGCGACGGATGCACCGGGCAGAATCGGAATAATACACTCGCTAATGCTATATTAAATTTAGCGATTGAAACAGGTTTCAATAATTAAAAAGTATCCTGAACGTGGGCATACACAAATGGAGACAAGACTCCTTGAATTCCTTGACTGTTTAAAGAAGAAAAAAACATTCGCGACAAAATCCACATCCATATTAAGTCAAGTATTTAAATTATACCTTATTTAAAAATTTTATTTGAATTATTTCAATTGAATCAGACAAGACAAAAAAGTCAGTGATCCTACCGTACAAAACATACGTGCTTTACGATACAATTCTAATGGCATTATACAGTATAAGCTAAGGCATCCTCAAAACTGGCAAGAATTGCCAGTAAGAGTCAATAAAAAATATGAACAAAAATGTACCGCAGTTGTATAAGGAAAGAATCAAGATCACCAAAAAGAATTTGACCATTTGCAATGTTTGAAGGGCAGTCTAGGACAGGACTATCATAAATATTATGATAATTTGCCATATAAGTAATACGCTCGAAAATATTTAGGATTATTTTTACTTTCTTGCTAAACAAGAAAGTATTGCGGTCGAAAAAAAATCGAAAAAAATAAGTTGTGTTATTTTGATATTTCACGTATCCCTGGACCCAAAAACAATTTTATAAAATTTTTCCAAATGGGTGTGTGCGCGGGTGCGTGCGTGGGTGCGTGCGTGGGTGTCGTAACTGCGTGCGTGAGTGTGTTGGTGCGTGCGTGAGCGTGGGTGGGTGGGTGCGTGTGGTGTGTGTGTGTGCGTGTGTGTGTGTGTGTGTGTGTGGTGGTGGTGCGTGTGGGTGCGTGCGTGGGTGGGTGCGTGCTATGAGTAGTGTGTGCGTGCGTGCTGTGTGTGTGTGTGCGTGCGTGCGTGCGTGCGTGTGCGTGCGTGCGTGCGTGTGTGTGTCTCTGGTCACTCGTCAGCCGAAGTTATACGGACGAGTTTTAAACGCAATAGGTATGCAGGAGTTGAAAATAAGGGTGTTATTTTGGGGGCAAATTTTCAAATTTTAACATAGAAGATTGAAATTCAGGTCATCAATAACTCGCAAGAAATGCAATTTTTTGCAATTTTTTTAAATTTTCAAAGATTTTTTTCGTAGAAATATATATTTCCGATACCGTTCAAGATATAAAAGAATTGGAAATAGTAGTTAAATAAAGGTTCTTTAAAGGGATTTCTTTACATAATAACTTATTCAAAATTCTCTCCAAACATTTATTTTGTTTTTTTATATTTTCTAGGCAACCAGCCACTCTTATGAATGCACTTAACTTGCTTCCTCTAAAGCTGCTAGTATAGAAGATATGAATTATCAAATACTTAATATTGATATTGTTATAACTTTCTAACTATTTTGGTTACAAACTTGGGATTTTGGAAATAAACTTTGTTCATTTGCGCTAATGAAATATTATCCTAATGAAAACACTACTTTCGGTTTTTCCGAAAATGAAAACATTCCTCGTATTGCTGGTATAACATACACATATTCTTACTTTATATGAAAGGCAGCTAAATTTACATTAAAATGATATGAAACAGTCCATAGTTATCACGAAAGATAAGCGAGATATCTATTTTTAACTTTCAACCTACATATTCATATGTAGGTATAGAAGGTTATGAAATCGACTTTATTTTCACTATCGCTAAATCGACTTAGCTCATTTTACAACTTTTGGCCAGTTCTTGGTTTTTACTAAATATTTCTAAAACAGCTGAATATTTCAAAGATATAAAAATACCACATATATTTTTTAGTATTTTTCAAGAAAGTCCGGTTAATGCACTGGCATTCACCTAGTTTTATAATTTGTTAATTTTTAAATACCTAGTTATTTTTTCATCCTGTAAAATTTGATTTTTTAGAGTTACGAGGTTTTCTCATGAGGGTAACGATCTGTTAAATTTTAGTGTAACTTCTTTAATATGTTGTACACTTAGGGAGATGCATAACACAGGGGAACAAAAAAATGTTTGTCTGTTGCATGAAGTTTCTCAACTGTTTCTATGTATTTTGGCATTGTTGATTTGAAATATGAAGTCAGTTTTCCTGTGCATGCTCTAGTTTTCATGCAATATGTAATTTATTTATTGTTAAAGATTTTGGTTGTTATGCTGAAAATACGGCTATCCACTACTATGTATTCTGGGATTGTAAATATGAAATTAGTTTTCCCGTGAATGCTCTACTTTCCCTAACATTAATTTCTTTTCATTACTTTTACAGATTTTTGTTTTACGCTGACATTAGGCGACGACAACTACTACTACTCCTCATAGATGGTGCACAACTATAAGGTAAGTAATGGTTTATCATTTTATAAATTTTATACACAATATACAAACATAATCCCAAAACTTGTTTTCTCTTTTCAGACTAGATCATGTCTTCTTCAAGTTGGCGTAAGTGTAAAAATAATGCATTCTGTTTTATATGTGGAAGTTACACTCTTCAATGTCAAAGACCCAATATTTCATAATGATGAAATATTGGTCACCTAATGCATTTCCAAAATAGGTTCTATATGTACGTCTGACACATTTGATAAGAAATGGGCTCGCATATTGTATGTCATAACTGCGAACAAATGCTTCGCGACTGGACAAAAGGAATACGAAATGGAATGCCTTTCGGTGTTCCGATGGTTTGGCGTGAACCGAAGTACCACAGCAGTGATTGCTATTTCTACCTGATCAATACCAAGGGTATCGGGAAGAAAAACCGGCATAGTATTGCATATCCCAGTATTCCCTCAGCAATACGACCCGTCCCACACTCTCCCACGCTCTCAGTTCCAGTTTTCAAAGGTTTTCATTCAGCTGGGGACACAGAAAATAAACTTAGTGGTCAAGAGACTTTTCTTGTGACGCATGAAGAGATGGTTGCAGAATCCGACGAATCTTCTTCAAATGCCAATCAGTCATTAACCCCATAGCAGTTCAACCAATCTGAATTGAACGACTTAGTACGAGATCTAGACCTCTTCAAGAAAGGAGCTGAGATATTATCTTTCAGGCTGCAAGAAAAGAATTTATTTCACCGCTCAGCTATTTCAGAAAGAGGGAAGAAATGTTTCTAGAGTTATTTGAAGATAAAGACTTTGTTTACTGTCATGATATCAACGGCCTTCTTGTCCTGTGTTGCCTCATATGATTCATCAGAATGGCGCCTTTTCCTTGATAACTCTAAGCGTAGTCTCAAATGTGTTTTATTCCACAATGGGAATATTTACGGAGCCGTTCCAATTGGCCATTCAGTTCATATGAAAGAATACAATGACTAAAAATCAATGAAGAACTTACTAAAATATTCTAACCATAACTGGATCATTTGCGTGGATCTTAAAACGGTAAACTTCCTCCTTGGACGACAGAGAGGTTTAACGAAATATCCTTGCTTCCTGTGCATGTGGGATAGCCGTGCTCGAAGTAGGGATGCCAAACATTGTGAATGAACCTATTGTCAGCCGAGACAGAATAATTCCCTCCGCTTCATATCAAGCTTGGCTTGATGAAGAAATTCGTAACGGCTCTGAATACTGAAAATGAATGTTTTCAACACATTGTTTCTGCTTTTCCTGGTCCGTCATTCGAGAATTGTTCCTAAATTGACACAATCTACGTTCTCTTAAGAGAATCAATGATAAAGGAAATAAAGTATTATATGAAAAAGAAAATGCACAAATAAAAGTAAAAGGTAATGTTATTAAATGTATTGGCTGAGGTAATCTCTATCTAGCAAAATTTGTTTTGGTTAATATCAGGTAACACACGGGCATAAAAGATTAGACCATTTGTCGGATCAGTACATGAAAAAGTTGAACTTACCTGTTCCAAGTACTGTATGTGGAGCTTGTAGAGAAGGCAAGGCTACAAGGCGACCATAAAGAGTTACGACGATTTAGGAGAGTTGTTACATACTGATGTAAAAGGTCCAATAAGAACAATCCCAACAAAAAAAAATGAAAAATACTACCAGGTATAATTGGTGATTTTTCTCATTTTACCACTGTGTTCTTATTAAAACAAAAAAAATGAACCAGCATTAAATCTAATGAATTTTATAAGAGAACTTAAGTCACAAGGGCATAGATGTGCTCGTATTGAATGTGATAATGGAGGAGAGTTCTCACAACAGAGCTTAAAAAATTTTGCACACAAAAAGGTATTAAAGTCGAACATACACTGCCATCCATACAAAAGGCAACAGAATGGTGTTAGTGAAAGGGCCAATCGAACACTGTTTTCAATGAAGTATTCAAACAAAAAAAATACAGAATATTTCAATCGAGGAAAGACAGATGCGATGTATTTTGTAGCTTTAAATCTGACAACTTGGAATAACGGGAGTATGAAGGCTACGTAACTGACAAAGACAGGGCAAGGTTAGAAAAATAGCAAGATAAAAAAAATAGCCTTGAGGGTAAATACCACGTAGTTACGATAGATCTACACGCAGTACATCTGAAATGGAAATTGAACATGTCAGAGTGTACATTTTGGAAGCTTTACGTTAAAGTACGTTTTTGTTGCTATTCGAAAATGATTGGGGCGTCCGCATCACTAAGTAACATTTAGGTTCCGATTCCGTATTTGATAGATTCTTTCGGTTTGGATGCATTAATAAATGGAAGTTTCTATTAACGTCGCACTTCCCCACACGTGATAATTGCGTTTTGGTAAGTTTTCTTTGTAAATATAGATCGGTCCTAGTATTTGTGTTTAATCATAAAGTGAAATTAGCGGAAATAGAATTTCGTCATTGGAGAAAAAGAAATATGGTTACGTTGTAAAGAAATTATTTGCGGAAAATATGAGTTGACCGTTTTTAAAGCATACGGCGACCGCGAGTCGCGGGGAAGTAGATAAACTTTTAATTGGCGAACAAAGAGTTAGGTTTCTACATACGTGGTTTTAAGGCTCATTTTCGAAGGGATGTTTTTGGCAAAGATAGATCATGTTTCAATGATAATCGACCAAGATACCTTGGAGACGCAGTTTGGATGTAGGAGATAATTCTTTTCCGATTCAGTTCCAAAAGGCTATCGTTTTTAGCGCGTGTGATAATTTAAAGTAAGGAGATGATGTAATTGGCTAATACAGAGATAAGGGAAATTAAATTGAAGAATGCAAGCACTAATTGATGTTGAAATCAGACTAGTCACAGAAGCCAGCGTATGTGGGAGCGCTAAGTGAACTTTCGTCAAGGGAGATTTTCCTGTCAACTCTTTGAAGGGGATATTGAAGTATATTTGACTATCGCGGCAGTTTAATATCGTTACGTTTGTCTGTTATGGCACCGTTGAAGATTCCTTGGTAGAGAGTGGTATTAGAACGTTAGTGTTACTTTCATCCCGGGATAATGACACCTTGTGTGGGTAAAAAAGAAACGTTTGATTCACGAACTCTAATTGCCGTTAGGTTCATGGCTGGCTCAACAAACAAAAATATTGCTGTAAATAATTAAGTCTTGCGTACCTATAACTTACGTCCAAGAAAAGTGTACATAATTAGTAAATGTCATCACGAGCGAAGCGAAGTGTGCGTGATTGTAATTAACTTTCATAAATTCATGACGGTGATTTCCTACTGGAAAACTTTCGAATGTGGTTGCGATGACAGGTTCTGGTATTGAAACACCTACAGGAGACTGTCCTCTAGCGCTGCATCGCGTGCTGTACAAAGGGGGAGAGTCTAGAGAAACCGACCAAGAAAAAGGTAATCACTTCCGTATATTTCTATTTGTTGATGCGTTGTTGACAATTATAATAAAGTTTTTTTTTTATTTTGTGTTTACTGAAGGTTTAATACGCTTTGATTAAAGTTCACCTAATAGTTTGTAGTTGGTTCAGTTTAATTTGAAAGCGTATTAATCCGAAATTTAATTCATTCCTGCAATGTGCTATTTCTCTACATGCTAAACTGGCATTTTACAAGTAAGTTACAATAGATTAACTCTCGAGGAGAATGATCTAGCTAGAATCATCTCGATTTAAACAACATAATTTTATTGAACGTAATAAGGATTTGTGTAGCGTTTGTAATGTCACACTGCGTATTCATGTTTATTTGATTATAATATACGTATTTAGGTTATTGAACTGGGAGTGTTTTCTTTAGTGTATATAATCAGCTATAACTTCAATTTCTTTCTACAGTTAATTTCTTACGTTGAATGTTTTTTTTTTGTTACCTTTTAATTTTTTGTAGTGATCTATTTGTTTGCGTAGATATTTAACGACATTGCATGACCACTTTTTTAAATATTTTAACCCGATTATAAGGTAACCATCGGAGAAAGAGTTTATTATTGAGTATTTTAGCATTCTTTTGATGTTTGATATCCCTTCAGTTGGGTATGAATTTTGAAGCGTAACGTAACGTGATTATTAAGTAATTAAAACATTGAACGACCGTTTGTTGTCCTAGTGGCACAGCGCTGTTTTGCTAACACGTGGCATTATTACTTTGTAACCTTTCAGGTATTATCGGATCCAGCTGCGAATTACGTCTAAGGTAAGCGAGTTTTTGGATGTTTAGACAAGCTATGAACCTACGTAATTAGGTATTTCACTCCTATTTTGATATTTACAAACATCCTGGCGCTTATTCGGTTTATGACAACCCCTATTGTGACGCACAAATTAAAAGCTATCTTAAATAGACAAAGAAAGTCTAACAAATACTTCAAATCGCAACAACTCCTTTTACTGTATAAGGCTCAAATTTGACCTCATCTGGAATACGATTCCCACCTCTGGGTCAGTGCTCCCAATACGCCCTTCATATAGTAAACCGCACCCAAAAAAGAGCTATAAGGCTTATAATGACCCGTCTCTGACTTCTGACCTACAGTCTCTTGAGCATAGAAGAATAATTTCGGTTCTTTCCTTGTTCTATCGCTATTACCATGGCTGTGTGCCTCTGAAATACACTCCTTAATACCTTCGCAGGCCTTCTTCGCCAGGAACACACGGTTTGCCCATTCACACCATAATTATGCACTCAAAATTCTATCTTGTCACACTAAACGGGCGCAATCTACATTTTTCCACGCTACGACCAAATTGTGGAATGCACTACCCAGTTCCTGTTTTCCTCCAAACTTCAACTTAAGTCAATTTAAGGTAGCCATTCATAAACATTTCGGCAACCTAACAATATCCCTAAACTCTCCCAGTGTTCCTGAGTGGTTTAACACGTTAGGCAAATCTTAGCCTGTTTGGGAAAACTATAAGCAAAAAATACACCCCCCCCGCGCTTCCGGCATCCCTTAATTTTATCTGTTAACCCGTTCTACTGACGATTTCGATTGTAACAACTTTATTATAAGCAGAAACTTAAAGTACACAATTTCACCCTTTATAATTTGGCAACACCACCACCACCAATTATTGGTGGCATGAAAGCGAAGGAAAGCTTGAGGCTTCCGTTTTTGCTACTCATACTACTATATGTGCTAGATTTTATACTCTCCACTGATCACATAGGCAACCAACCTTACACCTAGAACATAAAATTTGTTAACCATTTTCTCCCTTCACAGTACTTTTTACTAAGTTAGGTATTTGAAATGTACCATAACATATAATACACCATTAATTAAAGTTTAAGTATTTAAAGTACTGAATAATGGGATTATATTAGTTATTGATTAATCTTTCCTTTTCATTTGTGAAACATGAAACTCAACGTTACTTACACTTAATGTGTTGTGCCCATTATTCATAAAACACTCAAATGCCGATCACATCAGGTTTTTAAATTAAATAAATTAAGTTTTTAAAGTTTATTTAGTTTCGGACAAAAAAGTATGTAAGTTTTGTACACAAAGGTCTCCCCTTTTTTTCCAAACTTTTTAGATTAGGAGGTATTCACAAAAGATGCTTTATTTTGAGCTGATTTTGGCCAAAATGTAATACAATTGATACATTTATTTCAGTATTAATTCTAAATATAAGGATTCATTACAATATGTTGCATGTTTTTGAAATCATCGCGGCTACAGACAAATAGACATTATGCCTGTCTAAATGGTCTAAACCATTTAAAAAATGCTCAAAAGGAGTATTAATCATCACAAACCAGCCACTGATTTTTTTCACAAAAACAGATGCATGGCTTCTTACACAAGAGTATCAAAATGTTTATATGGAGAGTCATTCAGTGATTGTGTTGTATATCTTTTTAAAGTTTAAAAAGAAGTGACTTAGATTTATATTTTTATCATGACTTTCATGCATAATAAAAGTGTTAATCAAAGATAATATTAGCAGTTTGTTTACTTACTTTTTTTGTAAATCTTCTGTTCTTATTTTTGTAGGTGTTCTATGTCTAGTGTGAGGTTTATCACTTAACCCACAAAATGAACTTGTTGCATAATGTTTCCAATACATTTCTAAAATTGTTACTACATTTGGTTCTGCAGGTAATTTCATTAACTATTAAAGAAATGTTATTCTAAAAAGGAATATTTTCAAAATGCAAATGCTTACTTTACTTCTATTATTAATATTATGATAATCATGTTCTAAAATATTTCTTAAATCATCTCCCAGTTCTATAGGAAATGTATCATCATCTAATGATGACTCTTCCTCAGAGCTATTACTAGATTCTTCAGTATCTAATGGTGCGGGACTTCCCAAACTTCCATCTTCTGATGATTGAGCAATAGGTTCTGTAGTTTTCCTATTATGTTTCTTTCTTTCTTTCCGATAAAGGTAAGCACCTCTGAACAGGAAAAATTGATAAATGTTTTTTTATAGTGAGATTAGACAAAAACAAAAATTGAATTTGTATCTGTATTCACATACATATGTAATTGTGACTTCTCTGCTAAATCCTTTTGAAGCTGACGATTTTCTGGTGTATCCTTAAGTACATATTCTTCTCGCACACATCTATCCCATGATGAATTCCAACCCTTTACAATTATGCTATACATTACATTCAACATTAAAAAAGAAATAACAACCTACCTGAAAATGTATTAAATATTCCACATTTTTTCTGCCACGATGATCTTTAGTTATTACAACATCCAATACCTAAACAAACAATAAATTTAATTTCCGCACAACAGTACGTATGCTCTTTAACAAACTTTAGAGTCATATAAGACTTTAGCCTTAGTTGGATCTGGTTCATAACAAAGTACTCTCTCTCCTTCATAAAATTTCAATTTGATTCCTCCCCTGGTTGATACCATCATTAAAAATAAGACGTAAACATGAAATTAAAAACATAAATAATAATATACTATTTTAAAATTATTTAAAAAAATTTATTTGTTTATTGTATAACAACAAAAACCTAACCTTAAATTAAACATTCTGTCTCAACCAGTGACGACTCGTGTATAGAATTGTACATAGTCGGAGTTTGAGGGAAAACATTTCTGCAACTTGAGTTTTTTGAATTGTATAATACCGCAACGACCGTTATAGCCACAAACCATGGTGTGGTTATAGCATAGGCCGCAAACAAGGAATTTCGATGTTACAATTGTGGTCCCAGCACTTTATTGTTGTTGTATAAACAAAACTGTAATAGAAATTGCTTTCCGCATCATCCTACAGGTACTCTTCCCTATTAATTGCACCAACCCATTGTTTTTCATTTCATTATCTTTTGGGAACAAAAAGGTTGAAAAATATTCCCCCCATCATTATAGTTACTTGCACAATGGGATATCTTGTAAGGCATATCTAAGATGTCATGTATCCATGATTTTATCAAGATTTGCCGATAAATTTCGAATTTACAAATCGTTTGTTAGTACCGAACGTCTTAAATGGGGTATAAACTCTCGTAATTGGATCTATTCATGCATCAATGCTTTCCTATTGTAACGTTTTCTTTTGTCGTTTACGTAATTAAAAGGGTTTACACATTTTTTTTGTATTTTCTCAAACGAAAATAATGTTTTTGTTGTTGATCGTCGTAAGATGGAAATTTAAAGAGGAAAATGTGATGTTTAGGAAACCCTCTTACTAGAGTTTGAAAGGAAACATTCGTTAGTGTCATTGTAAATAGGGATAGTTTTGTATAAATAAATGCTTTGGCATTTTAAATTTAGAGGAATTTAATTTAAATCATGTTGGGATTGCATCATATAAAAAATTAATTAAGAACGCATTCAAATACTACATTGTAGGGTACATCTTTTCGAAAAGTTTTAGTTAGCCGCCAGATAGGCACCATCTCTGTTGATAAAAGTTTGGTTTTAAAACAGAGAATTCGTCTTTAGATACATAGCATTAAAGGCTAGTTTGCCTGAAAATTC